>CM034154.1:302314441-302858223 GCA_019776745.2 Taxus chinensis
ACTGTTCATATTTATATTCCTAGATGAAATACTCGTAAAATAGAATACATCCTTCAACCTACTTGATCTGTTATCTAGAATGGTCTTTACAAAAAATTTTCAGTCCACTTGTTCAAGGTTTATCCCTAGCCGAGGTTAGCAACATGGCCTAGTGTGGAGGATTGATTACGGTGACTAAGGGTACTTAGACATAATTAATCAACTTATGTTGATTGGGCATGTCTATTTATCCTAAGTCAACTTGAGTTGACCCCAAAACTAGGTCATGCCCCTATCTCTACTTAGGGAAAAACTATGATCAAGCAAAAATTTATGTTAGTCTAGTTCAATAAACTTGAAAGGGTGTTGAAACATGTAAACTGCAATATAGTATCCTCATGAATACCCTAGTCATCACGAAGTTACTTTACTGTAGTTGGTATGTGTCATCATCCACATGAGTTTTCCTCATCTGGACAAACATACCTTAGATAGAAAATTATATCTTATTATTTTCCTCATTACCAATTAATTATAGCAAGCCGAAAAAACAACTAGGTTCCTTAATCACTAAGATTCAGATTTAAGATTGCAATTAATGGAGTTATGTCGATAGATCTAATTTCTATCTAATTCATATGCCATGATTTAAACTATTAACATATTGATTCATGTTCTACATAAAAGGCCCAACACACATGGAGGTGTCATTTAACTACTCACTTAATTCATCCCTAGCTTATATAAGATCTGAGTTGGTCCTTTTCCATAGTAGACTTCATTGAAATGAAGTCTAATTCCCTTTTTAATTACCTTTTCCTACATTCCTATTTAGTAAGGAAGTCTACAAAAGAAAGAAAACTTTCACTACCTACATATAGCAATCAGGATTCATATCAAAAGGGTCATAAATTAATACTATGATTAATTTCAAGGGATTTGTATTTCCTTTCCCTTATTGAGGATTAATGGTAATTTATAATGCCTTGCACTTTTTTACTTACATTCAAAGTCTAATTCTCAACAATCCTTTGATTAATTTATAACCTAATGAATTGGTTGAAAATTAGTTCATGAATGTCAAATTTACAAGTTTGCTCATCACTTAGAGAAGGTAATACAAAATTATTTCAGATCTATGTTTATTTCATTCCAAACCATAAGGTATGTTACTGTTTGAAAGACAAAGTATTACTTATCATTTCCATTCAATTCATACCAACAAGAATTACATAAAGTGCAAAAAAATATCACACATATTTCATTCATCATGGAGGATTCATACATTTACAAGTTCAAACACTTTAGACAATGCTAAATATAAAACAAAAACATTCAATCGCTTTCAGATACAAATTTCTTTACCATTAAGTACATTTCAGTAATGAACCATTTTTCATCATACAAAGATCTAGTATCTTGATAAACAAATGTAAATTCCTAAAACCTTTCTCCTTTCATCACTTACGAAGTCCATCTGTAAAATTTCAACCACGGGTCAATTCATTCAACTGAGCATGATAAACACTAAACATTAAAATGATGTTATTTTAAATAACAGTTTCATTTACCATTTCCCCTTTACCATTTCTCCTTTACCACTTCCCCTAAGCTTATTTCCAAAGTCTTGGGTTTAGCTCTGAAAGGCAGATGCATCTACAAACCTAAAGTGGACTACAGTCTGGAGATTGAATGCTTCATGTAAGGTAAGGGAACGCATGTCTCTCTTCACAATGGGTATTCTTGGGGTAATCTACCCCATCCTTTCAATGAAATTGCATAGTTGTTTATGTGATACATTACCTTAGAAGGCCGATATAAAGTGATTTATGGTTACCATTTCCCAATGTTGAACCACGTATGTAATGCTAAGCCCTACAATTTCCCTTTCTTCCTATATACCTCCCTAGTGAAATCTATTGGAATTGTTAAGAAAGGGACCTTCTCCCTTCCACTGTACCAGGGCCTCATCAAATCACTGCTCAGGATGGGTACTCCCCTTTTGGGAAAAAAATGACAAATTTGGGGCCTCCGTCACTGATGGCTCGGTGCCCAAGGAGGAAAGTCTTAGTGAAGACCCATTTGGAAAACCAATGGCTAAACAAACAAGATCCAATTTGAGTCATGGTGTTGTCATCAAACGTAGTAGGGTTGAGGAGGATCCTAAACAAGTTGAGGAAGTGAAGATTTTAGATTCAGGTGAATACCAAGATGGGAACCCCAACTTGTCAGTTTCCAGTAAGGACAAGCTTGCTGCTGATAAGGATAACAATGATGAGGGGGAGTGTGAGAAAGCTCCAGAATTTGCATATGATAAGCATTCCAAGAATTTAGAGGATGCCATTGAGAGCTTACATGCTCTGAAAACTGTCCAATCTAATTTTTTTACTACACGTGACTCTGCTGTCAAGTCTCATTCTTTCATGCGGGAATTTAAGCATTGCAGGCTTGATACCGATATTAACAGACACAAGATTAGTATGCTCTCCATGGACCTGAAGGATTTGACTGATAAAGTGGAAAAGTTATCTTCTTTGGTCCTTAGTGAACAACTCAAAAATTCCAATGAGAGAAGCCTGGAGATGGCCAAGGATATGCTAAAGATGAAAGAAGTTTTGTTTAAGATTCGTGATGTCCATCTCCTCAATGCTAAGAGCACCATCCACCATCTCAAGCTTTTAGCTGAGATGATTCATTCCATGGAACTTGCTAAGGAAAAGGATAAAGAAGGAAAAGGCCCCAAAGTGGAGATCCTTGAGACAAATTACAAGTTTTGGAAAGATACCATTGATTCCCTTATCAAAGAATGGAACAGATGCATGAACTCAATGGGGGACATGATAAAAGAGTGACAATAAATATGGGATATTGGTTTTCTGCTGTTAATTCTAAGTTGTTTTTCTGTTAGTTTCTTAGTACTGCTACTGTTAGTTTATTTGCTATCTGGATACTTTCCTTTATGTTTATATCTCCTTGTTGTTGGTCTTTTGTTGCTTTGAGTTTGTGGTACGGATTCAATGGTATATCCCTTGGCCTTTTTATAAGGAAATGGTAACACTTTGCATGGGGTAGGTTCCCATCAACCCTTTTTTTACCTCTAATAAAAAAACTAACTGTTTCATAAAAATAACTCTGATGTTATGAAACAATCCTGAATCAATTCAAAAAGACATAACCAAAAGGAGTTACAATAATTAATAAGAGAGAGAGAGAGAGAGATAGAGATATTTATAACAAATCAATAGTTAATTTAGGTCATAAGAAATAACAACTTCAACCTTCCATGCTATTGAATTTATATCGAAAGAATTGAAACTTAATTTAGATAAGAAACACTTCATCAAAATTTCACTAATACTTTCTTACATTTGTTTTCATGTTTAATCATCCAGATTAAACCGTTTAACAGAAAAAGGTAACTATCCTAACTAGCTTTTAGGCATAGTTCGACAATAGATCATTTACAACAACAATTCCATCTCAATATTTCCTTAACCTATATTCATCTTAAAATCTGAGCTGCCAACAATTGAACATAAATATCATAAAAATAAATTAAAATAACCATATCATCATAACATTTAAATGTCCAGGGTTAGAGTATACTATTACCCAAACTTAGAAATATGATCCAAATCAAGTTACCAACCAAACAAGATAAATCACACCACTTAAAGATGAATGATTACTTCCAACAATAAAAAGAGTTATACTCCATTCTCAAAAAGATGCACCATTACATTCACTACCTTAAGTAATTAGAATAGTTAAGTTTATACTCAAGACACATTAAAACATACCTGATACTTCCAACCAAACTTAAAATTTCAACCAATTAAATTCAACTTAAGATATACTGTCCTAACAAATTTTTGCAACATTCTTACCAAGCAGTCAAGAAGTTGTATAATGAAATAGACCAAAGAAGGAAAACATCATCACCAAGTGTGAAGCTAAAAGAAGAATAAATGAAGGAGAGGGAGAAAGATAACTACCCCTAAACTCTTGTATGATCTAAAGAGAACCATAGGAAAACAATGACCTATATTGACACGGTCCATTTATCCAATGAAACAAACCAAAATTCCAAACAAATATCTCTTCTGGATTCAAGTTGAATGAACAAAAAACTAGGAGAACATAAAGAACAAAGAGCAACATATTCCATTACCTTCCATAATCCAAGGAGATGATACAAATAGACTTGATTCCCACAAGATAACAAAATAAACCTTCTCCCAAAAGATACAGAGATGAAAAGATGAAAATAACAGAAGGGTAAATCTGAACAATCTTCCTAACTCAGATCCAAATAAGGAAAGAAGTGAACAATACCATTTAACACAAACAAGATTATTTGATTCCATTTTCACGAAGAACATTACCTAAGATAAGAAATAATCAAGACTGAGTTTGATGGCCCATGGTCAAGTAACAGGTTAACCCAATACAACAACCAATGTCATTAGAACTATCAAAAAGTTCAAGGCGAAAACAATAACCAAAATATAGTGAACCATAATCGAGGGATTTTTCCTCTTCATAGCACTAGATTCCATTCCTTCAAGGGTTATCCAAAGACCCAAAATAAATAGAAGAAAACTAAATAATAATTTCCTTACGGCCTTCCAAAAATCAGGCCTAAAAAAATTAAACAAATTCCAATGAATAACAAAAGAATACATTTGTAGGCTTTTAAAATAACAATTGCCAAGAAAAATATGAAAAATTTATCTTTCCTAAATAATCATTGGGTCAGAAGTCTGTAACTAAAATAATACAACAAACCTACATTCATAATTATAGACGGTTATAACAAAACCGACATGTTCACTAATTTTGAACATTCCTTTTGTACTTAATAGAGCATGTTTAATCCAGAGTCACAAAAGTTTATTCTTCTAAAATAAAATCATGAAGATAAAAGAACAGTAAGATATTCAAATAGTTTATCAACTGAAGTTTTCTAACGGTGAAGAAACAAGATCTTATGAACAAGTTCCATAGTTTCAAAAAACTAGGTTCCTACAGGTTTAAACAGTTCAAACAAGATCATATAAATTTTTCAACTTGATCTCTAGCACATACAATAGGATTAAAGCATAACCCAACTATCAATCAAGAGAATCAAAAACCCAAGTCACTCTTTTCATCATTTAAATAGAATCAAAAAATTATTCCCAATAACAACACAAAAACCTCAAGCAAAGAAATCATCTCAATAGAACACAAAAACCTGTCTATTCTAAAGAGCAGAGTTATTTTTATGAATCACTTAAACAAAAGCAAGATTCCTAATGAGTAGAGCCTATCATGGTTGATAGCACCTTTCCTTCACTGATTCACATAAATTTCTAAGTAGAGCCTCAATATTATTTTTGAAATGCAAAAACCACCACAAAAATTCCTCAATCTCCTCCTTATAGTCTCATAATGTCAACCCCTTATTCCACGCCATGTAAGGGAGAAAAACTCATGCATTGATACATTGCATGCAAAAATCGAATTGGAGGTCAAAAACAAAAACAACCTCATGCAGAGCTCCAAAACCAAATAAATCGACAAAACCAACCCTCTTTCTTTTTCCCTAAATGGTTTTGCCAAGTTCCAAAAATTAAATGCAAAGTAGGTCTGTCAGTCTTTTCTTTCTTTCCCGCCATCGCCATCTCCAAATTTTGAGTGGACTTAATTCAAACAAAACATGCATCCTAAAAATTTGGTGAGAAATGCCAAATCATCATCATAAATTCCTAACCGCCTTTTCCAAATTTGGCCGAAGAAAGAGATAAGTCTTAATAAGTTTCCTTAATTTCCTTGAACTCTATGCCTCCCACTTGCCTCTTTACCCCATGTCATTTCATATCCCCCCCTTAGGCTATCCATTCCCATAGTTAGGTTAGACACTAAGTTAGGAAATCAACTTATGTCGAAAGGTTGGTCTTTAGTCCCTCTTAATTATTTTTCATCCAAATTAACATAAGAACATATTAACTTAGGTTAGGTTTAACCCTTAGGATAGAGTCACTAGTTTTAAAACATAGTTATATTACGTCCAAAGTCCCTTATGACAATTCATCATAAAATAATAGAAAAAAATAACTAGATTTGTTACTAGATTAAATACGAAGTAGAGATCCTTGAAGAGGGTCATTCATAACCTTCCCATACTCTAGATATCTAGAAATTTTCCATCTGTCCAAATTGGACATCATGACAATAAGACATGAAAATTAGAAACATACCTTAGATCAAAGGAATTGATCCAAGGTAATATTGTTTGATTTTCCTCTTAAATTATGAAAACTGAAACTCAAATTCCTAATCCTAAGCAGTGAATTTATCCTACATAAAAGAGATGGATTATTTCATTTCAATTAAGGAAAAACACAACAAAATGTACTTATTCCCAACAAATAACCTCTTAGCTTATGCAAACATGATTTCTTAAGTCATAAGAGTACACCATCTTGAGACAAAATAACCTATCAATGTTTGATCCTTCTAAAGTAAAAGTCATCACATCTACTAATCATGTTACAGACGTTACATACCTCTCTCTTAAAAAGCATCATCATCTTGATGATTAACTTAGTCAAATAACTTCAATCAATAATATGACCAAACAATAATTCTTTCATTCATAAGTTCATAACAGAACCAAATTGAGAAATTTTAATTTTCATAATTATTAAGTAGTAGAATAGTTGTTTTAATACTAAAGAATTTAGTATCTTCCCAAAACTGGTAGATTTATTGATATAATAAGAATAAAATCTCCAATTTTTATCAATCAACAGAATCAAATTTGTTCAAATAAATATGGAAAATTAGTTTTCATATCTTTGAGGTTTTCCCATGTTACACTTTCTTCATTAAACTGGTCCCATTAGACCTTGCATTGGCTTATTTCATGATTTCTTAAGTGCAACTGGTGAGTTTCTAGCACTCGAATGGAGTTTAACTACGCAATTATTATTGGGTCTTATACCTGCAAGGAATTCCAAATTAACGCGTGTTATAAATATGAAACGTATTTCTTAAGTAAAGAAATATGGAAAACATCATGCATTCATGATAAAGCAGGTGGTAAAGCTAAACAATAAGGTTTATTATTTCAGTAATTTCAAAGGGTCCCACATAACGAGGTGATAACTTGGTAGCCTTGCCAAAGGTTATAGAACTCTTTTTCAGTTTAACCCGCAAAAAGACCTTTTCACCAAGTTTAAATTTCTTGTCAACCCTTTTTAAGTCCACATAAATTTTCTACCTATTTTCTACTTCCTTCAAATGTTCACGAATCATTTTAACTTTTTGGTCCATTTAAGTAAGGATCTTAGGTCTAATTACCTCTTTGTCCTCTATGTTATCCCAACTAACTGGAGTTTTACATTTCCTTTTGTACAATGCTTCGAAAGGTTCCATTTTCATAGAGACGTGATACGTGTTATTATAAGAAAATTCAACTAATCGAAGGTACTCTTCCCATTTGAATTGTTGATCCATGCAGTACATTCGTAACATATCTTCCAAAAATTGATTAACTCTTTCAGTTTTCACATCTATTTCAGGATGGTATGCTGTACTAAAATTCAATTTAGTTCCTAAGGCTGCATTGAGTGTTTTCAAAAATCTAGATGTCATCCTTGGATCTCTATCTGATATGATCAATTCAGGTACACCGTGTAATCTAAAAATTTCATACACAAATCTTTTTTCTAAAACGGGTAAATCATCCTTAAGATTACCAGCAATAAAATGTGTTACCTTTTTTAGTTTATCTACAACAACTAGAATAACATCATGCTTATTTCTTGACATAGGCAGCCCTTGAATAAAATCCATGCTAATTACTTTCCATTTATATTGTGGTATGCTATGAGGGTACAGTAAACCAAATGGATGCATATGTTCAACCTTAACATTCTGACATTCTAAGCAGTGTGTAACAAAATTCAATTATGTCTTTTTTCATCCCTTTCCAAAAATATTGTTTTTTTATATCAGCGAGCATTTTACTAATTCCAGGATGTCCCTGAATAAGGTGAGTTATGAAATTCAATTAATAATTTCCTTATTAACTCATTTCCCGAAGGTATATATACTCTATTAGTATATCTCAATATTCCTTTGTCATCAAAGTGAAAACCTCTATATCTCATATCATTTGGATCTGCAGCAAGTGTTGTTTTCACTTGTTGAAAATAAGAATCAGATTCCATAATAATTTTTACTTCATTCTTAAACTGAGTTCTCAATGTTATAAGTGCATAAATATGTTTCCTATGACTTAGTGCATCTGTCACTCTATTTTACTTACCTTTTATATAACTTATGTCAAAATCATAATGAGATATAAATTCTAACCACCTTCATTATCTTTCATTTAGATTTGGCTGAGTAAAAATATACTTCAACCCAAGATGGTCAGTCTTTAATTCAAAATGTCTCCCTAAAATATAATGCCTCCATACTTGAATTGCATGAACAATGGCAGTAAACTCTAGGTCATGGGAAGCATAATTCAGCTCATGTAACTTGAGTTTTCTACTTTCATATGCTATAACCTACTCATTTTGCAATAAAATACCTCCAATCCCTTCCCCATAAGCATCTGTTACTACAATAAAGTATCCATTTGGATCAGGTACAACTAAAATAGGTGCTAATGTTAGTTGTTTCTTTAGAGTCTTAAATGCAGATTCATATTTTTCACTCCACACAAACTTCTTATCTTTCTTTTGTAATGAATTTATTGGTGCAGTGACCTTTAAAAAGTCATTTACAAACTCTCTATAGTAACTAGTGAGACCCATGAAGCTTCTGACTTCATGTACATTCTTAGGTGTAGGACACTCAGTTATTGCAACAATTTTTGATGGGTCTACTCCTATTCCATCCTTACTTATGAGATGCCCTAAATAGTGTATTTCAATCTCGTAGAACGAACATTTGGATAACTTATCATATAATATTATTTTTCTTAAGATTTCCATAACTATCTTCAAATGCTCATGATGCTCATCAATGCTTTTAGAATATATGAGAATATCATCTAAGAATACAAGAGAAAAAAATTCCAAGTATTCTTAAAAGATATTATTCATTAAGTTCATAAAAGTTACAGTTGCATTTGTCAAACCAAAAGGCAAAAATGTTAATTCATAATGCCCATACCTTGTCCTAAAATTTGTTTTATGAATATCTTCATCCTTGATTATTAACTGATGATATCTAGATCGAAGATCTATCTTAGAATATACTGATGTACCATATATCTGATCAAATAGATCATCAATTCTAGGAAGTGGATATCTGTTTTTTATAGTTACTTTGTTTAACATCCTATAATCAATTAACACTCTAAGTGTTATATATTTCTTTTTCACAAAATTTACTAGTGTTCCCCAAGGTGAGACACTTGGTCGTATCAAACCTTTAGACAGCAGTTCTTGTAATTGTGCCTTAAGCTCTACCAATTAAATGGTATTCATTCGATGTGGTGCCTTAGAAATAGGTTTGGTTCCCGACTTGATCTCAATTGTGAAATCAAACTCCCATTTGGGTGGAAGACTGGGTAGTTCTTCCCGAAACACGTCGCTAAAATTTCATAATAGTGGGTATCTTTCCAATAAATCACTATCCGCTTTAGTTTTTTTTGAAATTTTTACTGCATACAAGGTACATCCTTTGTTTTTGGCCTTTTTAAGTTGCATGGATAATAATTTTCTAATTGAAATCTCACATTTTACTCCTTGGATGTCTCATATTTTCTGCAGATCATCAAGACAACTAATATGTTTTTCAAAACAATCAACCTTTTCCTTATGTTCAAAAAGTTAGTTAACACCTATGATTACATCATAAGACCCTAAAGGAGCAACGTAAAGATCAAATTCGGTGGAAAAACTAGACAAGTTTAGGACTGCTCTAAAAATACACATACTAACTGTGTGGATAGCATCATTTCCATAATGTACAGCCCATGATTTATCCATTTTTCCATCTTTTCTTTTTAATTTTGAAGCTAATTTAGTAGAAATAAATCATTCAGTAGCTCCCGTATCAAAAAGTATAGTAACATGTATACCAAATAACTTACCTGGAACTTATATAGGCATAACTTACTTTTCATCTTATTTGTCAGCTACTGCAGCATGTATCTTATGCTGCTAATTGTGGTCATCCTTCTTTAGAGGACATTGATTTACATAATGATCCTTGCCAAAATTTTAGCAGCCTCCTATAGGTCCTTTCTTAGGCTCAAATTTATTTCCTGCCTTAAAGTTATCATTCTGTCCTCCATAGGACTTCTGTCTGTTATTATTGTTCTTGAAAAAATTGTTTCATACATTAGCAACAGGTTTATTTGCTGCAGTTTTCTTGTTATTATCAGCAAAAAATTTGTTTTTCACACCAAAATTTTTCCATGGTCCCTTTTTGGGTGCAAGTGATGAAGAAGAATTAGGAATTTTCTTTCTGATTTCCTCCTTATGGGAAGAGATTGCTTTCAATTTATTCTCCTGCCTTATGGCTTTTTCAACAACCTCTTCCATGGTGGTTGGGCTATGAACATCTACTTCTCCACCTATAATAGGATTTAATCCCATAATGAATTTTTGTATCCTAAACTTCTTGTCAGTTTGATACTAAGGCACGTACTTGAGAAGCTTAGTAAACTTCTCCTTGTACTCCGTTATAGTTAACTTTCCTTGAGCTAAGTTATGAAATTAAGTCATTTTCTGATCATTGTAAAGTTGTGGCAGCCATTGTTGCCTAATATAATTTTTAAATTGCTCGCAAGTGATGTTGGTTTCATTAATGTTTAACTCATCCTTATGACTATTCAAATAAGAAGATGCCTCATGGGAAAGTTGATAAGCTCCCCATATTACTTTTATTTCCTTTGAGAAGTTCCTTATAAAAAAGTACTTCTCCATTTCACTGAGCTAGTTCTCATCTCCATCTCCTAGTGTAGTGCCATCAAACTTCTGTGGACTTATCCTTTTTAATTTGTGAGTTCAACTGCCAATCTCACCTTTTTATTCTCAGAATGATTGGATACATTTGCATTAGCATTGGCAGCGTTATTGATATCAATGCCCAAATTTCCAATATTGGGGTTGTTCCCAGGAGGTGGTTGATTATTATTACATAAATCTTCCCCATTGTCCTCATTTCCATTACTTGTAGTTCTAATACATCCAGATGATATCGTGTGTCTAATAGGGTAGTGTTGGTCTGAAAATCTGTCACCTGGACAGATCTATGGATATACAAGCCAACAGTGTGCAGGGCTTAGCCCCTCTTTGAGTCAGCAAATTGAAACTGGTTTATTGCTATTCTACCAGCAGGAATCTATGCAAGTCTCACAGATTCTACCTTCAGGGGTTTGGGATCTCATCCCAGTAGAGTGTTTCAGGCTGCGAAAAGAAAGGAATGAAAGAGGGAAAAGAGAAAGAACAGATCCGAAGGAAGAAAAGAAATGAATTCCAAAGCAGAAAGGTCAGAAGATTTATGTTTTTGGGTTGGTAGTAAACAGAGCCAAACCTACTTGCATAAATAAACAAAGCAATACTGATGAGAAAATGACAGAAAATTAGATATGAATCCAACAGATTAAACACATACAGATCTAACGTAAGGAAGATCTAATGCATAACACAACTATTGAGCACAAAGTCTTAATATTTGTATTACTGTTTTCTTCTGTTACAAGAAACCTCAAAGTCTTTCTCTCCTCACTTCTATTTTCATCTAAAAAATGTTCACCCCAAATACAACAAGTATTACAGTATTTATAGAAGAGAGGAGAAGGAAAGCAAAAAGGAGCCAACGAATATTTACAAAGATATTTACAAAATATCTAAAAGTCATGTTGACTTTTGACAACTTGATGGATGACATCATCCCATGATGCAACATGGATGATGTCATCATTTGTGCCAACACACTTTAGACATTTCAACAAGAAAGTCGGAGAATAGAGAGAAGAAGAAGAAGAGGAAGAAGAAGAAGAAGAAGTAGCTACTCATCATCGTCATCCTGCGGCCGAAAGGGGGTTGCCTGCTTCTGATGCTGCTCAGGAGATGATATGTGGAACTGAGCGCGGTATTCCAAAAACTTGTTAATCATGAGCCCAAATTGATCCTGTGATGGATCCTTGTGCCGTTCGTTGATTGCTTCGCAAGTCTCCCGCTCGCTTATGAGCTTTTCTGGGAGTCTAGAATAATTTTTATCCACCTCGATGAGGAACCCGATGAAGTCCCTACAGGCCAGCAGGTTGTTGATAGATTCAGTGTCAAATGTGACCTCTAGCCCCATTCGTTGAGAAGCAATCTCCTTGAAGATCCGGATAGTTTCATCAGCAGATCTCATGGTAAAGGAAGGAGTGAGCAGCCCTGGAGACATGTTAAGAACAATTCACTCCATTTGATGCATCGCATCCAGGGCCTCTTCCTTCACCTTGTCTATTTTTTCCAGAACAAATTCCAGCTGATCTATCTGATAGTCCAGAGTGGACATGGTTTTGTTGAGGGCCCTTGGATGACCGAAAACTCCGAACTTGACCAGATCTTCGACTGAACAGTCAAACATTTGTTGAAAGGTCTCATGTTGGAGTCTAGCATGTTCTAGCTCTTCTAATATGGGACCCACTAATGCTTGGAGTTCCTTGTTTGCCTTTCTGATGTTTAGATATGAATTGACATACTCAGTGATCACTCTTTCACTGTCCTTGAGGATCTGGCTCCTCCAAGTAGAAACGGCCATACCTTGCTCGCCGATCTTTGAATATTCATTGATTTTCTCCTGGCTGAGAAGCTCAGAAGTCTCAGCAGCAGTCGTGGGAGGTGCACTACCCATCTTCTGTAAGGCTTGAAGTAGATATTTGTTCTGCTCCTTCAATAGCCTTTTTTCTTCTTTTATTTCTTGAAGCTTTTTGAAGAGGGCATCAACTGCGGAAAGAGCTTCCCCCTGGAGACTTTCAGAAGATGTCCCCATTGTGACTTGAGTCACAGTAAAATCTGTCGGAGACAGATCTTTTTTCTCCTTGAGGGGATCAGGGTATACTATTTCCATAACTCTCTCACCTGCAACACTTAGAGAGAAGCGTGTTACAGGCTTTTGCTTCTTTGCCCCTTTGGCTGGAATTACTGAAAAGTCCATCGGAGTGATGGGAACTTTCCTCTTTTGCTGGCCCAGCTACTGAGAGATCCAGGCTGGTCCCATAGAAGGACCAGAGACAGAGGAGGAGGGGGCAATAGTAGAAGAGGGGAAAAACATGGAGACACGCGGCGGCTGCATTGAAAGAATAGCCGAAGAAGTGTCCACGAGAGGAAGGGAAACCATAGCTGCAGAAGACATAGGAAGGGAAGGGATCCCGGAAATGAGGGAAGAAATGGAAGAAGATAAATCAGCGAGGGAGGAGAAGATAGATGAAGAGGTGGGGGAAAGAGTAGAAGAAGGGACAGAGGACGCGACCAAAGGGGTGGTCGCGTGAGTTACTTGAGGAGGGGAAGGCAGAGAAGAAGAAGGGATAGAAGGGACTTCTGTGGTTGTAGCAATGCTGACATCCTGAGTGGATGGGCGTATGGGACTATCCTCCGCTGCTTCTTTCTTTGGCGAATGCAGAGTTATTACCTGTTCTGGCGCTGTGGAAGGAGGACTTCTAGGGGCTTCTTCCTGAATGGTGCTAGATTCACCTTCTACACTTTTTCCTTTTAGCTGCTTCTTGGACCTCGGAGGTGTATTGCCCAATGGGGAGGTTGTGAAATCTACCCCGAGGTAGATCAGTCCGTTCATGCGGCACCAGTTCTCCGTTCTGCGCATAGTATCCTTGACCCTCTCCTCAATTGTTTGAGGAGCCTTGCTTCTGTCAATGGTCGGGAAGGGCCAATCATCCCCTTCCATGTCATTATACACCTTGTCTACTTCATCTTCCGTCGTTTGGAAGCCTTTGGGGACAATGGCCACTCCGTATTGGATAATTTCCACCAATGCTAAGCGAGAATGATCCTTTCTTCTGAGTTCCACCTCGTGGATGATGTCAATGTAAATATCCTCAATTTGAGGGACATGGATCGGATCAAGCTTAGCCCTTGGCCGGCAACCCCTTGGGTCGAAAGTGGGCCTGACTGGGAAGTCATGCTTCAAATTGAGTAACTCCAGCTCTGCAAACATTTCCTTCGCCTTGTGGTGAGAAGAACATGTGTATCGGCCTACTGTGAGGGGGAAAGGAGTTCCACCCTTCTTTCTTTTCAGGCACTTTTCGTGATATGTGATTAGCTGCCTTGACAGCTCCAGCAGAATCAGCTTAGGTCCAGCATACCTCGGTAGCCTGGTTGGCTCGCCCAAGAAGTTGACCGCCCTCAGATAGGTAAATGTGGGAAACTGGGTGAACAGGCCCCCCCACTTCTCCATGGTTGACACAATGTTTTTGGTCGTACGACCATGAGTCAGATTTGGCCTCAACAGGCAAATGATGTGATAGAAGAAAGCATCATTAATTTTGGCGAATTGAGGGATGCTATTCTCCAGCCTCAGTTCTAGATAATATTCATATATCTTGACTTGAGGCCAAATTCCACTTCGGTTTAGCCCTGGATAATCTCTCTCCGATGCTGCAGCGTAGACCACGTAGGAGTTCATATGGAATACTCCCGTTGTGTTGAACTGTTGTAACTGCTCGGAAATGGTGCTGCTTATAATCTCCCCCAGCAAAAGCGTTGCTCAGGCACATTTTTATTCATTGTCTCCAAGTACCTCAGCATCCATTTATGGAAGTAGTGGGCGTCAGAAAGCCAGAAGACTCTGCTCAGGAAAGTAATAGTATCACTGAGCTCTTCTGAGAAATCACTGCGGTGGATGATTTGGGGCCACCGGGTTACCACCTTCTTGTTCTTCAAGTAGACTTCGTTCATTAGTTGCATGCATTGGTCTTCATTATCTTCCCAGGCCTTGATGCACTCTTCTTGGCTGACGGCCACAAAGTGCCGGTGGTGAGGGATGCCGAGCATTATCTCAAAATGACGGGCAGTGAGGTTTATGACTACCTCGCCCTTGCTGTTTTTGACACATCTTGTGTCCTTGTTGTAAGATTGTGCAATCACCATCATGAATTCATTATTGACGGCACTGACGGGGATTCCTCCGGCGAAGTGTAGGGCACTGCCTATTAATTTGTCCATCCACGGACTTCTTGTAACCTTCTGAGTTCTAACACAGAATTCTTCCATGTCAATGTGACCCAATTCTGACTCTCTGACATCCATATTGCATTCAGCATGTGATTCGGGCATCCTGACCCTTTGATATTTGTACTTCATCTCTTCCTCTGTAAGCTTAGCCTTTCCTCTTGGTTTGGTGGGTCTCTTGCTGGATGTAGACATATGTTCTTTCGAACTCAGTTGCTGATCTGCATGAAGAAGAAGCGAGACCCAATCCAAAAAGGTTGAATTAGCCATTTGATCTTCCATTGGAATGTCAGCAAAAGAAAGAGTTAGAGATTTTAAGGCTCAGGGCACAGGGCGCATGAAAATTGCAACTTGCAGGTCAAATAGATAAGGCGCATGGCGTATGGATGTTGCAGATTGCATTTTATAAAGGGCGCATGGAAATTTCATGTTGCATTTGGATTTGGTGCGCCCTTCGGTGCATGGATGGATCGTGTAACATTGAATTTTCGTGTGCCAAAGGGATATGGTGCGGCGCATGAAGAGTTTACACAACATAATGTTATTGCAATCGGGGATGCGCCTGTGCCTTTATAGCTTCATACTTACGCAGATAAAGCTTGTGTTGCATGGAATCTGGGTGTGCCAAGGGCGCATGGATACGTGATGCAGCACAAAAGGATGGCGCGCCAAAGGGGTGCGAGATTTGACACTTTATAGCATGTGAAAGAGGCACGCCAAAGGGCGCAGAGGTTAATGATGTAATAAGTAGGCTGGGTGTGCCTCTGGCGCAGGGATGTTGCAGATTACAAGGCGGTCAGATGTGCCAAAGGGGCACAAATGTTCATGATGTTGCAGGGGTGACAGATGCACCAAGGAGGAAAACAGAGAACAAAACTCTCAAAGGGGGTTTCACATGATGGAGGTTCCTTCTACCCCTTCGTTCCTATTTGAAAGGCTCAGTGGGGTAGATAAAATGATCTAGACTAGGAGGGCCACAACCACTGTTTCAAGAAAAAGTCCTTCTCCAGCAGATCTGGAAAGAGGAAGGATAGCATGGGGGGGGGCAGACAGCAAACGGAGGAGGCTAGGCCAACACATATATATTTAAAACCAACTAGCAAGCTAAAACCAGACCAAGATCACACCAAGAACTGAAAACACAAAACACACAAAAGAGAAAGAGACCTTATACCTGGATAAATAGCAAAAGCTCGGGAATGGGTCCACAAGGTGATGAAAACGACGAGGCAGAGGCTGACAGGCTCAGAAAAATCACGTGCTTAGCGAATAATGAAAATGACATTTGGGCGCGTAAACCATATATATAGGTTAGCTGGTCATTAATGTGCCACCCACTTTTGAAAAGCGCATGAAAAATGCTGTCGACAGGAGAAAGCGTGCGCCCTTTGGCACACGAAAGTATTTGACAACAGGAGACAAAGCGCGCCTTTGGTGCACCAAAAGCATTGTCGACATGAAGTTATGTGCGCCCTTCGGCGCACCAAAGGGTGGCGCAACAAAATGTGTACCAACACAAGCACATGCGCCTTGGCACACGCAGGGAGGGTTCAACATTCTTTGGTGCATGAAAAGTTGTGTTGACATTGAAAACCATGCGCCAAAGGCTTTTAAGGGGGCGCATCAAAAGTTAGTGTTGCAAAGCAATTTCATGCGCCCAGCCAAAAAGACTAAAAAAGACTAAGTTCGAAAACTAGATTTCTCGGGAAGGGATTTTACAACATTTCGAACACAAGGGATCCCTAACGAGGGATTGGAACAAAATTTTCAGTATAGTTATTAGTAAAATTGCCCTTGTCAATTTTACAGGATAACAGGTAGCAAGGATCTTATCAATTTTCTTGGCTGTAGTTACTTCTCCACCTGGTGGTGGGTTGTTTGCAAGATTTCCTCTCATTCTAATCATTTTTTGTTAATAAGAAAATTTAAGTTTTATCAGATTATGGACACAATAGGTACAAAAGATGTAACCTTCAGCTCTGATACCAATATGTAATATTCCCATTTTAATACTTTAGAAACAAGGGATTTTTTTTATTTTTTTGCATAATGTTTTCTGTTCTAAATTAAAATAATTTAGAACACACATTCCAAAGTGAATCAATCTCATAATAGAAAACCATATGCAGCTGTAAATGACTTGGTGAAACATTGATCTCTCATTTTATGACTCGGTATCATACCAATCTCTCATGTTAACTTTATAATGTGTATACCATGTATACTTGGTTATATTACCCATTTTAGAGGTATCAAGTGTTATATTTAAGAGGCCTATCTGAATATCTGTTACCAATATTCATTTGAAATCCCGCTTCTTCAATTGAGTGACATAGGACAATGCAACCAACAACTTGTGATACTTTGGCCAAAGATTTAAAACACATTGTTCATGTTTATATCCCTAGATGAAATAATCATCAAATGGAATATGTCCTTCACCCTACTTGATCTGCTATCTAGAATGGTCTTTACTGACCCTTTTTTAGTCCACTTGTTCTAGGTTTATCCCTAGCTGAGGTTAGCAACATGGCATAGTTTGGAGGATGGATTACAGTGACTAAGGATACTTAGACATACTCAATCAACTTATGTAGATTGAGCTGGTCTATTTATCCTAAGTCAACGTGAGTTGACCCCAACACTAGGTCATGCCCCTATCTCTACCTAGGGAAAAACTGTGATCAACTCAGAATTTATGTTAGTCTAGTTGAATAAACTTGAAAGGGTGTTGAAACATGTCAACTACAACATAGTATCCTCGTGAAGACCCTAGTCATCACAAAGGTACTTTACTATAGTTGGTATGTGTCAGCATCCACATGAGTTTTCCTCATCTGGATGAACATACCTTAGATAGAAAGTTATATCTTATTATTTTCTTCGTTACCGATTAATTACAACAAGCCTATAGAACAACTAGGATCCTTAATTATTAAGATTCATATTTAAGATTGTAATTAATGGAGTTATATAGATAGATCTAATTTCTATCTAATTCATATGCCATGATTTAAACTATTAACATCTTGATTCATGTTCTACATAAAAGGCCCAACACACATGGAGGTGTCATTTAACTACTCATTTAATTCAACCCTATCTTATATAAGATCTGAGTTGGTCCTTTTCCATAGTAGACTTCAATGAAATGAAGTCTAATTCCCTTTTTAATTACCTTTTCCTACATTCCTATTTAGTAAGGAAGTCTACAAAAGAAAGAAAACTTTCACTACCTACATATAGCAATCAGGATTCATATCAAAAGGGTCATAAATTAAGACTATGATTCATTTCAAGGGATTTGTATTTCCTTTCCCTTATTGAGGATAGATGTTAATTTATAATCCCTTGCACTTTTTTACTTACATCCAAAGTCTAATTCTCAACAATCCTTTGATTAATTTATAACCTAATGAATTAGTTGAAAATTAGTGCAAGAATGTCAACTCTACAAGTTTCCTCATCACTTAGAGAAGGTAATACAACATTATTTCAGATCTATGTTTATTTCATTCCAAACCATAAGGTATGTTACTGTCTTAAAGACAAAGTACTACTTAACATTTCCATTCAATTCATACCAACAAGAATTACATCAAGTACACAAAAATATCAAACATCTTTCATTCAACATGGAGGATTCATACATTTACAAGTTCAAAAACTTCAGAAAGTGCTAAATATCAAACAACAACATTCAATCTCTTTCAGATACATTTTTCTTTTCCATTAAATACATTTCAATAATGAACCATTTTTCATGATACAAAGATCCAATATCTTGATAAACAAATGTAACTTCCTAAAACCTTTCTCCTTTAATCACTTACGAAGTCCATCTACAAAATTTCTACCACAGTTCAGTTCATTGAACTGAGCATGATAAGAAATAAACATTAAAATGATGTTATTTTAACCAATTGTTTCATAAAAATGACTCTGTTGTTATAAAACAATCCTGAAGTAATTCAAAAAGCCATAACCAAAAGTAGTTACAATAATCAATAAAAGAGATCGAGAGAGAGAGAGAGAGAGATTTACAAAAAATCAATAGTAAAGTTAGGTCTTAAGATATAACAACTTCAACATTCCATGATATTAAATTTATATCAAAAGAAATGAAACATAATTCAGATAAGAAACACTTCATCAAAATTTCACTACTACTTTCTTACATTTCTTTTCATGATTACTCATTCAGTTTAAACTGTTTAACAAAAAAAGGTAACTATCCTAACTAGATTTTAGGCATAGTTTAGTAGTAGATCATTTACAACAACACTTCCATCTCAATATTTCCTTAACCTATATTCATCCTAAAATATGATCTGCTAACAATTGAACATAAATATCATAAAAATAAGTTTAAATAACCATATCATCATAACATTTAAATGTCCAGCGTTAGAGTATCCTATTACCCAAACTCAGAAATAGGATCCAAATCAAGTTAACAACCAAACAAGATAAATCACACCACTTAAAGATGTAGGATTACTTCCAACAAGAAAAAGAGTTACACTCCATTCTCAAAAAGATGCACCATTACATTCACTACCTTAAGTAATTAGAATAGTTAAGTTTATACTCAAGACAAAAACATTAAACCATACACGATACTTCCAACCAAACTTAACATTTCAACCAATTAAATTCAACTTTAGCTATATTGTCTTAATAAATTTAAGCAACATTCTTACCAGGAAGTCAAGAAGTTGTATAATGAAATAGACCAAAGAAGGACAACATCTTCACCAAGTGCAAAGATGAAAGAAGAAAAAAGGAAGGAGAGGGAGAAATATCACTACCCCTCAACTCTGGTATGATCTAAAGAGAACCATAGGAAAATAATGACCTATATTGACATGTTCCATTTATCCAATGAAACAAACCAAAATTCCCAAAAGAGATCTAATTTGGATTCGAGTTGAATGAACAATAAACTAGGAGAACAGAAAGAATGAAGAGCAACACATTTCATTACCTTCCATCATCCAAGGAGATGATACAGATAGACTTGATTCTAACAGGATAACAAAATAAACCTTCTTTAAAAATATACAGAGATGGAAAGATGAAAATAACATAAGGGTAACTCTGAACAATCTTCCCAACTCAGATCCAAATAGGGAAAGAAGTGAACAGTACCATTTAACCCAAACAAGAGTATTTGATTCCATTTTCACGAAGAACATTTCCTAAGATAAGAAAGAATCGAGACCGAGTTTAATGGGCCAAGGTCAAGAAATATGTTAACCCAATACAACAACCAATGTTGTTAGAACTATAAAAAAGTTCAAGTCGAAAAAAAAACCAAAATATAGTGAACCATACCTAAGGAATTTTTCCTCTTAATAACACTAGATGCCATACCTTCAAAGGTTATCCAAAGACTCAAAAGAAATAGAAGAAAACTGAATAATAATTTTGTTACGGGCTTCCAAAAATCAGGCCTTGAAAATAATTAAACAAATTCCAACGAATAAGAGAAGAATACACTTGGTGGATTTTAAAATAACAATTTCCAAGGAAAATCCCAACAGTTTATCTTTCCTAAATAATCACTGGGTCAGATGTATGTAACCGAAATAATACAAAAATGTAACATCCTCATTTATACCTTAGAACAAGTGAATTTTTTTTTTTGATAATTGCATCCTGGTTCTAAATACATAATTTAGAACTCACAAATCAAATAATCATTCTTATAACAGACAACCATATGCAGCTGTAATGACTCAGAGCACCTCCGATCTATTCATTCCATAACTCGGTAATCTACCGATCTATTCATGAGTAATAAGAGTTGGTGTTTTTATTAAACACTTCACTCTTGCGGTTCTCTTCCCTATTCTGGGATTCAGAATGCTCTGTCCAAGGAACCTAGCTGAATAATTGTTACCGTTATTCCTCGGCATCTCATTCCTTAGACTAGGTGAATTAGGACAATGCAATCAGTAGCTTGCGATACTTTGGGCAAATATTTTGAAACATATTGTTTATGTCTCATATTCCTTAACGACATACTCTTCAATCTGGAATATGCCCTTCACCCCATTCTTATGTTATGTAGAATGTCTTATACCGACTTCTGTCAGTCCCTCCTATCCCAACTTATTCACTCGGAAACGGAATTAACAAGGTGATAACGTTATATGGATGCTCACGAGGATTAGGGATACGATGATATACTAGTTCAACCCTGCAGTTAAACCAGTGTGTCAAGATACCCCGAATCTCCTAGGCAGCCTCATAACGTAACCACATTCCTAATCAGTCCCTAAGTAACTCGTGTCGAGATCAAAGTGTAAATCTTAACGATCAATGCATAGGGTGTCGTCATAAGTCACCTGCATTGTGGTAACTTCGAGAAGATCCTAATCTTCTCGGAGGTACAGCCCTGCAGTTGACTTGTGCCGTCAACCTTTAAATCCACCTCGAAAAGATCTACTTATTAATATGCATTACGCACGTTGAGTTAAAATTACATTAAAGACGTTCCCCTAAGGTTAGCCTTTCCCGATCCCTGTATTTCTTCATCTTAGGATGACCCTTCCTCAATAAAACCCATTACACGGTAGGGGATATTAAGGTTAAGGTCTCATCAAGGAGTTCATTAGAATACTACATGATTCTAAAACAACGGAATTGGACAATAACTCATAAACTTCACTATGAGATTGCCATCTGAACCCCATTAGGTTTATATCAGTTCTCCTAACTGAATTTATATCATACCTATTAGTATCAAGATATAAATGATTAAGAATCCAATTTAAATGTTGTCCTGTCATAATCAAGACTAGGGATTAGTAATTTATTTCAGCTTGATTAGCGTTCTGCTTAGGTTTATTTTTAATCCTATCTTTTAGAAAGACAATTGATTTAAATTTCAATTTTGCTTTCGACTAGAACAAATTAGAACTACTAAACACTCATAAGAATTCAATCACATTTTCTTGTTAAGATTTCATTGACATATCACAAAAGTCATCCAAATTATACAATGATAACAATGCCCCTTCTGGTATATACACCAAAGAAGGTCAACTATTAAAATAAGAATACAACACATAAGTAACAAATACTTATTTCCATTCCTTTCAGAACTATAAAAATACATTTTATGCAATTCAACATACTCCATACATTACTTCACGTAAAAAGGAACATCTTTCCTCTTATAGTACATTAAAAGAAAATCGAAGCTGTAATTCATCATAAACCAAGTTAAACAATCTGAACATCCTGTCAGATTTGCATTGCTTTTTACCACTTACAGCAAACCATTTGCAAAAATTGTCAACATGGGTCAGTTCGATGAACTGAGCATGATAAGCACTAACTCTTAAAACAATTGCAATCCACCAACTGTTTTCATTAAACACCCTGTTTAAATGAGATCAATTCATCCAAACAAGTAAACATAATTCTGACTATGCCTTTAGTAATACAACATTGTCTATAACTGTGTAACTACAAATTTTTGTTACAGAATAGTCCTATATGCTTCTCAAATATTTCATCAAAATATTAGGGATCAAGAAGAACAAAAGTATCCCAAGCAATTATTCATTGTAAATCCCAAGATGAACGAACATCAGACAAGATCATTAAATTCAACTGAAAAAGAGGAATATCATATCAACTCTCTGAGTATATCAACCTTATGTTAAAAACAGTTCCAACTGTTAGATAAATAATCGACATATATTTTCATAATGAAAGAGAAAGAAACAAGTCATTCACACTATCTCTCTTCACACAAGCTCACTGACTATTCCGTCTCCACTTATGGAATGCATTAATCCAGTTATGTGTGAACAAGTCTATCGAGCCACAAGAACGGATTACTAGTCATAATAAAAATCGTACACAACAAGGCTTTTTGACCCAAGTTCATAATCAAGGAACCTCTAGCATTGCGGTCAACATATAGACTTCATTGCAGTAGGCTCTTGGATGTTTCCCTAAGTCAGATGCCAATGTCAATCACACAAAGTTTACACAGGACATGTTCAGTCACAATCGAAGCTGGACCACAATGGAAAGGAAATAGCAAATCTATCCTCACCTTCGTGCATGTCGAGAGTTTAAAGTATGATAGTTCGTGACTTTGTTCAGCCAAGAGCTTGAGACTACGACATAATTATCCATACTCAAATAAATCAGACAATGACATCAACGACAGTGTCCATAGTATCCAGGTTCAATAAGTTAGACAGGAATACAGGTTACCTTCCAAGAACTCACATGAATCCGATGCAGTAGTCTCAAGACTTATATACTTGCAAAGGCTTCCATCTGAGCTCCTCAACGAAGCATAATCGAAATCAGGCAAGGAAATTCTATTATATCAGCATTTCAAAACAATAGACTCCGACTGAACCATTGAGCAATTGATGTTTACACAAATTTTCACAGACTGATGCCGTAGATAATATACCAACAGAATCTGTACCTGAAACATGCTCAGTGACTCAATCGGTATTCTTACGAATAAACGGAGAGGAACAATATACATGTCTATTCCCTTCAGTCGCTGTGGACGCATTCAAGTTTCCAAGTATGGTCATTCGCGACTCACTTCAACCATGAGCCAGTGATTTACACATGATAACTACTCATACTCAATCGAACTCCAGCAGAGTGACTCAGATTAACAACAGAGTACCAATCTATCAGGTTTACATATGCAGACAAAAATACAGGTTACCTATCCATAGGATTCAACTAAACCCGAACAACAGTATACAGAGGCAAATAATTGCATATGATTCCATTTGATGCCAATCAATGGTGCAGCATTCGAAAAAATCCAAGTGCAAAAGAAAATCTAAATACCATGATTTTAAAAACAAGAAATCCGACTGAACCCTTGTCAATTTTCACCGCACAAGTTTGCATAGAATGAAAACCTAAAAATGCACACCCAAGGGAAGTCTGTACCAAAAAATCCTTGCAATACGAACGTATCCTTACAAAATTACAGAGGTCATAATAACATGTTATTACTTCTATATGACTTCCAACTGGCACATTCATAATACCAATGCTCAAGGATGTAAATCTATAGCTTCAACAGTGGTCCAAGTATAGTATACGATAAATCATTCAGATCGACTCCACGGAGTCGTTCCGATTACAACAAATATAAATATATACATATTGCATATTGTCAACGGGTTCAGATCCCATTACCACAACGAAAAAGGAAAACCAACCTCCAACAAGAGTCGCGATTGAGACACAGTAACACCAACAAGTTATGTTATTAACAAATAACCTTCAAGTTTTCAATGAAACCCAACAAGAATCTGTAACCACCATCACCAATATTTACCCACGGCAGAGCTTACAAAGAGTTTGATAAAACTGAGACAATCAAACAAAAATCCTTCAGTATTCACTTCCGACGAGTATCCATAACCAGCTTTGATGGTAAATATCAACAACAAGCATTGACTACGGGAATCAATCAACAAGCATCACAGTAGCCTGATACCTAGCACAGGGAAATGATGCATGGGCTCACGCCGAACAGAGCCGAGCATTAAGTACCCTTCAAGCATTCGTTACACAGACTTACGCCGGAATGTGAACACATAATAAATACATGAGAACAGTTCGAATTTACATACACACACCCATCAAGGGTTAAATTTTAAAATTCGAACAGCAAAAGATATACTGTGCCAAAAATCACACAATGACTATCCATAGAAACCACAGCTAATTTCTTAAATCATCTGAACAAAGTTGTTCTAATGAAATCACTTGAAAGACAGCAAGATTTTTAAAGGTTAGGGCCTAACATGCCTGGATATTTGCTCAAAATTCCAAAGCAGACCACTGAGAAGAGCTCAGACTTCCTTTTCCTTTACCAAGTTAGAGCAACCAACAAAATTTTTCTATCTCCATGACATATATATTTTCCTTGCCAGAGGAAAGAGCTAGATAACGCTCATACTCGCCATACAACACCAAGAAGACTGGTGCGAAAAAACCAGTGAACAGGCAGAGGGAAAAACTGGAATTCGTGATAAGCCAAACAAACCAACAAACTTTCCAATTTGCATGCCTTCTCGCGAAATCTGAGCTCGACTACCGAGCTCATTGAATTGCATTTACTCCCAACTTTCCCGCTCAAACTCCACTGCCACCGACTGCCATAGTTGGCGATAGACAAGATGAAATTCTCAAGACCATTTCTAATTTTGGTGACCTGCCACGTCGTCGCTCAAGTTAGCCATTCCCAAAACCTCCGCTAATTACCTGTCCCTCATGCTTATCCTTTGCATTTAATAGACATAGAAAAATGCCGCCCATGGTTCGCATCCCTCCATAGGTCCCCAATACATCCTTTCTCAATAGTTAGGTTAGTAACTTAGGTTAGGATTTAGGATAACACCTAGTCTAACTTCATATTACACATAGATACTAACTTAGGACTTTAGCTCTTAGCCTAGGTCTAGGTTACATTAACACTAATCTAACCCCTAGGTTAAGTTTAGTTTTAGGTTACTAATCATTAATAATTCCAGTTAGGTCTACATTCCGTATGCTCAGAAAAATACCTACAACATGCATTCTTGAACAGGGTTAGCTCCTGTTCTGCCTTAGGCTATGGAATTATATGCAACAGAATTATTACCTTGTCCACGACCAAGACCTTCGAGAAATACTTCGATATCGGGAACCAATTCCATTTCACATGATCAACCTGAGTTAGACTCGGGATTGGCTTTATTAAACGAATTCTAGACCTTACAACCTATGAAAGGTTTATAATTTTTAATTCATCATGAACAAACTTAAAGCAACCACTTGGATCAATACCACTGATCCAAGGCTAGGTCTTATAGATGAATAACTTTATAATTCGTTCCGAGATCAGATTAAACTCAGATGTAAAATGAAATAAATAAAAGAGTCTAATCAAATTCTTACTCAGTCAAAGATCTGCAATCTGCAAAGAAGATTCAGTACATATCAAGCATGACTTCTCAATCAAAGGAACACATCCTTTTTACAAAAGAAATCACATATCAACACTTGTATGCTTAGGAGTAAGTAACAACAGTTCAGGGTGTTATCATGTGTCATAGATGCAGTTTCTTCTTCGCCACCTACTACTATGTTGGGGAGAAAATTTGTTGGAGGAATTTTTCCTCTTAGATAACACTAGATGCCAATACCTTCAAAGGTTATCCTAAGTCCCTCTACTTAACTAGTGCAGATGACGTGATATACATGCATTGAGTAAAGCGTGGATTTCTATGGTCAGGCCTTTTGACCGGGGATCAATTAAAGGGGCACTCCAATGATCCTATGGAATAAGCTAGAAGAATCTCTTAATAGGTGAAGACCTTTTAAAATAACAGAGTGGGAAAGGGAAGTGAGAAAAGTTTATCTTTCGTAAGATAATCAAATGGGTTACATGTATGAAATTCGATAATTCCTACACACACCTAGATTCAGAAGTTTCATAGACATGTTATATGAAAATTAAGAGGATTGACTAACTCTGAACAGTAGCAATAAGTACCAAATATAGTATGTGTGATCAGCCAAACTCGTATAAAGTTTATCCCTTATTCAAAGAAAGCTATGAAAATCCTTCTTCTTGTATTAATTTCTCAAACAAAATTTATACATAGTGGAGTTTTCCAATGGAGGAAATTGAGAATAGGGGATCTTATGGAAGAATTTGGCTATCTCATGTTGTTCTCTCAATGCGGGTTCCTATGAGGTTTACAACAATTCAATCAGACAGATCCTTTGAAATGGGAATGTCTTTACAATTTATCTACTAGAAGATGCAATATGACTCTTCAGCATATTCCTCAATGACTCAATCAAGTATGAATCTTGACATGACTTAATCACTCTTCTCCATGATTCAAACTAGGAATCGACATTAAGTATTCCCTTTTTATAACATAAAGGTGAACCTTATTACGTAGAGAAATCATCTAAGACATAACACAAAAAGTAGTCAACACCAAGAGCAAAGTTATTTTTATGAATCACTTGATGAGAGAGATAATCTTAATGGGGAGAGAAAATCATGAGAGAAAGAGCTTTGCCTTCATTGATTCGAAGAAGTTTCCAAGAATGATCCTCGATGATGATAGATTCTACCTTTGCAATAAATCCACCCAAAAAAATTCCTGAATGACTCAATCCTTATACTCTCAATGTGATGAACCTCTGAATCTTTGAACTCTTGTGTATACTGAGAAAAATTCCTGTATGGATGACAGTGCATGAAAACCATTGAACTGGAAGTGTTTAAAAACATTGTCGAATGACTCATTCAGATGCTCCATGAACATCAACTAAATCGACAATCCAACCCTCTGAAGGAACTGGAGCCTTGGAATGACATTTTTCTCTAAGTTCCGAAAATCAAATACAGATGTTTCACTACTCAGTCCTAATTCGGACATGATCCTGACGAAGCATCGCCCATATCCAAATGGTCTGACGAGTGTTGACTGGGAATTCAACAAAACATGCATCCTGTATATCAACTTTGAAGTGTGAAATGACATTGTTGACATTCATCACTAAGTTCGTAACCTACTTCTACATAATTTGGCTGAATGATAGAGACTGCACTATTGATCTATCTGCCTTAATTATAAGAGAACTCTCTACGCTCCCATTCTGGCCTCTATCCCCCATGTTATGCTTCATGATCCCCCCCTTCAGAAAAAACAATTTACTTAGTTAGGTTAGACACTAAGTTATGAAAAAAAAGAGCTGCCATCGAATCTCAGTCTAGATATTGCAACTCATACTTCTGTTTTCTCCCTACGTTAACCTAAGAACCTTCTGGACTTAGATTGTTATTTTTAGTAGGTGCTTAGTGAGACCAATTACTATTTTTAGTAAGTTTCAAATTTGGACTGAGGTCTAACAGTTTCTAATGACAAATCATCCCTGCAATACATAGAAAAGAAGTTTAACCAGCTTCTTTCACAGATTAAATATTAATCAGATGACTTTCCCATGAATGAGGGTCATTCCTAACCATGTCAGAAGACCTACTATTTTTAGTAAGTCGAACCTTCGGTATCCAAATTGGATCATCATGAGAACAAGAAATGTAAATAGAGATGCATACCTTGGGTCAATTTAATTGATCCAAGGTAATGTTTTTTCACTCCTCTTAAATCTATGAAAGCTGAACTCCACTTCAATAGTTTGGGAGATTTTAGACTTTTAAATCCTATTTAACATGAGATGGCACTTGCTGAACATTAGTAGCCATTGATAGACCTCAAAAATTACAGGTTTATTTTTATCCTCCATTCACGATAGATAAATTAGTATATTTATGAAAATATGGTTTCCTAAGTCATAAGAGTACACCATGCTTATGGTGAAATAAAATTTCCTTGATTTGTACTATTGGTCTGACGAGAAGACAAGCATTTTTTCTTCAGTAATGGGCTGAAAAGAGAAATCCTATTGCTATGAGTGTTCATGAAGTATGCACTATGTGGAGGATTTGACTGTGAGGTTTTGATGGTTTCCAAGAGGTGGAATGAATAAAATTATGAGTTCATTAATTTACTTGTTTAGGATAATCTATGTGATTATTGATTTTTCATTAAACATGGATTAGCATTAGTCCATGCGGGATTGATGAAATATACCGCTTACGAGAGCGAGAGCTAAGTTCAAATGACACCCTTGTCTTCTTATTTTTGTAACTTATCATGCAACTTGTTAACCGTAGTAATCTCTCACTAATCACCTTTGATGACGATGGAAATAGAAATAAGGGCATTGGGCCAGTGATGCAAATAATGAGGAGGACTTACTACTAATTTTGATGGTATTTTAATGATGGAGTTTGAGTTTGGAGCCGTCATGCAGTCATCAAAGACTTTTTCCATTGACAACCTTTACAACATGAGAAAAGTACAGTCAATTTTTAGTAGGTTCCATGGACGAATGTTAATGAATAGTTTAATAGGGTTTTTAGTGGAAGATTATTATTATGCCTAAAATTTTGAGCATGATGTGACAACTCATAGATATGTCTTATATAGATTCTATTCTCCTTGAGTGAGAATAGGGATTGGGAGTAGATTAGCGATGATGTTTGGTGACATATTAGCAGTTGACAGTTCTATAATAGTTAGAACTCCACTATATATATGTAACCTTGTCTTATTGAATAACATCCCGAATGAATTAAATTTTCTATATTTTATTATTCGGTGTTTTTATATTATATTAGATTTTTTATCAGAGAAGACTTAGGTAAAGACCGATGCGGTGGAGGGCAAGGAAGGAACTTGCATGGAGGAGGAGATGGTGGCTATGGAGGATGTTCAATGGATGGAAGTGGATATGAAGTGGTATGCAATGGAGTAGTGGAAGAAGTAGAAGTAGGAGAATATGGAATAAAATGTGCTACAATTAAATCTTGTTCTAGATCTATAACTTTATAGCCTAAGAGCGTAAAAGATTCACATGTATCATATAATAATTTTTTATTTTAAATTTGGAATTAAACAATGACAAAAAATAAATTACCTTTCTAAATCAATTGGCTCAAATAATAATTGATACATACAAGAATTGAAGCGTAAGATGTAATCTATAGTGAGTTATTTCTTTCCTTGATGCAAATTAGGTAAATGATTATATGTAACTCTGGGTCCATTTTTAACCATAAAATTCCTAAGGAAAGAATCATCCATATCACAATCAGTGATAATAGATCCATAAGGTAAATGCGTGTACTATTGAAGAGTATGATCAACAAGAATGTGATGAAAATATTTGAGGAGAAAGCGGTCATTAGAATAAGAGGTCATTGCTGAACAATAATGCTTGAGACATGAATAAGGGTTTTCAGTGCCATCAAAACATGTAAATGTAGGCATGATGAAATCCTTAGGGTAAGTAGAATTGTTAATTTTATTAGGGATAGGATTTCCATGAAGATAATTATTTTCAATGGAAGAATAATAGGCTTTACTTTCAAAAGTGAGAGCGTGAAATCTAGATTCCAAATTGCCAACAATATGCATGAGTGAAAAAATATCATGTGGTGGAATTGTATAATAAGTGAGAGGAACATTGAGAGGATGTAACTTTCCATTATGAGTGATCATGGGAATGTGAGAAGAAGAAGTGGATGTGGAGAGGGGAGAATAAGATGAAGGATCTATAGGAGCACTAGATGTAGATGTAATATAAATTAAAAGAGTTGTACTAGTAGGAATGGTATAATAATCATGAATAACATATATAGAAGAAGAAAAAGGTAGTGGAAGAGGAGCATAGGAATGTGAAAAATTGAAATAAATTTTAGAATTACAATTAGAAGAAATGATAGGAGGTGTACTATAAATAGTAGTTAGAACATCATGAATGATATTTGAAATAAATTTAGAGGTGGAAGAAAGAGGATTAGAAAATTCACATTCAGTAGTTTGAAGAGAATAACATCCTCACAAACATGTTTATGATTAAAAATATAATCAATATTAGACATATTTTTACATGCAAGTAATTCATCAAGAGATTCATCAGCATATAGAGAATTAGTAGGAGAACTATGAGATTTATCATTACATTTTTTGGAGTCACTTTTAGAAGTAAAAAGTGTAAGAGATACAACTTTGCATTCATCTTGACTACTATTAGAAATAATATCATGCACATGTATATTTTCCATATTTGAAGTACCATTATTAGTATTTACAGTGTCACAAGTGATACCAAACATAGAATATATAATAGCATTATCAAGTTCCATGATAGGAGAATAAGAAGGTGGAGAAACATGGGTGGCTATGGAAGAACAAGGAAAACATGAAGTTAATTTTTGGTCAGGTGAGACTATACAAATGCTAGAGGATTGAGAGCTAGTGGGAAAGGTGGCTTGGTGAACAAGAAGTTATTTTTGGAATTTATCTGTTTCACTCAGAATGTTTCATTCCTTTTAGAAACAGATAAGGGTTGGGGCTAGGAGGAATACCTGTAGAATGTCGAGATGGTGTGCGCATACCGTAGAAAAAGATCAGGCTGACTGCGAAGAACTCCTTTTTGTCTTGGAAGGACTACCTGCAAAACAAGAGCACAAGACCACAAGATTTTAATTAGATAATAAATGAGGAAACTGCCTTGGGCCCAGGAAATATAAAAATTCCTTTCGAAGGTGGTCAGTTCCCCTGCTAATATGAATTAACACAAAAGACTATAAGATATTAATTAAATTGCTTTGTTGAACTGGGTAGGGGAAAGGCTGGTTATTGGTTATAGTCAGTATAACTGATGGCGGTTAGTGATAACTGATGGCAGTTACTGATGACCGATATCGGTAGAGTCTAGGATCTGAAGGTTAGTTGTTTTGTGGGGTGGTGGTGTTATTTGGTAGTTGTGTTATTTGTAGGGTTTGTATATAGGTGATATTAGGAAATAGGGGTGATGAGAGGTAGATGAATGATAGTTAGATGCAATGATACGTTGGGGTAGTGGATCAAGAATGGATTTGTGGGGACATATGATTTAAAAAGTCGAAGAAATGTTATTAAGAGGACATGCAAGAAGTAACTTACTGATTATTCGCGGAGGTGCAGGTCCAAGAGATCTGATGGCAAAGGCAGAACTGATGGTAGATGGTCTGGCACACAGCAGATTAAATCAGCTGAGTATCACAGGGCTCTGGTATCCAGTTGCAGTCCTTGGCTACTCTTCTTGTCTCTTCACTTGTCTCTGCTCGGTCAAGTGAAGATCTGGACTCTCTTGATCACCTCCTAAATGATCTCTGTTGATTCAAAATCCTTCGACCTTGATCCAAAAATGAAATTCCGATCCTTTGTTTTTGGTTTGGGGGAGGCCATTTACAGGGAACCGATGGCGGTTATGTAACCGACGGGCGGTCGAGTAGGAACCGGCATCGGTAAGGAAAAAGTAGGCTATTTTTAGTAAAATAGCCCACCTTCCCTGCTTTTCTCCGGAGAGATTAGTTGCGGGCTTGGTCAAGTGACTAGAAGGTCGGTTTTAGGTGCGAGAAAGGGGGTCATTAGTCATGGGTGTAGGTATAGACCAAGTTTTAGGTCTTAATTAGGTTTAGTTTTAGGATTAGGGCTAGGTCATGATGAGGTGGCAAAATGAGGTGGTAGGTGAGGTGATGTGGATTTATCAATTACAAAGGTAATTAATAAATAATTGTGTAAGGTTTAGGTAATGAGGTTAGGTTGCGAAATGGGATGCGGGTCACAAGGGGTCGTAAGACACGAATTTGGTGTGTACATTAGCCCCTTATTGTCGTGTAGCTTGTGTTGTGAAGCTGCGCGGACAATAATATGAAGTGGTTTCTCCTGTTAAGGATATAGGTAATCCCCCTCAAATCTAGCACAAATTGAGCGAACGGGAAATCAGGGATAGGGTTGATAAAGGGTGAATGTTGTAGAGGGGGTGGTAAGGTGGTGGGGTAGGTCCAAGGAAGTAGACGCATGTTTGAAATGCAATCGTACGACTAGGGTACATGATTTGACTAGCAAACCAGCAAATGTATAGGCAAAGGTCGATAGTTTATCCAAACAAGGGTGATATAGTCCTGGTATCCAAGGCATAGGAAGTAGCTCCAGGGTATATAACAGGTAAGGTACAGGAACGTTTAGGCGTGTTTCGGTAGTACCAAATGGTTGGATTTGGTTGAGAATAAACGTCACGGTCTAGGTCTAGGCAAAGTTGGTCGACAGATCAAGTCAAGGACCCTAATCATGCTAAACACGAACATGTGAGCTCGATTGAACAAAAGGTACAGGATGGATGGATAAAATAAAACGTTGATTGTGGTATGGTATTGAGTGATACGGCCATGGGTCGGGCCAAGTTGTTAGGTTACAGCCTTGGGTCGGGCCGGATGGTTAGGGTGAGGCCTTGGGTCGGGCCAAGTTGTTGGGTGGCGGCGTTGGGTCAGGTCGGATGGGTAGGGTGAGGCCTTGGGTCGGGCCAAATGGGTAGGTTGAGGCCTTGGGTCGGGCCAAATAGGTAGGTTGAGGCCTTGGGTCAGGCCAAATGGGTAGGTTGAGTGAGCCTTGGGTGGGCCAAATGGGTAGGTTGAGGCCTTGGGTCGGGCCAAATAGGTAGGTTGAGGCCTTGGGTCGGGCCAAATAGGTAGGGCGAGGCCTTGGGTCGGGCCAAATAGGTAAACAAATGGTGTTCAGCAAAGGTGGATATAGGCGATATGTGATTAAATAGAAATACACAAGAATATTTATATTTACCACACATGATAGGTTATGGTAGGGGATGGTCGAGCTAACCTTGGGAGACCCCATGTCTCCGAAGTGCTGCCTACATAGCCCATTGCACAAAGCAAGGAGGGGCCTCAGACCGATGTAGTTCTCCCTTAGGATCAGGGAGAGGCGAATTCAGGCAATTTGGTACGGTTTAGGCAATTGGTGGTTGGTAAGAATATTGATATTAATACTGGTAAGGTAAGGTTATTGGTGCGGTAATGAATTGGCGATGTTGTAAAAGGTATAAGGGAAGCGAAAGTGAGCCTACCCAAGTAGAAGGGAACCATGTTCCTGATTAAGATCAAGACACAATCCCTAGATGCGAGGCAAAAAAGGAAAGATTGCTCCGTAGGTGAAAAGAGAAAAACGAACCACACAACATTAGAATAAAGTGAAAGCCCTAGGTACCGGTGCATAGACGAGAAGTCAATAGGTGAAAAGAGTTGTATGATCACATCCTATCAGGTGTACGTCACGTCCCTTGAGTTGAAACAAATGGTGAGGTGAGGTGAATGGTATAGTTGAGGTATAGAAAACTTATTACAAAGTGAGTGTTCTAACGAAAGAGAACCTACCCTAAATAGACAAGTCCATGACTCAAACGTTCTTTTGAATGAGGCTTTTATTTTATTGAATATAGACTGATCGATGCGGGAAGTCTACAAGGGATTTTGATTGTACTATTCTTGAGGTCTTCACGAAGCTGATCAATGCGAGAAGCTTCTGATAAAGGCTGACTGTGTATAGCTGTCCTTCGAGGGAGCAGTCTATTTATAGTAGCAGATATGATTTTAATGCATAGCTGTCCTTCGAGGGAGTAGTCTATTGATAATAGCAGCAATAGTTCGGCACATAGCTGTTCCTTCGAGGGAGTAGTCTATATTTAATTTAGATGACTAGATGTTCTTTGGCATGAAGCATCTAGTTTAGTAGGAAGTTTGACTCAAGAAAATCCCATAAGAATATGGCTTATTTTAATACTTTGAAGTCATGGACTAGACTAAAAAGGGAGGGGAAGGCATCGTTTAGGTGAGGTGAGAATCAAACTATGTGAGCTTGAATTTTCATTATGAGGTGTAGGAAACGAAGTGCATGTGTATGGTAAATGAGCTCAAGGGACGAGCGACAGGTAGATAAGAAGTGGATATAACACTAAATTCAACAGTAGAATGGTCGAAGATGCAAGGCATTAAGGGGTTCAGGCTCAGGTTTACCATTAAGCGAAGGTAAACGATAAGTGCCTGATCCATAGGTGTGAGTGATTATATAAGGCCCAATCCAATTGGGAGAAAATTTTCCACGTTTTATCTTTTCTAGTTTGGTGACATGTTGATTCTCTTTGAGGACAAGATCACCAACCTTAAAGGTACGCTCATGAAGTCGCTTATCATAAGCACGTGTTGATACGTTTTGGATAGATTTGAAGGTGATCAAGAGCTGTAAGACGACGTTCATCAAGAAGCTCCAATTGGGCTAACAGTCTTGGCAGAAATCAGTGTTGGTGAGAATATCATGAAGGGATATTATAAGGGAGGGGTATTTGATCGAGAGGCAAAACAGCCTCGGTATCGCTGTTACCAAAGAAAAAAGGGGTCTCTTGTGCATAGTGGAGGTACGCATACTCGTACGATAAGCCAAAGGGCAAGGGGTGTGATATGAAATTTCTGCGGATTCATTGACAACTTTCATGAGGATCTTTGGGTAGTGTTTTATTAAGAGGATGCAGCTTGTCTATTTGCTGTGATAGTGGGTGATGAGAAGCTAAGTATTGATGCCAAAGTTGTCGCCAAAGGTCTTTGCAACAACTTGTTGAAAGTTTACATTATCTGTTATCAGGCGTTGAGGAACACCAAAACGACAAAATAATGTGGTGGGTTAATGAACTCTACAATTTTCTGTTTTTTGAAATGAGTGGAAATAGCCTCCACCCTTTGTGTAAATTCGGTTTTGCTGTGATAATCCATCGGTGACCGTTGCGAAGAGGGACGGATGACTCTCACCAATAAGGTTAAACCCCATTGTGATGAAAGGCCAAAGATCTTGTGTGGACTGCCGTGGATAGATAGGAGTATGTTGAGGTTGACATCGTTGTGACACATACCACAACACTTAACATATTCGTGACAGTATATTGAGAGTAGGCCAATAATACCAAGGCGAAGGATCGTTTGGCCACAGGCAGAAGGCCACTAAATAGGGGGGACAATAAATGCCGCACAAATACCATCATGTACTTGTGGTGGATGGTATGGGTGACCTCCCGCGCCGGTGATGAGACACCGAAGGAGGCTGCCATCAAAGCCACGGTATAAAGGAGTCCCCCAATAACTACATAATGAGAAATGCGTTAAGAAAAAGCGCGTTACCAGTACTAGTAAGGTCAGTCAGAGGGCGAAGAGTTTTAAGGTAGTCGTGAAATTGGTGATAAAAAGTATAATCAAGATTAGACATATTTTTACATGCAAGTAATTATCAAGAGCTTAATCGCATATAGAGAATTAGTAGGAGAACTAGAGATTTACATTACATCTTTTGGGTCACTTGTAGAAGTAAAAAGTGTAAGAGATACAACTTTGCATTCATCTTGACTACTATTAGAAATAATATCATGCACATGTATATTTTCCATATTTGAAAGTACCATTATAGTTATTTACGTGTCACAAGTGATACAAACATTAGAAATATAAATAGCATTATCAAGTTTCAGGATCGGAGAATAAGAAGGTGGAGAACATGGGTGGCTATATGGAAGAACAAGGAAAATATGAAGTTAATTTTTGGTCAGGTGAGACTATAAAAATGCAGGGATGAGAGCTAGTGGGGAAAGGTGGCTGGTGACAAGAAGTTATTTTTGGAATTTATGTTTCACTCAGAATGTTTCAGTCCTTTTAGAAACAGCTAAGGTTGGGGCTAGGGAGGACTCATGTAGAATGTCGAGATGGTGGTGCGCATACCGTTAGAAAAAGGATCAGGGCATGTGCTGAAGGAAGAAGACTCCTTTTGTCTTGGAAGGGGACTTACCTGCCAAAAACAAGGACACAAAGACCACAAGATTTAATTTAGATAATGAATGAGGAAACTGCCTTGGGCCCAGGGAAGGAAATATAAAAATTCCTTGAAGGGGTCAGTTTCCCCGATAATATGAATTAACACAAAAGACATTAAGATATTAATTAAAGTGCTTTGTGAACTGGGGAGGGGAAAGGCTGGTATTGTTTAGAGTCAGTATAACTGATGCGGTGTGATAACTGTGGCAGTTACTGATGCCGATATGGTAGTTTATTAGAGCTAGGATCTGAAGGTAGTGTTTTGGGGTGGATGGTTGTATTGTAGTTGTGTTATTTGTAGGGTTTGTATATAGTGATATTAGGACTAGGGGATGAGAGGTAGCTGAATGATATTAGAGCAATGTTACGTTGGGTAGTGGATCCAAGAATGGATTTGTGGGGACATATGATTTTGAAAAAAAGTCGGATAGAAAATGTTATTAAAGAGGACATGCAAAGAGAAGTAACCTTACTGATTTTATTCGCGGAGGTGCAGAGGTCCAGAGATCTGAGGCAAGGCAGACTGAGTCGGATGGTCTGGACACAGCAGAGTAAATCAGCTGAGTATCAAGGCTCTGGTATCCAGTTGCAGTCCTTGGTTACTCTTCTGTCTCTTCACTTGTCTCTGCGTCGGTCAAGTGAAGATCTGGACCTCTTGATCACTCCTAAATGATCTATGTTGATTCAAAAATCCTGCGACCTGGATCCAAAAATGTTGAAATTACGATCTTTGTTTTTGGTTTGGGGAGGACATTTACAGGGAAACCGATGGCGGTTATGTAAACCGACGGCGGTTCGAGTAGGAACCGGCATCGGTAAGGAAAAAAGTAGATATTTTTAGTAAAATAGCCCACCTTCCTGGCTTTTCTCCGGAGAGATTAGTTGCGGGGCTTGGATCAAGTGATAAGAAGGTGGTTCCGGTTTTAGGGCGAGAAAGGGTCATTAGTAGGGTGTTGTAGGTATCGACCAAGTTTTAGGTCTTAATTAGGTTAGTTTAGGATTAGGCTAGGTATGATGAGGTGCAAAAGTGAGGTGGTAGGTGAGGTGATGGGATTATAATACAAGTTAAATTATAAATTAATTGTGAAGGTTAGTAATGAGGTTAGGTTGCAAATGGGAATGCGGGTCACAAGGGGTCGTATAAAGACACGAATTTGGGTGTACATAGCCCCTTATTGTCGTGTAGCTTGTTGTTGGTGAAGCTGCGCGGACAAATAATATGAAGTTGGTTTTCTATGTTAAGGATATAGGTAATCCCCTCAAATCTAGCACAAATTGACGGCGAACGGGGAAGACATCAGGATAGGGGTTGATAAGGTGAATGTGTTGTAGCGGGTGGGGTGGGGTTGGTAAGGTGGTGGGAGGCCAGGGAAGTAGACGCATGTTGAAATGCAATCGTACGGACTAGGGTAATGATTTGACGAGCAAACCAGCAATTATAGCAAAGGTCGATCGTTTATCCAAACAAGGTGATATCGGTCCTGGTATCAAAGGCATAGGAAGTAGCTCCAGGGTATATAACAGGTAAGGTACAGGAACGTTTAGGCGTGTTCGGTAAGTACCAAGGGTTGGTTTGGTTGAGATAAAACGTACGGTTCTAGGTATTTGGGCCAAAGTTGGTCGACAGATCAACGTCCATCACGACCTCCTAATTATGCTTAAAAACACGACATTGTGAGCTCGATTGAACAAAAGGTACGGATGGATGGATAAAATAAACGTTTTGATTGTGGGTATGGTATTGAAGTGATACGGCCATGGGTTCGGGCCAAGTTGTTAGGTTACAGGCCTGGGCGGGCCCGGATGGGTAGGGTGAGGCTTGGGTCGGGCCAAGTTGTGGGTGGCGCTTTGGGTAGGTGGCGATGGGTAGGGTGAGGCCTTGGGTCGGGGCCAAATGGGTGGTGAGGCCTGGGTCGGGCCAATAGGTAGGTTGAGGCCTTGGGTCAGGCCAACTGGGTAGGTTGAGGCCTGGGTGGCCAAATGGGTAGGTTGGAGGCCTGGGTCGGGCCAAATAGTAGTAGGTTGAGGCCTTTGGGTAGGGACGAAATAGGTAGGGCGAGGCCTTGGGTCGGGCCAAATAGGTAAACAAATGGTGTTCAGCAAGGTGGAATAGGCGGATATGTGATAATAGAAATTACACAAGAATATTTATTTTACCACACATCGATAGGTTATGGTAGGGGCATGGTCGAGCAACCTTGGGAGACCCATGTCTCCGACGTGTGCATACAAGCCCATGCCACAAAGCAAGGAGGGGCTCTCAGACCGATGTAGTTCTCCCTTAGGATCAGGGAGAGGCGAATGAATTCAGGCAATTTGGTACGGTTAGGCAATTGGTTGGTTGTAAAAGAATATGATTATTAATAGGTAAGGTAAAGGTTATTGGTGTCGGTAATGAATTGGCGTGTTGTAAAAGGTATATAAGGGAAGCGAAAGTGAGCCTACCCAAGTAGAAGGGAACCATGTCATGATAAGACAAGACACAAATCTAGATGCGAGCAAAAAGGAAGATTGCTCCGTAGGTGAAAAGAGAAAAACGAACCACACCAACATAGAATGAAGTGAAAGCCCTAGGTACGGTGCAAAGACGAGAAGTCAATAGTGAAAAGAGTTGTTATGATCAATCTATCAGGGTACGTCACGTGTCCATTGAGTTGACCAAATGGTGAGTGAGGTGAATGGTATAGTTGAGGGTATAGAAAACTTATTACAAAAGTGAGTCTTTCTTAACGAAGAGAACCTATCCCTAATAGACAAGTCCAGACTCAAGTTTCTTTTCGAATGAGAGCTTTTATTTTTATTGACTATAGACTGATTCGAGCGGAAGTCTACAAGGGATTTTGATGTACTATTTCTTGAGGTCTTCACGAAGCTGATCAAATGCGAGAAGCTTCTATAAAGGCTGACTGTTGTATAGCGGTTCCTTAGAGGGAGCAGTCTATTTATGTAGCAGTAATGATTTTAATGGCATAGCTGTCCTTCGGTAGTAGGCTATTGAAATAGCCAGACAAATAGTTCGGCAAATAGCTGTCCTTCGAGGAGTATCTGTAGAGTAGTCTATAAATTTAGATGACTAGATGTTCTTTTGGCATTGAAGCATCTAGTTATAGGAAGTTTGACTCAAGAAAATCCAAAGAATTGCGTATTTTAATACTTTGAAGTATGGACTAGACTAAAGGGGAAGGCTTCGTTTAGGGAGGTGAGAATCAAAACTATGTGAAGCTGATTTTTCATTATGAGGTTGTAGGAAACCGAACAGGCATGTAGCGGTAACTGAGCTCAAGAGGGAGTCCACGGCGACAGGTAGATAAGAAAAGTGATCTAACACTAAATTCAACACAGCTAGGAATGGTCGAAAGAGCAAGGCATATTAAGGGGTTCAGGCCTCAGGTTTACCAGTAAGGAGGTTAAACGATAAGTGCTGCCCATGGTGTGAGTGATTATATAAGGCCCAATCCCAAGTGGGAGGAAAAATTTCCACGTTTATCTTTTCTAGTTTGGTGACAGTTGATTCTCTTTGGGACAAGATCACCAACCTTAAAGGTACGCTCATGAAGGCGCTTATATAAGCCCGTTGCACGTTTGAAGATTGAAGGTGATCAGGCTGTAAGACGATGTTCATCAAGATAGCTCCAATTGGGCTAACCGCCTCTTGCAGAAATCATGTTGTGAGAATATTCATGAAGGGATATTCTAAGGGAGGGTCTTTGAATTTCGAGAGGCAAACAGCCCGGTATCGTATCCAAAAGAAAAAAAAGTGTGTGGCATTAGGGAGGTACGAATACTAGTACGATAAGACCAAAGGGCAAAGGGGATGTGATCATGCCAATTTCGCGGATTCTTGACAAACTTTCAGAGGTTTTGGTTTTAGGTTTTATAGAGGATGCAGCTTGTCTATTTCTTGTGTATAGTAGGGTGATGAAAGCTAAGTTTTGATGCCAAAGTTGTCGCAAAGGTCTTGCAACAACTGTTTTTGAAAGATTTCCATTATCTGTTATCAGGCGATGAGGAACAACCAAAACGAAAAAATGTGTGGTTAATTGAACTCTACCAATTTTTCTTTTTTTAGTTGAAATGAGTGGAATGCCTCCACCCATTTTGTGTAATATTCGGTTGCTATGTGAGAATCCATCGGTGACGTTGCGAAGAGGACGGATGCATCTCACAATAAGGTCTAAACCCCATTGTGAGAAAGGCCAAAGATCTTGTTGTGACCTGCAGTGGATAGCTAGGAGTATGTTGAAGGTCTAGCATGTTGTTGACACATAACAAACACTTAACATATTCGTAGCAGTCATTATTGAGAGTAGGCCAATAATAACCAAGGCGAAGGATTCGTTTGGCACGGCAAGGCCAATAAATGCCCGCCACAAATACCATCATGTACTTGTGGATGGATGGGTACCTCCGCGGCCGGTGAGAATCGAAGAGGATGCCATCAAAGCCACGTTATAAAGGAGTCCCCCCCATAACTACTATGAGAAATGCGTTAAGAAAAAGCGCGGACCAGTAATAGTAAGGTTCAGGGGGATGGGAGAACAGAGGGTGTAAGGTAGTCGTGAAAATTGGTCGATACCAAGATCCGTGAATAGCAAGAACAGTATTTATCATACAAAAACTACCGGGGGTGGTTTTGAGTAGGATGGGGAAAAAAGTTGTTGGACCCATGACGACTAATTCAGAGTCAGTGGATTGAAGCTGGAATTTGCGAGCCGAGCAAGCCATAGTATCCGCCAATTTGTTAGTGAGCGGGATGGTTGGATAGAATAGGAGTAAATAGGCTTTAAAAGTGAGTCCACGTAGTATTTATACTTTTGAAGTTCATCATTTTGACATTGTAGATGCCCACAACTTGATTGACTACAATTGAGAGTCGCCAAAAATATTGATAGATTTATACCTAAGTGTATCGCAAACTTGAAGACCCAGAACAAGGGCCTTGTATTTCGCTGTATTATTAGTGTAGGGGAAATCAAGCGGAATGAAAGAGGAATAGGTTCAGCCAAGAGGATGAGAACAACGCCGGCTCCTCCACCGCGATGGCATTGAGATCATCGAGAATAGACAGAGGGTCATTTGATACGACTTTCCCGAGTGAAAGAGTGGAAAGAGTGGCGTGAGTTTAGTCAGGGGGGAATGTAAAATTGGTAAAGTTCCCCAGTAAAGGGGCTTCTGCAAAGTGGTCTGCGGATGGTTTGTCCTTTGATTAATTTCGGGGAACGGAAATCAGGTCGAGGTCGGCGAGGGAGGATGAGTCATAGTGATGCGTTGGTTTAGATGAGGTTTGGCCATACATGTAATGGATGGGGTCCGTGTTGGTGTGACTGACGAAGTTGTGATCAGAAGGTGGTAGTGTCGGAGTGGTAGGCCACGAAGATAGGCTGGTCACAAACTTTCTACATGTGTATACCTAGTCTCATGTCCACCAAGTACGACTTATTAATAAACGACGTGTTCTTGATTTTTAGGTCAGATGTTGCAAGCATGGGCCCCTACAGCGTGGTCAGTGGCGGAAAGGTAAAGGTAGAAAGGGCCGGTCGTCTTGAGGGGATAGCACGGGTGGCTGCAAAAGATAAGTGTGAGAGCTTCAAAGGCTTTGGTGGCACTCTTTGCTCATTGAAAAATCAATGTCTCTTAAGGAGGTGTGGAAAGGTTGACATCGATCTGAGAGTTGGGAGATGGAAACATCGGATAGATTGAAGCTTACCTTGTAAACTACGTAATTGTTTGAGATTAGAGGTGGGGGGGCTTTTCTAGAATAGCTTTGACTTAGAGGTTCAACCTTCAATGCCCACGCCAAAAGAGAAGACATAAAGCCAAGAAGTTTCCCGAAAGGGACACCAAAGACACATTTTTGGTTGAAGGTGGACAAAATATTGTAACAGGCGATTTTCAAGATAATGGTTAAAACATCATATGTTACTCGGTTTAGATGACCAAGAGATCGTCGACGTAATCTTCAAGGATTGTGTGCATAAGTATGAAAAATGTAGAGGTCATAGCCCACTGAAGGTTGCACCAGCATGCTTAAGGCGAAATGGCATTAAACAGGTAACAGAAGGTTCCCAGGAGTTATGAAGGCAGTTTTGTGTTGATGCGGGAAGGGCAACCAAAATTGGTTGTATCCTGAAAAGCCATCCATGAGAGAAGCATTTCATGACCCGCAGGAGATAACAAGTTGATCAAGTGCTTGGTAGGGGGAAGTCATCCTTTAAGGCAACCGTGAGGTTAAGATCCCAGACATCGGGCAGTATCGAAGGTCCCCCGTCGCTTTTAGTGACAGGGTTACGATGTTAGAAATCCATGAGGATATCAATAGCAGAATGAAGGAAAACAAAAGGAGTCGTCGTTTGGAGCTCCCTCTTTGACAAGAGGGCAATGTGTGGATGGCATTTTTTCTCAATTTCTGTTTTTTAATTGGCTTGAATCGGGTTCAGTGTGTAAGTTATGGACAGAAATGTAGGATCAATTCCTGGCAAGTAAGCGTAGGACCAGCGACAAGCTTGGTTGTGAGCACGGAGGGGAAAGTAGTAAAGGTGACTTGGTTCTGAATCGTTAAGGGATTGTCGATCTTCCAAATGTGAGGATCCTCCTCAGGGGATGTTGATTTCTTATAGTAGATCGTTCAGCATGGTTGGGTTCCAGAGGTAAGGCTCGATTGAATATAAGAGTATCTGCGCCAGGTAATTGAGGATGGAGCCATCTCCTGGCACTCAACAACGTATTGGAAGGGGAGTCCTCTTCAATCATGTCTAGGATATTAGAAAGGGGAATTAGAACAGGGGTGCTCATTATGCGTTGATCAGTGAGGGGACCTAGGAAGGAGCATTTAGAAAAAAAAAATTTAGGAGGGATAGATTCATGATCTACGATCTGTGGGAGATGAAGGCAAAATGGGTTGATTGATGGTTTGGAGGTTTTCGTGGTAACGCATGTATTCATAGAAGACAAACTGGACGTGAGGTTCCGTCCCATGTAAGTGTTTCCAGGAAATCTGGAGAGACCACTACGATATTATGTTTGCGTGTGGTGAGGGATGAGCATATGTCGGCCTTGTTCATAACAAGACCAAAACTAAAGGCCTTTCCAAGCACTCGAGTCAAGAATGGTGAGGAGAAAAGTGAAGATTTGTCAGTGATGAACATCAGGATTAGAAGGGACCCACACCAAGAGGAGGTTCGAAGGTTAATGGAGGATGCGTCAACACCCCCATACGTTAGTTGGCGGTTTAATGGGGTGGTCCGTAAGAGATTACCTCCCCCACGCGATGGTCGTAGGTGGGATGTGCATTGTAATTGTCCGTACTCCTGCGGGGGTAGGGAAAGAGAAATAACGTTATTAGGCGGTCTCCCCCAGCGTAAGGCGTTGAAAAACATCTACTAAGGGGTCGGTCGGTTGGGATGTTATAGCTGCGGGAAGGGAGTGGTTTTTGCTGACAGGGGTTTCATCAAGTGAAGGCGTAGGTGCGGTTGATTTGAGGTGGAGGGTTGATGGTCATTTGAGAGGATGGTTGGGTTGATGTATGGGTGTCTTGGATTGGTATAAGCACACGTTAGGGTGGTATACATATTGCAGGGTTTTAAAGGGGGGGGAGGATCAGCTTTTACGTGTAGACTCCCTCGCGTACCAATTTTAGCATTATGTACGTTTGAGGGACGCATCCATAAGCACGGATCCAAGGACGGGACCAAAATATATTAATTGGAAAACTCTCCGCAAGAGGACATAGAAGGAGTTTGGGTAAGTACACGTGGTCCTACCCGAATGCTGAGGATCACGGTGCCTAGTAGAGGAAATAGAATATTGAATGATTGAAAACATGATGGGGTTGCGACATGCACCTGGAAGGGTATATTCATTTGTTGGAAGGATTTTGAAGAGAGATTGATGTTTATTCTAGCGCCCCTGTCAATATAACACGACGTACCCGCATGTCTCGAAACGTACGTTGAGAAAAAAGAGAAGGGTCAGGATCTTTGGTACCAAAGTCGATAATTCATCTTAGAGAAACTGACTGAAACAGCTGTTGCTGTAAGAGACAGAAGTGGTTGCGGGTGGTGTGTGGGTTGTTTGGTGAGAGAGGCAACGTATGGGGCTGTGTCAGGAATGGAGGCAAGGCAACGGGAAGGTTTCATTAGGTAAGGACCTCGATCCCTGAAGAAAGATTCAACGAGAGCTGGCGATGAGATCAGAAGTCTGAAATGAGATCATATAGTGTCATTTTACGGGTGATTGGGAAGCTGTTTAATCATGGCTCGAGGGCCGATCCATTAGAGACGGGGTAAGCGGGTCCACGAATAACCACTTTGGGTGGTGGTGCCAATAGGATGCTGGACGGAGAAGGAGAGGACGCAGGTGCGCCTTTCTTTCGCTTTCTCCATGTTTTTCTGTGCTCGCGTAAGCCAACACTAATATATTTACTCTCGTTTAGACCGGAGATGAAGAAGATGATGGGATAAATCAGGTCTCAAGAGGTGGGGTTGTAATAATGATAGATCTTGTGAGGAGGGTCGGGGGCAGATGGATAGGGAGAGGGAATGGAAATAAAGTGTCTCTCCCTGTAAGTTTCTTTTCTTAACCTTTCTATCTGGGAGAGGTGATTGACGAAGGTGGTTTTTTTTAAAAGCTTTGCATCACTCCACATCATGTCCTTGGTGTTTGCAGTGATAGCGCAAGATCTGAGCTCATTCATAACCTATAGGTCGAGGTTAGAGGGTCATAAGGTCTAAGTGGGGGTAGGGGAAAATGGTCGCATCCTACTAAATAGGAAAGGAAAAATCAAGAAGAGGATGAGGGTTATTTGATTGCACAGGTTTTGGTAATGTTTGGGGTGGTTGTTGGTTCGTATGGGTGGTGGTTAGCCGGGGTGTTTGATACGTGTTTTTCACTAAACGTGGTTCTTGGTGCAGAAGCTTATATTGGATGATGACGACCCAGATGGTGTGGTATCAGAAAATAACCACGGGGAAATAGGAGTGACCGAAACAATCTTTGATGAGAATTTGTTTAGGGTTGATAGGTGGAAGACAGATCGAGGAGTGACGGTGTGTTGCTATACCCTGGTGATCTCTGTAGTGTGCGAAGGCATTAGGTGCGTAAAGGAAAAGCAGAGGTAAGGAAGGATGATATATTGATGTAGGGTAAGGGAGGGGGGGTCCCAATATGGAAGGTTAGGTGTGTGGACGATGATGGTTTTAGTTGTTGAATAGAGGCATAGGTTGAGGAGATTGAGTCTATTCTTAAATGGGGTGGAGGCTTATTTTAGATAAATCAAGCGCTTAGGTGGGTGTGTGTTAGACTGGATGGGTAAGGTCCCAAGCGTAGGGGAAGATTTGGCTAAGTTAATAGAAGGGGATGGGGCGGGCATTTGAGAGGTGAGGGGTTGGGTTGAGGTGAGAACATGGGCAATTTTAAGCTTCTGTACACACTTCGGGTATATGGGTGGAGCCCTCATCAGGATTGGTATTTGCATTTTGGTAGAATAGGACATACTCAAACGTTTCCCATAGGCTGTCTATATTTGTGGAATGACAGTCCTCACGTGTGAATGTGAAATTTTGTACGGAAGAAAGGTGGGTTGTGATTCCGGTCCAATGGGGTGTGATACGGGGGGTAAGGGTAAACGAGGCACGTATCAATAGATTGTCAGAGCGTCGACCGGTTGTTGAAAGATTTAGGTGATTGGAGATAATAGGGTAGGAGGGCAGGTTCGGAGGGGAATCCGTCATGTTAAAGAATTGGTGATGTCGGGTGTACGAGATTCCTCGTCTAAGGATGTCAAAAGGAGGGCGTCGTACCCTCCTTGTGCAGCAAGAGGGGTGTAAGAAGGGGAAATTAGGAAATAGATAGGTTAGATAAAATCCGTTCAAATTCTTGTAGGATGTGGTAGAAGAAGGGATTCAATCGATGGGCAGAGAAAGTCTGGGCAGTTAACTCCTTTATGGGTAAGGAATTGATTTAGCTTTGTTCGAGGAGGTAAGGAGTTCGGGCTTCTGTTGTAGTGAAGAATGAAGAGAGGCTTGATTTCAAAAATTTTTTTTTATCGATTAGTAGAGAGGCTTGGGCTGGGTTAATAGGTTTTATTAGGGTTTGGGAACTCAAAGACTGCATGGGATCCACGAACACGACTCTGGCTTATTAAGATTAGATTTATAAAAGATATCTGGTACGTTGTTGTGGAAGATGTGACAAGAGTAAGAGTAGTGATGGGGAAGAGGGATGTAGGGAAAAAAGGAAAGAGAATGACAGGTTTGTTAAGATTTTTTTAAAATTTCGGTTAGTTTGTGGCAGGGGCAAATTAGGCCATTTTTTCAGTATTGATTATTTATTATGAGGGGCAAAATTAGGACTTATGAGGAGGGTTATATCCCCTGCGCTCATCAACCATTTCCCCGTTTTTGTACTTATATGTTTTCAACATCGTACAGTTTTCATGAGTCCTTTTTGCCGCTGGGGGAATGGAGGGCTCCAACAGGATGGGGGGAGGGTTGGGGGGAATGCGGGGTGAGGGAAAGGAATAGGGGTGATGAGAAAGGTGGAACGGATGAAGTGAAAGTGACCAGAAAGTCATGTGAGTCTGGTACCAGGAAGGTTAGGGCTAGAGGAGTGGAGGAGTGGCGAAGTGGGAGAGAGAGTAGACTGGAATCAAAACCGAAGAATGGAAAATGAGGTTTAACAGGTGGTGGGTAATGGAAGGGAGAGGGATGTTGATAAGTTAGTTTTCACAAGTAGAAAACAATATTGTTACCCAAGGAGTAAGGTAGTGATGGGGATCGGCTTTTTGGACTTATTAGGGGTGGTTTTTTGGTTTGGAGTATTGGGACGGCCGCTTGTTGGAGACGCTGGTGAGATTTTCTTTTTGAGATTTGACATCACCGCGTGGACAGCTCCTGTGATTTAGAAGAAAGGGGAAGACAGGGAGGAGTCGCTGGGGGGGAGTGTGTGGGGTGATTGGTAGAAGAAGGGGAGGGCGGGAAATTGGGGGGGGGGGGTTTTTGGTGCGGGTTTTGTTTTTTGGTATTTTGGCAACCGTAATTTCTCTTCTTATAAGGCTCAAATTTTAGTTTCTGAGACAATGGGTAAAAGGGTTCATCGAATGTCACGAAAAGTTTGAAATTTGGGAGGTAGGGGAGAGGAGGCTTGTGCAAGCCCGCGTAATGTAAACAGTTCGATAAGTTTGGCTTGAGGAAGGCATCGTAAAGTTGGTTGATAAGGCCCCCGCCATCGTCCAACGAAATCTGCGATTAAATTCATCATCAAATTGTCGGAGGCATAGTAGAGGTAGAGGTCGGGGTGTGATAGATGATATTGATAGATACTTTCTGGGCATGTTTAAGGATAAAGGCATCCAGAAAGATTGGGCTGTGGTTAAAATTTTTAAAAGAGAAGAGTGAGTGCTGGGTTTAAAGCACTTTGTTACCACTCCAAGTAGGTCCTGATAAGGACATGGAAAGTGCGGAGTAACAAGGCCATTCATCATGGGCCAATCAAGAACAAGCATGTTCTAATGATCGCAATTAGTGTTGTTGAGGGTCCTCTTTATGATTAAAAGGGTAAATTTTGGTTAACTCCCACCATGGAGGAGGATATGAATGAAGGGAATCGAAGGGTGAATGGGCTCCGACAAACTTGCCGTTGTAAAGGCGCTACGACTTCCTGAAACAGAAGCCTCTAGGTTTTGCATTTGGTTCCATCATTTGTTTAATTAGATCAGTAGTAGGTATAGTTGGATGAGATGATGGTGTGGTTGTTGGAAATGAGGGCAAAATTGGGCCAAGGACACCGTAAGCCCTGGTGGGGTAGTTAAGTGTTGATCAGGTGCCTGTGGAGGATGAATATGTTGAGGCAACCGAAATAGGGGGGGAATGTCCCATATAGGAGTTTTGAGGTCAGGGATAGTGTAGGGGAATGAAAAGGTAGGCGGAGCTTGAGATGGGAAAGGAAAGCTCGTGTGGATAAGGTGGCATGTGGCAAAGAGCAGTCATGAACAGAGCAGGCACAAGAGAGATGAGGTAGGGCAGTAGGAGGGTGGGTAATGATGTGGGGTCCGAGGTTAACCAACGGAAAGGCAATCTGAGTCGTATGACCTCTGAAGCGCGGATTGGCGAGGGGCCTAGAGATGAAGGAGCAAGGCGGTATTATCAGGCGGAGTGGGGAGCTAAATGAGAGCTATACAATAGGCATACCCACAAGGAGCTGACCATCAGGAAGTTACGGTCAGGGGTATGAGAAAATATATTGTACAGCACTCGGCTTAGCATCTAGAAATTCGCAAAGTCCTTATCCGCCCACAGGGATTTTAGGGAACCTCATGGTATCCGTAGGATTCCCCATAGAAATGAAGGGGGTTTGATTTAGGCAAAGAAATAGCGGCAAGTGTGTGAAACCATGTGGCCAGGCGTGCTTCGAGTGGATAACAACATGGACAGAGTTCACAGTAGGGTTTCAATCTGTCAGGAATAGAAACAAACTCAGGACTGGTAAAATTGGTAGGTTTGCTGGTTTGTCAGGAATTGGAAAAGAGAAAAAGGGAGTAAACCATATCGGGTCTAGTAAACCGATGGTCAGTTACACTTAGCCGACGGGGGTCAGGTAACCGATGTCGTGTAAGAAGTCTGGCGTAACCAAGATATAAAAAGGCTGTGCTAATTTGATTTTTAACAAAGTTTAGTATACGTGCCAATTATTGATTCACAGGAAGACAGAGTATGAGAAAGGAAAACAGGAAACTAAAACACAAGCAAGATGAAAACAATTCCAGAGTTAACAAAGACCTAGGGTTAATTTTAATACGTGGGCTATGCCTTTAGACGTTAGAATGATGTCAGAATCCTAAAAAGAGACTTAGGGAAATGTCAAGGTGTTTGGCCCTATAAGGGTACCCAATCGGGCAGAGGAAAGACCGAGGAAAAGGGGGGATGTTGAGCGTTGTGTTTAATTGTGAAGTGATTTGTCGGTGTTGTGCAGGAATGTAAGAATAATTTCCTGTCAATACCGTGGAATCACCCCACGTGTACGAACTGTTACTTAGATCTACGTTCACTAAGAATTGAAAAACAACAAGCAGGAAAATCAGAATAGGATGAGGGTATGATGCACGGTTTTGGTAATGTTTGGGCGTGGGTTGTTCTAGGGGTGGGGGTTTAGCCGCGGTGTTTATACTGTTTTCACTAACGTGGTTCTTGGTGCAGAATCTATATTGGATGATGAGACCACAGATGGTGTGGTATCAGAAAATAACCACGGGGAAATAGGAGTGACCGAAAAACAAATCTTTTGATGATGGAATTTGTTTAGGGTTGATAGGTGGACAGGATACACGGAGTGATGGTGTTGCTATACCCTGGAATTTCTGTATGGGTGCGGAAGGCATGGGTTGCTTTTGAAGAAAACGCAGGAGGTATGATATATTGATGTAAGGGTAGAGGGATGGGGTCCCAATATGGGAAGGTAGGTATGGACGATGATGGTTTTGAGTTGTGATAGAGGCATAGGTTGACGAGATTGAGTTTGTCTCCTAGGTGGCGTGGACGGATTTATTTTTGGATAGATCGAGTCGCTTAGGCGGGTGCGTTAGACTGGGCATTGGTGAGGTCCTAAGCATAGGGGAAGATCTGGTTAAGTTGATAGAAGTGGACGAGGCATTTGGTAGAGGTGAGGGGGGTGAAGGTGAGAACAATGGGCATTTTAAGCTTCTGTAAACACTTCGGGTATATGGTGGAGACATCAGGATCAATCATTTGCATTTGAGTAGAAAAAAGGGGTACTCAAACGTTCCCATAGGGCCTGTCTATCTTCTGTGGAATGACAGTCCTCACATGTGAATATGAACTTTTGTACGGAAGAACGACGGGTTGTGATTCCAGTCCACTGTGGGTGTGACACAGGAGGTAGATGAGGCACTGTATCAATAGATGTTAAGAGGTCAACCGGTCGTTGAAAAGATTTAGGCGATGAGGGGACTAATAGGTAGGAGGGCGCTTTTTTGAGGGGATCCGTCATGTTTAAAGCAATTGTGGTGATGTCAATGTAAGAGATTTCTCGTCTAAGGATGTCAAAAGGAGTGGCGTAGCCTTCCTCTTGTGCAGCAAGAGTGGTAGAAGGGGATGTTTGGGAAATAGATAAATTAGATAACATCCGCTCACAGTCTTGTAGGGATGTGGTGTAAGAAGAATCATCGATGAGAAGAGAAGTCTGGGCAGTTAACTCTTTTATGGGTAAAGAAATGATTTCACTTTGGCTTGATGGTGGTAAAGGAGGTTCAGACTCCTGTGTTGGTGGAGAGGCTTGATTCAAAATTTTTTCAATAGAGGCTTTTGGCTGAAAATCGAAGACTGCATGGATCTCATGAACACTCTCCTCTACTAAGATATCTTGGTTTACGTTACTGTTGGACGAGTGATTCGGGAATGGCTTGTTGAAAGATTTTCAGACTTCGGTTAGCAGGGGCGTTAGGATTATCGAGGGCTATATCCCCCGCATCAACCATTTCCTGCACTATGTTTTTCAACATCTTGCAGTTTTCATGACTATGTCCTTTTACGCGGTGAAAGTTACAAAAGTCATTTTCTTTGTACCAGGAAGGTATTGCGTGGGTGGATTCAAACCCAAAGTGAGGTTTAACAGGGGGCAAGGTGATAGCCCAGCTTTGAGCAATTTCTCCAGGATGACGCCATAAGTTTCTCCCAAGGGAGTGTAATTGATGGGCTTGGCTTTGTACTTATAGGTGGTTTTCCAGCGGAGTATTGGACAGTGTTTGAGATTTGACCATTACCGCATGGACAGCTCCTTTTGATTTAGAAGAAGTGGATGTGTGAGGAGTGGTGGTGTTTGGCTTGTTGGTAGAATCTGGAGTTCAGAAATTGGGTTTTTTGTTACGCAACCGCAATTTCTCTTCTTCTAAGGCTCGAATTTCTAGTTTCCGAGCCATGGTAAAGGCCTCGTCGAATGTGCGGAAAGTTTGAATTTGAAGAGTAGGAGAAATGTGCTTAGCACATGCCTGCGTGAAAAGTTCGATAAGTTCAGCTTGAGGCAAGGCATATGTAAGTTGGTTGATAAGGCCGCGCCATCGTCCCACGAAATCTGTGATAGATTTGTCTTCGAATTGTCAGATGGCATAAAGGTCGGTGATAGATACTTTCTTGGCAATGTTAATGGAGAAATGATCCAAGAAAGATTGGGCTAGTTGGTTAAAAGAGAAGATCGAGTGCTGGGTTAAAGCACTGTACCACTCCAAGGCGGGGTCCTGATAAGGACATGGGGAAGGTGCGGAGTAACAAGGTGTCATCATGGGCAATCAAATAACAAGCATGTCTAAATGATCGCAAGTGTTGTTGAGGATCCTCTTTACTATTAAAACGAGGTAAATTTTGGCAACTCCCATTGAGGAGGATATGAATGAAGGGGGACAGAAGGGTGAATGGGCTCCTGACAAACTTGCTCGTATGTCAAGGCGCTACGACCTCCCGAAACAGAAGCCTCTAGGTTTTTCATTTTATCCATCATTTGTTTAATGAAATATGTGGTTGGATGAGATGATGGTGCGGTTGTGGTAAACGGAGGCAAGTTGGACCAAGGGCTTCCGCTGGACAATGGTGGGGCTAAGTGTTGATAAGGTATGGAGGATGAGTGTGTTGGAGCAACAGAATAGGGATGTCCCATATAAGGTGTTGAGGTTACTGGATACGTGTATGGGAATGAAAAGGTAGGCGGAGCTTGAGAAGGAAAGCTCGTGTGAATAGGTGGCAGAGAGTAAGTCATGAATGGAGTGGTCTGAAAGAGAGATGAGGTAGGGGAAGTTGGTGGTAACGATACGTGGGGTCCAAGATTAACCAAAGGAAAGCTAATCGGGGTCATATGAACCTCTGAAGCCGTCGGATTGGGAGATGGGGCTAGAGATGCAGGAAGTAAGGTAGTGTTATCATGAGGAGTGGGAGCTAAATGAGTAGCTATACTAATAGGCATGCCAATAAGGAGCTGACCATCAGGCGTACGGTCAGGGGTATGAGATAAATAGTATTGTACAGCGCTGGGATTAGCATCCAGAAATTTGGCAAAGTCCTTGTCTCCTACAGGAATTTGGGGGATCTCACTGGTGTCCGTAGGGTTCCCTATAGAATGTGAAGGGGGTGATTCAGGTAAAGACATAGAGCAGGCATGTGAAACCATGGTGGCGGCTTGCTTCCGAGTGACGACAACCATGGACAAGAACACACAGGAAAATTTCAATCTATCAAGAACAAAAACAACCTCAGAATGATGAATTTGGCAAGTTGCTGGTTTGTTAGGGGCTGATGAAGACAGTAACCGATATTAGTTTAATAACCGGTGTCGGTCAGAGAGCAGATGACGTCGGTCAGTTAACCGATGCCGGTGTCAAAAGTCTAGGATAAGAAGATATAAAAGGCTGCTAATTTGATTTTTAGCAACGTTGAGTATATTTGTCAACTTATTGATCACAGAAGACAAAGTATGACAAAGAAAACATAATTTGAAAACAAGCAAGATGCACACGCAAATCCAGAGACTAACCCTAAGGTTAATTTTAGTTATCGTGGGCTTATGCCTTTAGACGTAAGATGATGTCAGAATCCTAAACAACAAGACCTAGGGGAAATGTCAAGTTTGTTTTGGCTTATAAGGTTACCTCAATCGGGCGGAGGAATACCGCGGAAAAGGGGGGATGTCCCACCGGGCGTTGCAAAATGTTTCACTTGGAATGACTCGTTTGTATAGAAACAGATAAGAATGGAAAATAAGCTAGAGAAAGGGAAACACAAAATGGGTCCCACCGGGCGTGCCAAAATGTTTCACTCGGAATGTTTCGTTCCTTTTATAAGGGTGCTAGGAGGAATACCTGTAGAATGTCGAGATGGTGTGCGCGTACCGTAGAGAAAGATCAGGCTGACTGCGAAGAACTCCTTTTTGTCTTGGAAGGACTACCTGCGAATAAGAACACAAGACCACAAGATTTTAATTAGACAATAAATGAGGGAACTGCCTTGGGCCCAGGAAATATAAAACTTCCTTTCGAAGGTGGTCAGTTCCCCTGCTAGTATGAATTAACACAAAAGACTGTAAAGTATCAATTAAATTGTTTCGTTGAACTGGGTAGGGGAAAGGCTGGTTTTCTGGTTTTGATTAGAGGAACCGATGCCGGTTACTGATAGTCGATGCTGGTTACTGATAACCGATGTCGGTTATTGATAACCGATACCGGTGGGTTCTAGGATCTTCTTACTAGCTACGGTGTTTTGTAAGGCTGGTTTATGGATGATATTAGGAAATGGGATGATTAGAAGCAAAAGAATAATAGTTAGATGCAATGACACGTTGGGTAGTAGATTCAGAGATGGATTTAGGAGGACTGAAATTCACAGAGCATAAGAAATGTTATAACATAGGACATGCAAGATGTGACTTACTGGTTTTGACAAAGATGCAAGTTGATCTCCTTGGTTGTAAACACTTCTGGTATTTCCACTCGTCTCTACTCTGTCAAGTGAAGATCTGGACTCTGTTCCTCGCTCGCAATGCTCTCTGTTGATCGAGAAATGCTTTGACTGATCTCCAAAAATGAAATTGTGATCCGTTGTTTTGGTTTGGGGAGCCCATTTACAGGGAACCGATGGTGGTTACGTAACTGACGGCGATCGAGTAGGAACTGGCATCGGTAAGGAAAAAGTAGGCTATTTTTAGTAAAATAGCCCACCTTCCCTGCTTTTCTCCCGAGAGATCAGTTGCGGGCTTGGTCAAGTGGCTAGAAGGTCGGCTTTGGGTGCGAGTAAGGAGGCATTAGTTATGGATGTGAGTCTAGACCAAGTCATGGGTCTTAATTAGGTTAGTTTAGGGTTAGGGCTAGGTCATGATGAGGTGGCAAAGTGAGGTGGCGGGTAAGGTGATGTGGATTTATCAATTATAAGGTAATTAATAAATAATTGTGTAAGGTTTAGGTGATGAGGTTAGATTGCGAGATGAGATGCGGGTCACAAGGGGTCGTAAGACACAAATTTGGTGTCTACACTCATAGTTGATGTCGAGACCTACAAAGGAAGGACGAGCCTCACATTTAAAGGATGTGTTGTTAAACAAGGAAGAACATGCTACAATTCCAAGCATGACAATGAATCATGGCAAGAAGCTCAGGTCTTAAGGGTTACATATTAGATGATGTTTCGGGATTTCCCATGAATGATCCCATAGGTGTAATGAAGATCAAGCCTATTATCATATAAATTGAACCATTTTTATCTTCCAAGAGGAATACCAAGTCATGTGGGATAAGATAAAAGTCTCTTAAGGTTGAAGGGAGAGTCACTCCAGTAACTGACCAAGATACTCCCTCATAATTAGGCTTGATTTAAGGATTTTACCAGTGATCCTACAAGTAACAAAGGTAAAGACAAAAGGAGATAAGTTCATGAGAAATGGGATGAAATAAATGTTATATGGGCCAAGCTAGCCAATATCATAACTCTGTTGAGCTAGGAGGGTCGTTTTAGTCTGCCCTGATGATGTATGGCTTAAAGTGGAGGATTGAGCTCAGGAATGAGCTATTTGCAACATCAAATAAAACATACTGCTACCAAATCACTTACAATAGAATGGGATTAACTAAGATGAACCATGTTCTGTGCTTGGAAATGTAGAGCTAATTTTGTGAAGGGAAAGCCCATAAGTGTATAGAACATATCCCGATGGGAGACTAGGATTGAATAGGTGGCTCAGGAAATAACTTAGACGAGCCTTTGAAGATGGGGATTTTAGGTCAATAACTTAGTGAACTATAGAAATTTGTAACTTATGAAGATTTTGGAGGCCCAAAGTGACCGAAAAAATTGATACGTGCATGTAGTTAAATTCTAAACTTGCTGATGAGAATGTAGAGTGGAAAAGGCATAGAATCAGGTTCTGAGTGGCCCAAGAGCACGAGAGACATACGTGCTACTCAGGCCCATAGTCACAAAAAATGAGGAGCTCAACATATTTTCTAATGATTCATGTGTATGTGGCCCAAGTAGCCCAAACAAGTTGTATATCATGGGCCAAAAATGTCTGAGATAGCTAAGATGGCCACGAAGTTTGAGTCATGCAGGGAAATTAGGGGTCAATGGCCCAGGTGACCTATTCAATATAGCACCAACCTAGATTGGTGGAACCAACAGGGTTTGTAGGCCCAAATTGGGTGATGTGGGAGTTAGAGGATTGATTTCTAGGGTATGTGACTCAGTGGAAGTGGGGTGGAGTCCCAGTTGGTAAGTCAGGTATGTGAAATCAGTGGTCGACATGGACCACATTGAAAGGAGGACCGAAATGGAAAGTTTGGTGGCTCAGTGGTGAATAGTAAAGTGAACCACATGGATTTTGGTAGCCCTATCATTTGGTGATAGTTCAGAGGGCATCATATGTGGTGTCGATTCAAGAAGATCAAGGGTTGGGGCATATTTAAAAGATTTCTCCAATATAAAAAACACATGGCCTACCGATGCATGATGCAAGGAGGTAAACAGATGCTTATGTGGGATCAACACATCTAGGTAGACCAAAATGTAAAATAAAGAGGTTCCAACATAAATAAAGGACTCACTGATCTATATGGGAAAAAATGGTGAGGTGAATAAGAGAAGATCCAGCTCGGCCAATCTGGCCAAGCTCGCAATGAATGCCAAACAGTAAAGTAATACTCCCCCATTTTCATTGCAAAAAATTAAAATATGAGGGACCCCACAAAATTTTAAGATGCCAAATAGTTTTAAATAATAGTGTAAAACATTTGAAGGAGTGAATATAGTTAAAATGATTTCTCCAACCATAAAATTTAATTGTCAGTCCCCTAAAGCAAGCAAGCCTAGCCATTTTCAAAAATAGCTACAGTCACTTAAAAGCTCATAACTTGAGTATTCCTTAATGGAATCACAAAAAATTGGCCTCATTGGAATCATGGTTCTGAGACCAATGACAAAAACCAAGAAACATAGAAATTACAGAAGACGTGATTGTAAGTTTTAAGGAAAATGATGAAAATTTCAATTTGGTTGTTGGATGGTGTTTGGCAAAACATTTAATGAGCATGGGAAATAATTCTTTCACTGGTGCAGGTTATGGGACACCTTTAGATTTATTTTGCATGTCAATATTAACCAACTACACTCATTTGAATTACAATTGGTGGAAAAGTGAATTTCATGGATTGCATTCCCTCTCTCTCTCTTCCAAAATTTTATAAATTAGAGATTTGGGCTCATTGTAAGGGGGATAATTTTTAGTAGAAAAACTATGTCATTTTGTTTTGTGAAGTCAATGTACTGTAGGCCTTTGTATTGGAATCCTTGCATGGTGATTTAGGCATTTCATTTGTAAAAGTTTGAAATGCACATATAAATAAACAAATAGATATAAGTTTATGGATGTATCTTACCTTGTTGTGTTTGTTTACATTATTCTTGCCTCTTCAATCATATTGCAGGTGTATTGTGTCTATTATATGCTCTTATAGCATTTCATTATTATTGTGAATGCATGGAAATTTTATGGTGAATGTTGTTATTAGATTGTGGATAATTGTTATCACCCTCTCTAATATGCATTTTGCTCCCATTTTGACACATTGGGGATTGTTGTCATACCCTATTTTAGTGCATCACCTTTGTAGTGTAGATTTCCATTATTTTAATGCTCTTTCTCTCTCGTTGGTCCCTTGGAAATGATAGATTAGGATTAGTAAGTCATTTAATTTTAGTAGAGTTAGTTTGCACTAGATTAGGAAGAGGAACTAGCCTTCTCTAGAAATCTATCTAAAGTAGCAAGTCCCACAACTTGGAGATAGTACCCATGTTACCCAGTCACACCGTGAGATCAAGCACACACACTTGTGTAAATAAGAGGGTGATATTTTTTTTTATAATAGGAAATAACTATCACAAAAAAATGTTGCAGGTAAATTAAAACTCAAACTTGAAAATGAATTATTGATAAATGTTATTACTAAAACAAAATTTCAAAATTAAATAGAAGATTGTTAATAAGTAAATTATATTCATGAAATGAAATAATGAAGGGGATTTAGCATACCTCAAGTGGGTAATAACTTGGGTGCTAATCCCTTCTTCAATTTGTAACTGAAAACTATATGATAGAACTCATTTTTTTTATTTATTTACATAAAATATTACATCTAGGAATAAAAGAGATTACTTCGATTCTCTTCTATCTTTGTTCATGTTTTTCACTAATTCCAAATCTAACTAACTTATTACAATTGACTAATTGTTACTAGGCACCAAACCTTTCCTTTATCTCTTATCATTTAAAACATGTGAGAAGAAGAAGAATATAACAAGGAGTCTTCAATGGAACAAGTGAGAGATTCAACACATGTTTGAAACACACAAATGCTCAACTAATAATCATTTATTCACTTAGTTATTCAACTGAATAAGTGATATTTTTAACACATGTTTGAAACACACAACAACTATTTAACTAACAATTTGTTCTTCACTAGTTCTTAATCAATGACCAAATTAAATATTGATTTGCTTCTCTAATTTCCATGTTTCTATTATAACTACCTCTCTAATGGCATGCAAGGACTTAAGTACCACCACTTTTTGTTTTACAAGATCTTAATAAATGATGGGTTATTTTTTGTGAATGTTTTCCTTACACTTCCTATGATTTGTTGAGGACAAGTTCTTTCGCTGCGAACGAGTTGATGCACACAAGTTATTTTTCTGTATATGAAAAATTGCTTACAACCAAGAGTAGAATCAACACATATAATCATCTAAACAATTTATTAGAATAAAAAGAATAAATACACACATAATATCACTTAAAAAAAAAATTAGATATTACTATATCAATTAGTCATGATGTCAAAAGTTCATGGTTGTAATAGTGATGTTCAGCAATGTACTTAGGAAATACATAGACATGGCTCAAATGATCTTATCAAAATATAAAATAAGAGGAGTTATAAAAGAAATTAATACATCTCATCACACCCCAGGCTTAAATGCTTGAATGTCCTCATTCAAGAGCTTCATATCTTCTCTGTTAGAAATTGTGTTCTTGCCTAAAATCTATAGGTGTACCTGTTCCTTCCTATTCTATGAAAAAATATCCATAATTACTCCTCAATCTGTCCTAGACTCTATCTTGCACCCTCTAATTGATAGGTAAATTTCCTTCCAAAGGTGTAATTGGGAAATGAAATATGGGAGGATGATAAGCTCTAGGGAACCAATCATGTCCACATTCATTTGCTATTTCAATATACTTGTTTTGCACTATGGAACGTAGGAAGGATATTTGGAAGGGAGTGCATTTATTTACTTTGGAGTGTAGGTGATAAATCTATCTATCTATATCTGCATGCCATCACAACCTGAAATCCATTTTATTTGATCATGTCCCAAACTTCTGTGTGGGCTTCATTTCTCATTGTCAACACTATATTATACTTCCATATACTTGTCATATTCTTTTGTAATTTCCTCTAATTTTTTTTTCTCATCTCAGATATACAATGGTTTAATCTTCTCCATATATCTATATTCCTCCTTTTTATTATCTATTTCCATTTAATTTAAAATATAAGAACATAATTCCTTAACTTGTACATCCACAATATAATGAATTAGGATCAAATCTCTATCATAGGGAAGGGCATAATTATGCAAATATAGATCACAAAATAAATTATGCAGTTCATGTGTACTATGCTGATACAAACCAAAGAATTTATTGGCTGATATAATTTCATATATCATATCAGAATTTATGCAAGTGAACTTGTGGTACAACATCTTTTCTTTTAGGTATATGCCATAGAAATTTGATGGGGGTCTGCAACTCAACATGCCAAATTCTACCTTCAATTTATTTTGTGACTGTTTAACAACTTTCTCAATGACTTGTTCATTGACATCATTTGCAGTCATTTGCTCTTGTTTATTTCCTCCTTCCACTGCATCTTATACTTCTCTCACTTCATGAATCTATACTTAATGAACTGTTACCTCATTCTGATTTAGTTATTATTGTCCTTCCATTAGTTATTCATGGTATTCTATCTCTTGAGTTACTATGGGAGTAGTACCTCTATACTATTTTTCTAATGGTTAAGGCTCAAAATTTTATTTTATGGCTTCCAAATCTCTATCCAATGAGATGGGTTGATATTTTCTTGAACTGGATTTTTGCCCCCTCTTTTTCCTAAGCCTATAGGAGTTCCTAGTTTATTTTGGAGCATAACGAGTAGATTTCCTTTTGGGTTTGGAAGTGGAGGTTTCAGGGGAGGAAAATGTTTCATTGAAAGCACTTTACAAAAATGAATTGTGTTGATGAATTTTCATTGCTTTGAACTTTATTACCAAGGGGAAAAACAATATGTTTAGGGGTGATTAATGTAAAATGATGCAACACATTAGCTCATGTGGGGCGTAAATGGATACATCATAACTGAAAGGTGAAATTATTTTAATGTGTCATATGATTCATGACTTGGCATAATTTATAGTTAAATATAATTAATATAATCATGCTTTATTAAAGTAATAAATACATGTTCTTATCTTGTTGTGGTTTGAAATGATTGATGTGCATGCTTTATTGTACTGGAGTCTTGGCTGGTTGCAACTGTCCTGTGATCCTGTGGAACTTTTGTTGACTACTCCTTACTACAAAAAGATGCTTCCCGAAGAGGGAACTCCAATTGGTTAGGGTGATAATAATTTATTTGTATATCATCCACTTGTGCATGCTTCCTTAATGTCCTTTATGTAACCATGAGTTATGTCAGATGCTTCAAACAAATAGGATCTTATTTCATGTGGCTAAAAGTTGAACTTTTGGTCATTGCACTCTCTCCTTGTGATGGAGATCATGCTCCTTGTAATCACTTGTCAATAAAAATTTCAAAACAAAAACTTATATATAAAGATGGGTTAGTAGAATGCTGATGATCAACCAGAAAGGAAGATCTCAACACTTTTATTTAGCCTTGAGGTATTTAGCAAGATGAATGCTCCAAGGCTACTAAAATATCATCAAATATCTACAATCCTAAAAGGTGAGCAAAAATTCTCAACCTTTGAGGTTAATTCTAATGTTTCTTTCTCCATTCTTCTCTGATCTCATTTGAACAATTCCATTAATGAACCTTTATCAACTGAATTTTTATACAACCTTAACCTCTGGCCATTTACCAATAACTTGAATCTTACAAGATATATAATAGTAAGCTGCACAACTCCATTAGGGAAGATATTCTCAATTTCATACGGGCCTAACCACCTTGTTTTGAGTTTCCCTATGTGATCCTTATATTTTGAGTTAAACAAAAGTTCCCAGTCACCTTCCAGAGCTGTCTTATTTTGATATACTTTTCATGCCATTTGATTATGTATTTTTTCACTACCTCTATGTTATGAACAACTTGTTTTCTCAATTCATCCAACTAATTGAGTTGGAGAATTATCTATCTCTGAGTTTCTAATAAGTCTATTCCTAACTCAAGTGCAAATCTCAATGTTTTATGCTCAAATTCTATTGAAAAACAACGATTTTGCCATATAATAGTTCAAATGGTGTGAAACCAGTTATGGTATTCCATTTTATATTGAATTCCTAGACTGCTTTTGGAATCATTTCTACCCAGTCTCTAATGTGGAGTGTTATATTCTTTGCTAATATGGCCTCTATCTCTCTGTTTGTAACCTCCACTTGTCCATTAGACCAGGGATGACATGGTGTAGAATTTCTATGCTGGATTTCATGTTCAATGACCAAATCAACAATCACATCAGTAGTAAAATGTGTACCTTGATCTATCACAATCTCCCTTGGCACTCCATATATGGTAAAGATGCTCTCATACATGAATTTAGCCACCTTCTCACGGATCTGGTTTGGAATTTATTTTACCTCTGTCCACTTAGGTAATATGTATAGACTAGGATATTCTCTTTCTGATGAGATGGAGGGTCTATATGGCCAAAAATATCTAAGTTCCACTTATAAAAATGTTGCAAAACCAATTGAGGTTGCAATCACATTTCAATAGACTTAGGGGATTTCTTATTCTCTGGAATTTGTCACATCTCTTAGTGTATATTGTTACATCCTTATGTAAAGTTGGCCGCTAGTAGCTAGTATTCAACACCTTCACTGTTGTTATCTTTTTATCAAAATTCCCTCTACAAGGTTCATTTTGGTAGGCTTCAAGGACATCAAATATATTCTCATCATATATACAACTTCTCATCACTTGATCTTAACCTGTATAAAGGATAAGTTCAACTATCCAAGAAAAAGGAAAAATACTTTCAACTAAATACCTTTTCTCAGAGGATGAAAAATGTGGAGGTGTTTTACTTGAGACCAAGTAGTTGGCTATGTCTGCATACTAGGGTGTTAATGTAGAAATAGAAAATAGGTTTTCATTTGGAAATGAATCATTAAATACTATTGAAAGCACCCCTATACTTTACAAAAGTAAATAGTATGACTAACTAGGGAAGGATAACACCATTGCCACCTATAGTCAAGCTTTAATTCTAGGAATGTAACACTAATAATCAAATCTTAAAAGCATGCAATGAAAGTAAACTAAATGAAATTAAACATTAATCTACAAAGTATCATTACTATGTATGAATTGCTAAATTAACATAGACCTAAATAGATCTAAGAGGGAAATCAAATTGGGTTTTTTGCTACTCCAAGAAAGGCGAAATGGTCTCCCCAAATGAATACAAGATCATATTGGATACCCATCTACTAGCCTCATTGAATATTTTAGGCAAGGATTGAGCTTGGCTATAAATAATATTTCTTATATGAGATGCAAATCAAAACATGATGTAAAGTTGGAAGATAATACTTAGTCTTATTTATAGTTTTTCCTTTGAGGAAAAATTACATCTTGGTGCATGTGGGACTAAAAGTATAGAGAAGATTAAGAGTTACTAATCACAATTAGTGAATTATCAAGTGATTAGGATGTGAGGAGCCTTAATCAACCGCTTAGGGTCAATTAGGAGGCTATGATTAGCTTTTGACACTTGTTGAGATGTTGAGGAAGGAAGTGGGGTGATTTTGAGTGGTTGGAAGAGGGTTTAAGCCAATAATAGGGTATATTGACCAAAACAAGGGTAAAATAGGCCTAATTAGCTAATAATTGTTAATTGTCTATTTGGAAGAGGATTTTGACTCACAATTCACTGTAAAGTGGCATCCTGAATGCAAAAAGGGTTAGGTAATAAAAAAAACACTGTTACTTGACCAAAGTGGTAAGAAACATTAGTTGATTAGAAAAAATTGCTAATTAAAAAAAAAATGGTAAGAAGAGAGTGATTTGTGTGCGTTTGACAATAAGATTGTAACAACTGAATTTAGGTGTCTACATTTTCCCTTGTTTGAGGTGAAGTAAGTAACTTCTCTTTAAATATAGTAGACAAGTATATACAAGAATTTTTTTGAAGAAAAAATAGTAGAATGAAGTATTCCCCCTCGAGTGTCGATGGGGTGATAGAAGAAGCCAATTGATAATCAAAAATATGATTGTATCAAACTTCAGTTCCTAAATGTTCGTGTTGTAACAACAAGGGTTAGAAATTATGCCCCAAGTAAGGAAACATGCTAGGGGATTAAAGAAGGACACAAGTAGTCCCATAGAAAGCATTCATGCACTATGACACAGTCTTTAGCAACTCACTGTTGCAAGGGAGTAATAACATAGTAATAAGGCCCAACTTTGTTAATGGAGGTAGATCACAATGATCCACAAGTCGTTTGAGACAAGAATGAACAAGAACCTAAGAAAGAGGCTTTTGTAGGATTTTTTTTGATATTCAACGATAATGTAATTGATACCAGCTTTAGTTGCATTCATGTTGTTTACCAAGTTTTGAAATTTTTGAATTTTTGTAATTTTAATGATTTACCATTATTTTTGAATTTATTTGGGGTTTGTTTGATTGATTTTTTAAAAAAAAATTATAGAAGAAAAAATTATACAAGAAATAAAAAAGTTGTAAGACATCACTAAAAGTCATCGTAAGGCAAACATATGCCCCACGTAGTAGAAAAGGCAGTTAGAAAGAAAAATATGCCCTAACATAGCAAAAACTAGAGCAAAAATTATTATTTATTTACAATAATCATCACGACAAGTTGTAGAAGAATGTATAAGAACCAAAATGGTTCTTAGGAACCTCGGGGGTGAGAAATATGTCACAAGAGGTAAAAATGGGTATATAAGCCATTGCGGAAAGTTCATTTACCACATTCACTTACCATTTTACTCTTGATTTGATCTCTAACCTATGAGAGTAAACAACAAGGGTGCAGGACTAGAGACACCATGTGGATCATGTGAGAGAATACAAGAGACTTCCAGCAGATGGCCCACAAGTACACAAAGCTAAGATCTTTACCCTTGTTAATTAAAAGCATTTAATTATGGTAAAAAATGCATTGTTTAGGGTAGTTGTAGGGTAGGAAAATATGCAAGCATGGCCCTTAGGGCATGCCTGTGCTCATGGGGGGAACCTATGTTTGTCAATGCATGGGCACGGATGTACTAGAGCTCTAAGGGAGACACCCATGCATATCTGAAAATCAGGTAGGGGATGACATGTGCCAATGCTCCAAGGCATGTATGTAGGGGTGTGCCTATGCCAGTGCATGAGGAAGGGTGCCTATGTAAAATTTGACCAATCGGTGGGGGTGTGGACGTGCTAGTATATGTAGAAGGGAACCTATGCATAAAGGGTTTTAAATGGTAGATATTGGGTGTGCGTATGAAAAGATGGGGGCAATGGTGTATTGAGGAGATTCAAATGGAGAAAATGGGGTGCACTTATGCACTAGGGGGTGTGCTGGTGCCGCCAGGGGGTGCCTATGCACTATAGGAAATTTTAGCATGGTTTTAGAAGAAATGGTGGTTTAAAAAAAAAACCCTAGATAGTAAAAATAAATGGATTAAATAATAAAATAAAATAATTTGATGATAAAATAGAAAAATTAGATGGTAGAATATAAGAAAAAGAAAAAGATCATAATAAATGACCCGATTGACCCTGTAGGTGGAATTAGATGCGTTACAGATGCGAGAGTGATAGGGCAGCTCCCAGCCTATGAGGCGACGTTCAAACATCGAGACCATATTTTCTTGGAGATCACACTAGAGGTAACTGGTTTATCAAACATGGCCCACATGACATGGATTACATTAGATCATATCTTGCTCATAGCCTTAGCTGAGAGATGACGAAGTGGAGTCAGACATGCTGTCTTCCTACCGAGGAGATGAAAATTACTTTAGAGGATGTGTGGCTGATCCTATGAGTTCCTATTCAGGGTCACTTGATCACATACGATGGTCACCAGGACCATATTGAGCACTGCATAGCTGAGCTATTTAGAGTTGTAGACATACCCCACCAGGTTATGACTACTAATATTAGAAGGTGCATGACCAATCCGCAGCTAGGATGGGTCCCTTTATTATTGTTAGCTCTTGTCAGTGACATATTGTTACATGACAAGATTGGCACATGATTCCCTCTGATTCTCATTGGAGTGATTCACAGATTAATTCAGGGAGATGTGTACTTCTGGGGTTAGTGTATAATGACTCATTTATATGCTGATTGATGAGGCCATAAATTGGCCATGAATTACCATCATTTTTACATTCCAAGTTACCTTTGAAAGTGGATTTAAATGTAATCTTGGAAATTATAGTTTTCTTAAGATATAATTTAGGATATATATCTTATTCATTATTTAGAAGTCTTTTGTTATTTATTTTGTTGACTATCCTATTGATTATTTAAGAAAGATGTGAAGTCTTGTGTATGGAGGCCATAAACGAAAGATGTTGCTAGTTCTGGGAACAGTTGAATTGATAATGAATTGTATATCTAAAACCAAATATGATTTAATATTCATATTCCTCTTGGAAAATTATGCAATTTTAAAAAAAAGAATCATCTCAATCTGAGATCATGTGCAAAAGTTAGATATGTTTTTAGTTAGCTCTAGAATAATTTTAGTTAGCTTTGGAACTTGCAGTTTTAGTTCTGGAACTTACAAATTTAGTTCTGGAACAATTAGATTTTTCTCCAAAACAATGGGAGTTAGCTCCAGAATAATTAGAGTTAGCTCCAGAACTTGCAGTTTTAGTTCTAAAACTTACAGATTTAGTTCCGAAATTTGTAGTTTTAGTTTCAGAACTTGCATAAAATGAGGAATTGTGAATAATTAGAGAATCCAATGAGAAATTTGAGAGAGGATTTTATTCATAGAAATTTTTTTAACAAAAAATCATTCATATTTGCTACATTTTTTACCAATAAGGAGATATCTAACTTTTAGTGAGTTGTAGTCTGAGGAAAAACTGTATCAGACCAACACTAAAAGTTCCACAACCAGAAACAAAAAACTCAAATGGAAAATATGAGGGAGGTTTTAGTTCATAGAAATGTTTTCAACAAAAGTATCATTCAGATTTACTATAGGTTTTACCAATAAAAAGGAATCTAACTTTTAGTGAGCCTCAGTCCAAGGAAAAAGTGTATTAGATGAGCACCAAAAGTTGCACATCCAGAAATAGAAAAGTCAAATGGAAGATATGAGAGACGTTTTTGTTCATAGAAATGTGTTTACCAAAAACCTCATTCATATTTGCTAGAGGTTTTACCAATAAAAATGAATCTAACTTTTAAGTGAGCTGCAGTATACAGAAAAAGTGCATCAGACGAGCACCAAAAGTTCCACAGCCAGAAACTGAAAATTCAAATGGAAAATCCGGGAGAGGTATTTGGTGAAAGTAATGTTTTAAGAAAAAATATCCATCCAATAAATTGGGAGAATAAAATCAATGTGATTCTTGTTACCAAAAATCAAGGAGAATATTTAGGAGCAAATCTTCCTAAAATAAGCGAGATAAGACTTTGTCTCTAATAATATATCTCTCTCCATATTTTGTGGATATGGAGATCTTAGTTGTTAGGATTGGAATAAAGATAATATCAGATTGTGTTTCCCAAAATAAGGAGTTGGTTGGATGCATGAATTATAAATGTAACCTCCCACACTCTTATATGTAATTTTCACTACCTAGGATAATATATCTATTCTTCCTTATTAATCTTCTGAGAGAAATTATTCTATAGATTTTGACTTAAAAGTATGACTTATGTCCTTTTCCAAGGAATTATCTAGACAATCACTCCAAGGAAGATGGACCCATGTGTTATGTTCATTTCTTTATTTCTGTTGTTTTTCGTTTGTTGTGATTTTTGATTTTATGTTATGTAATTCTTCTGTCCGTAAAATTTCTTTTGTGAACCTATAGGTGTCCTATTTATCTTTCCTTTTTTTTAATTCAACAATTTAATTAATGCAAAGTGTGATTTATTGCATGCAAAATTTATTTCTGCAAGTGTGCCTTTACATTTCTGCACATGTGATTTATTTTTTGCAAGTTTGGATTGTGTTTAACAGAGCTTTTCTCCAAATATTTTTTTTTTCTCTTAATGTATACACCCATCAGACACCAGCCCTAGATTTACATTATTAATAGAGAGGATTGACAATCCTCATCACTAATTTTCACTTGATATCTTATCATGGACAAAGGTCTGTAGCTCTTACCATTTTATTATAGATATGGGCCTGAGATCATATTGCGATAGGCCACCCTACAGGAGCATTGATAGTTCAATCTACTGGAGAGCCTTCTGTCATGGGCTGGGTTCTAGACGTAGATGATATAATGTCTTAATTTTTTTATGGAATATACTACTACCAAGAACTCTTTTTCTATTACTGTATAGTTCAATATTGCAGGTTGTAAATTCTTTCTAACATACTATATTGCATAACTCAGAATACCATATTTTTGTCTTAACACATCTCCAATAGCATGATTTGATGCATATGTATGGATGTGAAAAGGCAGGTTCTAGTAAGATCCTCTCAAAATAGGAGTAGTAGCTAGCATATCTTTTAAATTTTAAAAAGCACATTCACAACTTCTAGTCCATATAGAATTAGCATCCTTTCCTAGTAATGCAAAAAGTGGCATTGAATTTTTTCTGAAGTCTTGTATAAACCTTATTTAGTATCCAACATGACCTAAGAATATTCTAACATCCTTTTGTTTTCTTGGTGTGGGAAGGTTGACTATGATAGAAAATTTTGTTATATCTACTTGAATTCCTGCGAAGGAAAGGTAGTGCCCCAACACTATACCCTCTAACATCATCTTATAACACTTATCATTATTAGGCAAAAATCTTGATCCTTTAATATTTTAAATACCTTATCCAAATTTTGCATAGCCTCTTTAAAAGTACAGCTATAAATAGTGAATTCATCCATATAGACTTCCATGTAGTCATTTGTAAAATTAAAGAAGATACTCAAGACTACCCTCTAGAACATGGCAGGTGCATTACACAGGCCAAATGGGAGAGATGAATAGGAAAATGTCCCCCATGGACATGTGAATGCAGTCTTATATTGGCCCTTTGGTGAAAAATGTATCTGATTGTAACCAATGTATCCATAAAGAAAGGAGAATTACTTTTTACCAGGTAGTGTATCAAGTACTTAATCAATGAAGGGAAATGGGAAGTGGTCTTTCTTTATGGCTGAATTCAGTCCTTTGTAATCCACATAGATTCTCCATTTCCCATTCTTCTTTGGTACAATTACCAGAGGTGATACCCATTGTCTCTCTAATATGAGGTATATGAATCCAACATCTAGTAAATTTTGTAGTTCACCCTTCACAATTTATCTTACTAGTGGGTTCAAGTACCTCTATGGATATCTGATTAGTTTACATTATTCTTTAATATAATTTATATTATTACAAATTCTAGGATGAATCCCACACATATCACTATAATCCCAAAAAAATGTTGTATTATGTTCTTGAAGAAGAGTGATAAAAAATTGCTCTTGTTTTATATTCAGCATCTTTCTTAAATTTAGTGGCCTCCCTGTTATTATTTTTACTTTCTTGGAGAGGTCCAACATTGAACACATTGATATTAACAAAATTTAATATGTAGTCATGAGGAATAATTTGGTGAAAAATACAATTTTTACTTAGAATACTCATGGTGCTCTGCTAGGGTAAGATTTGGTTCAAAGGACAGCTCAAGTACCTTAATCTATCATCAATTTCTTCATTTTTTCCATATTTTTTGTACAAAATATTAGAGGGAATAAAATCTTCCTCATGATCTTCAATAGTGTAAGAATTTTGCAACATCATCAACTGTTGAACATAACATTGATAAATTTCTAGTTCTTCAACCCAAATTGTTTGATCCTCATCATTCAATGGTTGGGTAGGAGAGCATGAGGATAGAGTATAAGTTTCTTGGTATAATTTCCATTTGAGATGATCATGTTACAAGACCTAGAACCTATAAATGCATCATTAGTGCCCAACCATGGCCTTCCTAGTATAAGATGGTAACCTGCTGGAATTGCCTTTGGTTTTAGGACAATGAAATTAGTAGGAAATTCCCTAGAGTCTACCAACACAATGATTTCCTTAAGGACTCTTTCAGGCTTTACTGTTGATCTATCCACTAGTTGCAATACTGTATTTGTTGGTCTCAGTCCTTCCAAATTAAAGTCATCCCTAATTTTATTGGTCATGACATTGATTACTACCCCTAAGTAAATCAAGGTATTTTTTATTATATTTTCATTGATAGTAACATTCATCAAAGGACTTCCTAGATCTATGTACTTAGGTAGCACAACGTTTCCAAGCATGATGTCAACCAATTGTCCAATGAATTGTACAATGGATGGATCCTTTATTTTTATTGCATGGATTCTTTATAGATAGATCTTTGATCATGTTTGATGTAAATAGGCATATCCTTAATGGCTTCAATAAGTGGAATTTTTACACAAATGTCCTTCAAATGATTGAAAAAATTAGAATTAGAATTTCATTTAAGGTCAAATTTTATCTCTTGCAATATTTCTTGAAATGGGGTCCCATTGAATTGTATCTTATTTTTGCTAGAATTCTATTCATGTTGCTATTTATCAAGTTACATCTTCTTCTATTTTTTTTGTGGACTAGCTTGCAACAACTATGGTTCATTATCTCTGTGATTGTAGGTTTACTTAGTGGAAAAAGTGCTCTTCCTGAATGGAGAAGGATATTATAGACATTAACTAATTACGAATAGTTAGTGCCATAGGATGGCTAAAAAGCTTTATTATCGGGGTTAGTTGTTGGTTGAGGTGGAAATTGAGTAATTTTTTGTGGAGAGCTAGATTGGGGGTTTTGTATCAAAGCCTAATTTTGTGGGTAGGGAGATTACTGGTAGGGTTATTGGTATTTAGGAGGTTGGTTTATCCATTGATTCCCTCCTCTCCAAGGATAGTGCCATGAAAGGGGGGGGGGGGGGCTGCCATTGTGGGCTTGAGAAATGAGGTTGCCATGGATGTTGGTATTGGCTAGGGTAAGGAGCCAATCCTTGCTGAGTATTAGCCCAAGGTGGGGGTTTTATACTATTATATGAACTACTAGTCCAATTTTAAAAAGATGACATGGGATATTGTAACATACCTCCTTGTCTTGGAAGCCATGGATTCCTTTCGGAAATATAGAAAAATTTCCCATCTTCCATTTCTATCATTTTGAATTCTGTTGTAACCTCCTTTCCTTCTATAATGCTTGTTAGTCTCCTGTATGTGTAGTCAACTTTATTTCTTTTGCAATAAGGGTAGAACTATACAAGTGTTGCCTCTGCATCCTCTCTCTTCTTATTTGCATGTAGAGAATCAAAATGGGTGACCATGTCAGTGACTATTTCTTGTTTCATGTTTTTAAACATGTTTTCAATTTCTATTTCAGATATTTGCCTAATTCATTTGGCAATTTCTCCACCCTTTGATTTGACACTCATTATTTTCATTGTTTCTCTAGAATAGTTCCAGCAGGCCCTAAAAATATCCTAGAAAGTGGCTTTAGATATGTCTCTAGCTCCTATTAATTCCAAAGCATCTATATCTTCCTCACTGAGTCCTTTTAAGAAAAGTAACTTAAGAGACTCAAGAGGTAACCTTGCATGTCTTGACTTCTAATCACAAAATAGTAATATCTCTAGGTAATCTTCTAGTGGCCCATCTTCCTTCTGTGCCATCTTGAAGATTTCATCTCCTCCTCTACTACTTGTCCTACAGTAGTTTTGGTACTTAGTCAGAAACTTATCTTTCATCCCCTATCAGGTAGTAACATCTCTTCCTAGGCCCATACACCATATCAAGGTTGCATCCTTGAGTATAGTAGGGAAAAACTTCAACTTGTGTGCATATGTTATGTAGTCATAACTTTTGCATAAGACATCAAACTCAATCAAGAAATTGTCTGTGTCTTCAGTCATAGATCCATGAAAATTAGGAAGAGTTGATGGAAAGATGTTCTTCATTTGAGCAGGCTAATTGTTATTGGAGATAAGAAACTTAAATGTGCTTGGTTCTCTTACCTCTTCTTGCATGTTTTGATTCACCTTCTCTACCATGTTATAATTTTTAGGAACAACCTCAGAAATCTTACTTGGGAGGGAGTTTTCTATCAACAAACACTGTACCGAAGAGGATGTTTCTTCTTCATAATTAGAAGTAATTTATGCTATTTGAGGATTGGGTTGGAATCTACCATAGGCATCTCTATGATGATGCATACATAAATTGACTCAAATAAATAAAAATTCATTAATGGGGGATTATGAAAGTGGAATTTCTATAACCTAATATGTTATAAGAAATTCAAAAATGTAAAATCTCGCAATTCCCTATAACTTTGGCAATATCCATGGAAAAAACACAAAAAATAGTGGTGTAAATCAACTTACAACAATTAATATGCTATACATTGAGTTACATTCATTTAGTTGTCATACCAAGGAGCATAGAATTGAAATACTGTCAGTGTTGTATGCACAGTTATAGTTGATCTAAGAGGTGTAAAAGGAAATAACTATTACATAACAATGCTGAAAGTAAAATAAAACTTAGACTTGAAAATGAACTATTCCTAAATGATATTACTGAAACAAAGTTGTAGATTTAGAGAGAAGATTGTTCCTAAGGAAATATGAATGAACTAAAAAAATGGAGGGGATTTAGTAGACCTCAAGTGGTCCCTGACTTGAGTGATAATCCCTTCCTAACTCTGCAACTAAAAAAAAAAGACAGAAATCAAATTTATTTATTAATTTTCATAAAACATTACATCTAGGAACAAAAGAATAAAAGTAATCTCTTTTATCTAATTCCAAATATTACTTACTTCCTCAGTCTCCTCTGTTACAAGGCACCATTCCTTTCCCTTATATCTTATCATTTACAACACGTGAGAAAAATAATAATACAACAATTTTTTTTCAACAAAATAAGTGAGAGATTCGACACATGTTTGAAACACAGAATAAGTGTTCAACAAACAATCAATTCTTCACTAGTTCTTAATCAATGTCCAAATCAAAGATTGATATGTTTTCCAATTTTCCATGTTTTTGTTGTAACTACTTCTCCAATGGCCCATAAAGAATTAATTTCCATCACTTGGTGTTTTAAAATATCTTCATAAATATGAGTTATTTGTTATGAATGATTTCCTTATGATGCATAAGAGTTACTATGGATAGGTTCCTTTGCTGCATATAAAAATTTTCTTACAACCAAGAGTGACATCAACACATATAATTATCTAAACAATTTATTGGAATAACAAGAATAAATACACACATAATATCACAAAATAAATACAATTAGATATAACTATATCAATTAGTTATAATGCCAAAAGTTCATGGTTGTAATAGTGATGTTCAATAATGTACTTAGGAAATACATGGACATGGCTAAAATGGTCTTATAAAAATAGAAAAAGATGATTTTTTATGAAAGTAATTAATACAACTCATCAACAACATAATCTGCTGGGTGTTTTGCAACTGTTAACTCCCAATTTGGTCTCCAGTGAAAGTTATGCCTTTCTTTGCGAAACCAAACTCTTGATATGATGAATGATGATAAAATATCAGCCGTTTGTCAATTAATTGAGATTGTGAATCCTAAGATTCACCAAAAACACAAGTGAAGGAAAAAATAAATAAGGACATTAAACCAAAAATACAAGGAAGGGAACCCTAAAAATAAACCAAAAAAAAAACATATCAAGATTACCCATAATGCTAGGTAAAAAATGGATAAATAATGCCCAAAAAATAAATAAAAATCCTTGCAAAATAATTAAATCATTAAAATTTATCAAAATATAAAGTGGGTTGAAGATAGAATCATGAAAATTACTCAAAAAGACACGCAAGGGGTATGGTGAGAAGTTGAGGGAGTGTTAGCAAGTCAGCGTATAAAATGTCAGGTGAAAATGACATGTAAATATTTGATCTTAAATAGAATGGGGTGAGTCAATTATGACATAGGTGAAACATATGGGTAGGTGGGATTTAAAGCACTGACTCAACATCGGAACTTGGCTACCCTTTTGCATCTCTATCGAGTTTTGAGTTTTGGAATTCAATATATAAATTACATGTAATCTGTAATATTAAATATGAAACCTAAAATGGTCTGTATTACTTTGTATTTTGGGTTTCATAAGTCAACATAGAATTTTCATGCAAATTATAAATTAGGTTATGAAACCTGAAATGGTCTTGCATGATCAGAAGTTGGGTTTCAAAAGTTAGTTGTAACTTTACATGTAAAGTTAAAATCAGGTTTAGAAACCCAAAATGCACTTGGGGGTTTGGGTTGTAGGACTCAACTTGCATTTTTCATGCAAATTACAAGTTAACCCTTGATCCCGAAAATACATTAATTGTTAGGAATTAGTATTTACATCATGTTAAATAATTATATGGTTAGTTTTATATATATTGTTATACATTTGTTAGATAATTATATGGAGGAAGGAGGCATCGGAGGAAGGAGGTCGAACAGTGACCTCTCGTCAGTCACCAACGACGGGGCCATGCAGAAGCTATGGTGGCATATGTATGGTGTGAGTATATGATTTTCAGTGTGGTTTCCATTTTCTCAGTGTGCTTCAGTTTGTAGTGTTCCTGTTGCTTTGAGTGGTGTGATTTATTGTTAATACTAGAAAAGAATTGTATAAGAGAGCAGAAAACTACGGAGATCCTCTGACTGTAGAGATCCTTTGACTGCTGTACTTCGTTGAAAGATGATCAGTCAGTGAATATGTTCATTGGCATTGGTGATCATGTGCAGCAAGATCAAGACAGAAAGATCCAGTTAGTATGATACAACACAATACATTTTTCCCTTTCTGATTTCTTATTTGGAATTTCACATTGTGGGGGGGATACATACCAATGTTCCATTCCCATTATGCACCCAAAACGACTTACTCAAGGAAAGCTTCCAGTGGCAGTGGCAGTTTTCTATGCTGTTTGAGATCGAGTGGCAGCGATCAATGATAGAGACTACGATTAAGAACTTTATGATTCTTATAGGAAGTAATGTGAAATTTTTTCAGTATATCTTCTATTTGCAGTTTTGAGATATGCATGTTGTGTTTCATACATAATTCCCTGATGTATAAGCATAGTGATGAACAATAGCACCAGATTAAGTCAGTTCATGGATCTTGAAAGGGTTTGTGGGAGGATCTAGAAAACCACACGAGGTCGACAGTTGATGAGGTTCCTATTGCGTCAAGGTTTGTGGTAAGCCTGTTTAAAACCATGGAAGGAGAGAGCCTTTCTTTTGGATCAAGGTCATGAGTCATAGAGTTGGACATGCCACAGGGGTGAGCATACTGTAGTTGAGAGTGTGGATGTTTTTCTACCATGTAAACACTAAGGGGGGGAATGTTAGGAATTAGTATTTACATCATGGTAAATAATTATATGGTTAGTTTTATATTAACTCACTTTGTATTTTGGGTTTTTGGTTTTGGGAAGTAATTTGCATGCACACTAAAAATTTATTCCTGAAACCCAAAATACAAAATATGAAGAAAATTTTGGTACTTAAGATGTTCTTGTGAAATATCAAAAAATAATATTTTGGAGAAAAAAATAGTTTTTTTGCAAGGAAGTATTCAAAATGAAGGAAAATTAGAAAGGGGAATTGAAAAGTCAACATTTTTAGTGACCTCCAGGGAATTATTTCTTGATAAGTATTAGTTCAGTAGACTTAGCAAATCCATTGGGTACAAGAGTCATCTAAATGTCAAGAATAGAATTGAAAACCTATAGAAATAGAAAATGAAAAATAAAATAAGACAACAAGATAAAAAAAGAGAAATACAATGTGCAAAATCACTTGGAGGAAGGGAAACTAGACTACTATTGTACACGGTGAAAATACCTCAATAAAAATCTTTAAGGTGTATCCCATTGACTAGGATAGGTAATGCTTCTCTGTTGAGTCTAGAAAGACAAAATGAATTCACCTTTTTACTGCCGGTGATCAAGTATGGCCTAATTGAAAAGGTATCAAAATTTTCATGTAGTCCTGGCTTGGCCCTATCTACATCCCACTTAAAAACCATGTCTCCTTCTTGATTAGACCTATCAGCTACTCTTCTCTCAAATGTTTTCTTTGTTTGACATTAATGCAACTCAAGAGTCTTCATTGCTTGGTTTCATGTTTCTTCCAATTCCATAAATATAGCAAACCACATTGTCATAGGGTCAGTTTCCATCATTTCAAACTATTGTGCTAGTTCAAGAGATGGTAACTCCAAAGATAACAAAAGATTTTCTTCCCTCCCATACACTAGCATAAATGGAGAAGTTTAAATGGATTTTTTGGGAGTAATCATATCAACTCAAAGAATAGTATTGAGTTGCATGTGCCACATTCACTAAATGATTTCTATTTTCCTCTTGAAAATCCATATCAGATTCTTGTTGCTGGAATCGGTCAAACCATTACCTTGTGGGTAATAGTTTGATGAAGTTTTTAGATAAATACCTCTAGACACCAAAATTGGGTCACACTCCCCTTGGTCCCTCGAAAATATAACCAAATCAATCACACTCACCTAACCATGGCCCCTTTCACCCCACTCTAATATTAATTTAATTAATTAAATTAAATTTATTCAGGATCTCATAATATCTATTATTTAAAATATCCTAATTGGATAATGCCCACCATCCACCTCACCTATACACCTCATCTAGCCACCTCACCCTAAGACCTATTCTTAGTATGTTGCCATAACTAACTAAGACCTACCTAAACCCTAAAAATCAAAGCCTACATTCCCTCTAACCACATTCCCACCTATTAGAAAGGAAGCTTCCATTCTAATCCATGGAAGAAAATGAACAAGATCCAAGAAAATCAAGAGGATCTGCTCAGTTTAGTAAACCTAGGAAATCCCTCCCTAACCGACACCGGTTACCCTAAACCACTACCGGTCAACCAAGAACTATCTTTGGTTACCATTTAATCCCAAAAAAAACCTTATTTTTAGGTTGGCAATTTTTGAGAGTAAAAAAGGATGAAACAAAAGTTGCATGGAAGCGGAACCAACATTTTTACATGCATCAGAGCATCTACAACAACCACACAAAGCAATCATAGAGCCACCTGCATTCACAGGAGCATCCGGAAAAGCACCATCACTACACAAAAGCTTTATCCATTTGACCAATTGCCATTGCCAACTAGACATCAAGCTCGTACAACTGTAAGTGTTTTGTTAACCAACACTTGTCCATTGTCATTTTAGTAGACTCTTTTACTTCTGTTATTAGTTTCTACTTGCATTCCCATTCACCCATCATTTTCCTTCATACAAACTTGATCAATCTTTCACCCATACCATTAAACTACCCATATCCTATTGATAACTATCCCTGATCACACCTAAGACCCACACGGACCTTATCATTACCCTTTCCATTTCGATTTAGCCTCAGATCTGTCACCCCACCAAGTTTTTATTAAGTTTCCTGTACCCAACCATACTGACTCCGGTTACCCACAACCATTACCGGTGAACCTAAACCGACACTGGTTATACCATACTGACATCAGTCTCTGTGTTTTTACCCTTAGACCAAGAATAGAGCTTAAAACCTCTACCAAATACCCAAAACACCCTAGAACCAGACCTTGACTAGTTCCAGTAATCTGACAGAGATCTTGACCTTCAAATTCAAGCATAGCTTAGCCTGTTGTGAATGAATTTGCTTATTGTAGTTGAATGAGATACCTAAATCATTTTAACTACAGTAGGATTTCCTTTATTTTTAACATTGAGTTGTTTTAAATAGTGGATTGATAGCCATCTAGGGAGTATCACACTTCCTGAATCTAGCATACGCTAGGCAGTCCACTGCATATACTATTTAAATTTTATTTGGTGGTCTTGTTTTCTAATTTAGGTAGTTCCTCCTAGCCAAAAATAATCTCTCACGATCAGGTGTGGATCAAGAAATCATACTTCTGTAACAACCTACGACCAACATTTTAACAGGCATTCCTCCTAGCACTCTACCCTTATCTGTTTCGTCGATATTCAAAAAAATGCTTTAGAATCAGGTGAAACATTTTGGCATGCCCAATGGGACCCATTTTGGGTTCTTTGCATTGCTTCATTCATAGGTGAAATTTTTTATGTTTGTTTCCTTTCTAAAAGGTTCTCACATTAAAATTTCTTCATTAGAATCTTCTCTTCTTCTATTGTCTAAGAGTAATCGTATTTTGGTGCTTTAAAATGAACATTTCTTTCCTTTCCTTGGTGTCGCATTAGTGAAAGAGCATCCCTTCTCCTGTTCATCCTTTTGTGTCATCGAATTCAATATTTCGATTTGGGTTTAAAAATCATTTCAGTTCATTCTACTTTTCTACATTAGCTCACATTAACTGAGGGCAACCTATATGCTGGAAGTCATTCCCAGCTAATGGTTGACAAACGAATCGTAGAAAGCACATCTTCTCTCTCTCTCTATGTCTTACCAAACTGCAAAAATTCAAAATATACACATTCTTAAATGACATCTTTCCTGGGAATGCCTGTCAATGATCACATTGATTAAAGGATTGGCAGGTACTCCCCAACTAGCTACTTTCGTTGAGTCATATTTTAGAATATGACCCGCCCTTGCCATAACATACCTGAAACCTCTCCCTTTAGATATCTTTCTTTGTAGGAAGCCTTCCTCACCAAAAATTCTATTCTAAAGTTCATGAGTCAGTCCTTAATAGCATAAGCTAAACAAACATAATAGAAAAAGCACTTTTAGGATCATATTTTTCTTAGTGTTTCTACTTGGCTTGCATTTTGAGGTGAGAGGACACGTTCTTCATCTTTTCATTTCTCCTTGCACACTCCTCATCATAGTTGGTGTATTCCAGCTTCATCTGAGTGTGCCTGGACCCTATTTTTATCATTCTCAGAATTCTGGGTCTGATTTTACATCTGATTTTAACTCACAACCACCTTTTCTTCATCTCTGTTTCAAATTCACAGTAACCGGTGTCGGTCCAATGACCGTTTTTAATTACCCTCTAACCATCATCAGTTTTACACAACCAACGTCACTTTACTATTCTTTTGGTTAACCTACCCAAAAGGAAACCTTCTTCACCTTCTTTACTATTTAGAGTCTCTGTCACTCTCATCATATTCACTGTCCTAAAAAATTCATCAACATCTTATCTACTTAACAGGTTATTAGCCTTTTGCCTTGTCTTGTCAAACTTTCCATTTTCCACAGTGACCAACCGTAGTTACCTATGACCGGCGTCGGTTTACCCTAACTGACATTAATTAGATTGTTTAAATTTCCAGCTGACATTTTATACCAAATCCACCTACCACCACTTTTTTTTCATATCTTCGCTGTATTTTTGTGTCATGTCCAGAAAGAAGTCTTACCACATCACTACTTGTCTACATGGTGCTGATGCTTATCCAGGAAAATGCCCTCATATTCCACGCTAGTTGTCAATCAATCTAACCTAGCCCTTCGCCACCTTCTATTTTATCACCCATGGATCCTACCCAACCTATCACTATCGCCACAAGGTATGAGGAGTTCACATGAATCCTTGACCAGAAACCTACTTCCTTATAGTTCTATCTTTCCCACTTGTTCACTCTAGATGCCTCGGGTAAGTTGATATATGACATGCCCATATCTATCCTCCTGACACTCACTCCTACTTCTACTCTAACCTTTACTAGCTTAGCACATCCCACATCTACATTTCCCCTAGTCATTTCATACCTAGGACCTATACCTACTATGACCTCTGCGTATGCCACCTCTATTGTACTCGCTACATTCACTATACCTTTGCCAACCACCCAGAATGTAACCTCTTCTATTCCTATTATGTCACATATACCAGTAGGTACATAACCACCCCCGATGTCAGTGACCCCTATCCCTTTTCAAAAAATTGTCCTTTATATTCCACACTCTTTAGCCCCCATTGCTACTAGGGTCACCACGACCCTTCCACCTCCATATACATACTATCAATAGCCTCCCATTTCATCTATCATTCATTCTAGGTATGTAACCCCTATTTCACTCCATCCTTCTCAATCCAATACGACATTTCCATATACTAGAATTCCACCTCCATCATATGTCTAACACCATCCCTCGTACACTACAAGAGGTACCCAACCATCACAACCTACCAACGACCTAATCAAGTTAATGATGGACAAGATGCAGACATTGGAGGCATCGGTTTCTGGCACACGTAACTCTCTCACCTACGATGAGATTTGTAATGAGCCCATCCACCCATCCATTCCTATTCATCCATATCCCGTACATTGGGAAATGCCTAAATTTAACCACTTCAATAGCAAAGAGGACCTGCAACAACATTTGCGGTCTTTCAAACATGGGTGTTATCTTATTGCCCATGATGATGCTTTGCTCCTGAGGACCTTTCCCATGTCTCTGACTGGGCCCGCATTAGATAGGTATAGTGGGTTACCTAGACATTCTATCTTCTCATTTAATTAGGTAGCCCAAGCCTTCTTGGATCACTTCTCCATTAATGTTATTAAGAAGGTTACCATGACTGACCTCTACTCTACGTGTCAATATAACGATGAATATATCGTATATTTTTTCACTCATTAGCATAACCTGATCAATCAACTTATGTTCTAATTACCACAAATAGAACTCATAGAGATCTTCACGTGGGCTTGTGCTAGACATATCTTTCCAACCCTGCAAGTGCAGACTTTCTAAACCTTCAATGAGGCATTCACCATGGCATGAAAGCTAGAGATTTGGGCCATCGAAGAAAAGAAAATTCAACTACGCAATAAGAATTTGGAATTTAAGTCAAATGATATCTCTTCTTCTTTGAAACCACAAAATAATTATTCAAAATATAAGAGAACCGCTAACGTAGTGATACTCAAGGCCGTCCCAGCTCATCCCTCAAATTAGGCTAACCCCTCATCTAATCTCTCACCCGTCTAGAATTTTCAATTCAGATGAGAAAAATGGAAATACACCCCAATTGGGGAGCCTTATTCTTATGTCTTAGAAAATATCATTAAATATGGGGCCATCACTCTTCCTCCCATAAAACCACACACTGGTTTTGATCCTACTCACCCCACACCCGCGTGGTACAAAGAGCATGACTTCTGCAACTATCATTGAGTAAAGGGTCATAGTGACAACAATTGCATCACTTTTAAGAACATTGTCCAGGAAATGCTTGAGAAAGGTGAGTTAACCTTGGATAATCCTAATGCACTTACCAATCAAAACCTACACATCTTCAAGAAACCATTTCCTAATCATGCCCCTTCTTTTGATCAAACCGAAGAGACCTCAACTCATGATAGCAATACCCATGAGGTCCATGCTATTTTCAGTGACGCACCCATTACTTCCCGATTACCTCATATTCCTTCCATAGAGGAAATCCTAACCCAAATTCCTCTACCTACACTTGAACCCACTTTACCTATTTCTCCACCCACAGAGGAACACCCTTCATCTCCTCCCTAACATGTGAGAAGGATCCTTCTATTAACATTGAGACCATTTCACCTTTGGCTTCTCCACCTAGAGAGTTGTCACCCGTAGTACCTCTTCACCCCAGGGAAGACACTTGTTTATCTCCTCCACCCATAGAGGAGTACCCATCATCCTCTCCACCAATCAAAGATCCAATAGAAATTCCTTTACCTCTAGGTGACCATTCTCCATCAATTACCCAAGATCTTGCAGACTTACTTTTGGCTCTCTTACCCTAAGAAGCTGAAGCTAGCAAATTCCATGTTTCTAAGACACATTTTACAGGAATCACCATTAGATCCTCATCAACCTCACCCACTGTAGTGTCATTCTCATGCTTAGCCGACCACTTGGATTATGTGGATAGAGCCTTACTTTGGGGGTGTCTTCTACTTCCTGTCTCAACACAAATGTTGATGTCACTCGCTCACACTTCCACTATCTATCCAAAAATATTTCAGCCGATTGAACCAAACACAACCACAACTATAAAAAATTCCCCCATGATACCACTCATGGCTCAACTCACACCTCTACCCATAACTCAACATGCTTCTGCATCTAAACCTACACCTACATCATCTTCTTGCCTAAACCTATTACTACCTTAGGGGTCATCCTAATGGCCATCCTTACTCATCCACCCATTAAATTAGATTTAGCTACATCCTCCAAAACTAACACCAAACTTAATATGGCCCCCCAAAAAAAGAACCAATCCCCTAGATCTCATACCCCAACCTCGTCGATCACACCTTCATCACCTTCACCCCTTCCATCCCTATTAGGACCTCACCCTTCTAGCCTAGATAAGAAACCTTCATCAACCAGTAAACTAAAAACGTAGTAGCCCATTCCTCTATTGCAAACCTCTAACATACCCAAACGTCCGACATGACTTCTGCCCACACCTAAAATTTTTTTACCACCCATACCATCAATACCATCGATAACTTCTTCACTACCCATGACACTTCAGTCTCTTTCCCTCACACCTCCTACACAACCCGCGCCATCTACATTCACAACACCTCAGTTATCCCTGTGGGTAACTCACCCTCTTCCACCATCTCTTTTTCCCTCTAGATCTCATGCGCCAATATCACCTTTACCCAAGAAGGTGCAACCTAAAGACAAAAATCCACTACCCTCCAATAAGGTAGTCAAACCAACCACACACTCTATCGCTAGTTCATTTACCATGCCCCTACGCAAGCAGACATGACCAACACCTAAGACCATAGTAATGCCTAAAACTGTAGCACGACTCACTCGCCCTCTTGCAAAGACCCTTCCTATATATTTAGCTGCACTTACACCCAAACCCACCTCCACTTCTCATTGTGATCTACTAGTGGGATCCTATGGCAAAATATTAACTAACCTCCTTGAAACTTTTATCATCACATTACCACCTCTTAGACCTTATGACCCACTCAAACTCAAACCAATGGGGTTTGAGGACACAAAAATTTGTGCCTACCACCATGTGTCAGGGCAAGATGTAGAGAACTACAAGGCTTTGAAAACCACTTTGATCTAATTGTGTCCTTAGGAAGAAAATTTTGACGAAGATGACCTTCTCGATGAGGACCCCATTGTGCCAGCACCCATTTCAACAATTCTTCCCTCATTGCCTACTCAATGACCAAGACCTCCACCTCGAAAAATCTTAGAGCCACCAAATGATTTGAAATTAACATGGTTTGCATCAAAGAACTCACCAAACCTCCACCCAAATGTCAGTGTGCCCAACTTATCTCACAAGGTTCCTTCCCACCGCTCAACTTTTTCCCTTCTTATCACTATACCTTTCATGGATCACCTACTTCACCTACCTCTCCACCTCAAATCAACATGATCCACGTTGCTACCCATGCTCAGAAGGACAAAGGAAAGGAAAAGGAAACTGACCCACCAGCCAACCCTATACCCAACATACCATCTGCACCCACACCTAAAGTCACTATCCGCGGCCGCACATATCCTATTTCTAATGGGGTTACACATCGCGTGATGGTCAAACAATTACACCAATCCCCCCTCAAAATGTCCCTATATGACCTCATCCAAACCTCAGAATCCCATCTGTCAAGCTCTCATGGAGGTCCTTCAATCTATTGAGGTCTTACCCAATGATCCTACACCCGTAGCCTCCATTATTACACCCCATCATGTAGCCTCTCTCACCAAATTATCATCTTCTTCTACACCTTCACCTACTCACCAAGTAGCCACACTCAGCTTCTCGGATGAAGAGATCGCACTACACCAAACCGATGACCCAGATCTAGCTCTTTTCATCTCTGTCCATATTGATAATATCCATGTATGACATGTTATGATTGATGGGGGTTCTAACATTAATATCATATCCTCCCATGTATTTGAGAAAATGTGCATAACTGACAATTACATGCATAAACATCCAGTCATGTTGCATTCATTCAATGATGATATCACTTCCACACTTGGCACTGTCATCCTCCATATCTGCGTGGACCCCCATACTATTCTAGAGTTATTTTATGTCTTGGAGGGGGAATTCCAATATAATTTGTTTCTTGGTAGACCCTAGATTTGTGTTATGGGTTACGTTCCTTCCACTTTGCATTGTTGTATGAAGTTTGAGCATGAAGGACACATCTATACCATTCCGGCTGACCCATCACCTTTCAAAACTTGCAATATGTTTTACCAAACCAATGACATGCTTATACCCATTAAAGAATATACCTCCATGACCACTTCCTCTTCACCTACACCTCCACTCACTAGTGCTGCCACTACCTCACTCGTACCTACATCCTCCATTCCTACCACTGCCACAACCTCCACGACTGAACTGTCAGTCTCCGAATCAGCTGGTTGCACCTCTGAGTTAGCCTCTAACATGTCATCCATCCCAACTACCCACATATCTACTACCTATCCATAAGAAGGAATTTTCAAATGCCTCACTCTGGGGGAGTATCACCTATATAGTGTTAACACATTCCTTACTCCATAAGAGTACGAAAGTCTTCACCAACACCATAACTATGATCACCACATAGGGGAGCACCTCCTTTATGGTCCTCCCCACCTTCGTACCAATCTCACCTATGGGGGACTTGATACTACCACTTATACACCTGAACCACCATCACAAACCCACCCATTTTCTACTGATCTCCAGTCACTCACCAATCGCCATTTCTCCCACCTTCCACAGCGATGTGCATGGAAGGGTTTTGGTTTTGGATTTTACGACAAGGCCGCCACACTGTTATTCCATGTACTACCCACAAACATAATGACCGTAGTGGAATTAGATTTACTGAACCACCCACTAAGAAGGAATGCATTGAACTCATTGAGGAAATCCACCCTTCTCCACCTTCTTCACCCACTCCATCTTCTTCACCACCATCACCACCTTCACCGACGGAGTCGATGGATCTGGAATCCATTCCTCCTAACTTTTTTTTTCATAAACACCATTTCCTTGGGGCCTCTGACTTATCAACATGAGGGCGAGGCTCCCTCATCTCTACCCTTCCTGTATCTTGAAATTATTGATGATGATATACCTTCGATTAACGTCATTCAATGTCAGGATGATGAATCTATACTCACCTACCTTGGTGCAGAAGACTCATATATTCATTGGTCATTACCATCTGAGATGGAAACCATGTTGAATGAATCAAATATTGAGATCAACATTCATACTCAGGATGACCCACACATTCTAAAGATCAGAAAATATTTAGATGGTGTTGAATAGGAAGCCGTCACTTCTTTTCTCAAAAACCATAACCATGATTTCACTTGGTCTTACGCAGATACACCCGGTATTGACCCCACCATAGTGGTCCACAATATCGTAACCATTCCCGAGGCCAAACCCGTAAAAAAAAGCTGAGGAAAATGCACCCTCGCATTGCTCTTCTGATCAAATAAGAATTTCAGTGGATTCTTTCTGTTTCCTTCATCTTACGCATTGATTATCGTTGATGGATTTCTAACATTTTCCCTGTCACTAAGGTGACAGGGGGACTCCACATTTTCACATATTTCTGTGACCTCAACCTAGCTTGCCCGAAAGATGAATTTCCTTTGCCTCGTATTGACCAACTGGTTGACCTTACCACTGGTCATGAGATACTATCACTCATGGATGTATTCTCAGGTTATAACCAAATCTTTCTTGCCCTAGAGGATCAACAAAAAACTGCATTCATCACCCCTTAGGGGACCTTCTGTTATCGAGTCATGCCTTTTGGCCTTAAAAACATTGGTGCCACATATTAGCGGGCTATGAATTACATCTTCCATGACATCATGCATCATATATTGGAAGATTACATAGAAAACCTCCTTGCAAAATCCAAACACCGCTCCTAGCACCTTGCTGTTCTAAAAACCATCTTTGATCACCTCATTAAATATTACATTCACCTTCAGCCCAAGAAGTGTGTCTTCACGGTTCTCTCGGGAAAAATCCTAGGGTTTATCGTCTCTTTAATTAGAATAGAGGTTGACGCTGCTAAAGTCAAGGCCATTCTTGAAATGCCTCCGACCAATAATCTTAGGCAACTCCATAGCCTGCAAGGTAAGTTGCAGTCTATTCGCTATTTCATTTCGCAATTGTCAGATCGGTGTCAACCCTTTCATCATCTTCTCAAGAAGGATGTCTCCTTTAAATGGGATGATGACTGCCATAAATATTTTGAAGCCTTAAAACAATACCTTCTCTAACCACCCGTACTCATTCCACCTAAAGACGATCAACCCTTCTACCTATACATGTCTACTACCAATTACTCCTTGGGTGCCATGCTTGCTCATCGCGATGAAAAACACAGGGAGCAAGTGGTTTATTACATAAGCCATACTCTTTTGGACTATGAAACCCAATACAACCATGATGAAAAAATATGCTTAGCCTTAGTTTTCATTGCCACAAAACTCCACCATTACCTACTCAACCACAAAACCTATGTTGTGACCAACACTGACCCCTTACACTTCATGTACGCCAAACCTTACCAAAATCAACGAGCTGCACACTGGCTCATGCTTATGGATGACCTTGACCTCGAATTCACTTATCAAAAGTCCATCAAGGGCCAAGCTATCACCGACCAATTGGCCAACGCACCTATTTCCGGGGACCAACCCTCTAACTTTGACTTTCCAGATGAGTCAATTGCTACCCTTTCCTTGGACAAACCCACTTACCAAATGACACTCTTCTTCAATGGTTCCAAGTGTCAGTGTGGGGGTGGGGCTGGTGTTATCCTCATTCCACTTGATGGTGAACCCATGCCTTTGTATTTTAAACACAATTTTGATTGTATAAATAATATTGCTGAGTACGGAGCACTTGTATTGGGTCTCCAAGCTGCCTATGCATTAGATATTAAGTCCATCAACATCTCTGGTGATTCTCAATTTTTTGTAAACCAAGTTAATGGTATATAACAGTGTCGTAATGAGATACTTCAAAAGTATAAACATCATGTGGACTTACTTTTGACCACCTTCGACCGTTATGCCCTTCAAACTATCCCACGTTCAACCAACAAATTTATAGATACCATGGCCTACTTGGCTTCCCATTTACCCGCTTCACCCATCGATTATAAAATATTTATCACCATACAAAGAATCCAATCACCCTCTTACTTACCTCACAAAGTTTACTCCATCGAAACTACTACTCAGAATATCTTTCCCTCTCCATCTTGCCTCCCATCCTCACTCACAATGGACAATGCACTTTTCTTAAAAAGGTCTCTCGTTACATCATCATGGGTGGCCTCCTCTATAAGTGCGGCTTCAATGGTATTCTCTTACGGTGCCTTACGAGTTCTGAAATTCCTTATACCATTAAGGAAGTTCATGATGGCATATGTGGAGGTCACTTCAGTGGCCTTGCTGTTTACTAAGCGTATTCTTCACCTAGGCTATTACTGGCCGACCCTTAACCATGATTGTTGCAACTATGTTAAGCATTGTGTAAAATTCCAACAACATGCCAATCTTCATCATACACCCAGTCATGCTCTACAGGTCACCTGTGACCTTTGGCCCTTCTCTTAATGGGGTTTGGATCTTGTTGGAGAAATCAATCCCCATTCTTCCTAGCGACATCAATGGATCATCACCGCTACCAAATATTACACCAAATGGGTTGAAGCCATACCTCTCATCTCCACGAAAGATGAGAAAATATGTGAGTTCATCAATCATCACATTATTTGTTGCTTTGGTGTTCCACATTGCCTCATCACTGATAACAGAAAACAATTCAAAAATAAAACCTTGCACAAACTTTGTGACGCCTTCATTATTCAACTGAGTTTCTTGTCACCTTATTACCCACAAACCAATGGCCAAGCCAAATCCACTAATAAAACCTTAAACAAAATTCTCATGAAAGTGGTTAACGATACTGGGAAGGACTGGCATACACACATTCCTTTCACCCTGTGGGCATACCACACTAGTATTCACACTTCCACTGCTACCACACCTTTTTCTCTGGTCTATGGTACAGAGGTTGTTCTGCCTCTCGAAGTACAAATTCCATCACTTCATATTTCTCTTCATGACATGCTCAACGATGATGACTTTCGATAGGACCGTTTAGCACAACTTGAGTTATTAGATGAAATTCATCTTAACGCTCTTGACCATCTTCAAGTTTACCAAAAAAGTATCAAACGTTCCTATGAAAAACGTGTCCATGAACGAGTCTTCCAAGTCAGTGACCTTTTCCTGAAAGAAAATTGACATGTAACCAAAACAGAAAAAATTAAATGGGGAAAATTTTCTCCTAATTGGATTGGACCATACATCGTGACTCATACTTATGGATCAGGTGCTTATCATTTATCTTCACTCAACGATAAACCTGAACCTGAGCCCCTTAATGCCTTGCATCTTCGACCATTCTACTATTGAATTTCAGTCCTACCTCACCTTCTGCCTCTTTTCATGCTCATCCCTTGAGCACTTTTCACTTCCCTCCTTTCACTATGCCACCCCCAACGATTAAACAAGAATCATGTGCATACCCATCACTCTTTTATCTTCTCTTAAATATGTGTACCATGACACTGCACATGGCATGATTCTCATGGATACTTTTTGTCTACTTTCAGATGAGATCCCATGGTCATTTCACCTTGCTTTCTGAACAAGAATCTGATTCTTCACCTTAGTCTTGTCCATGATGTAAAATCCTTACATGGGATCCAACTCCTTGAGTCAAACTTCCAATAAAAGATGACTCCCTCAAAAGGACATCTTTCTCTCTACATCTCTGCTATAAATAGACTACTCCCTCGAAGGATAGCTATGTAAATCCTACTTAAAAAAAGAAGAAAAGAAGAGAAGAATCTGAAGCTTCCCACATCGATCATCTTTGCGAAGACCTCAAGGAGTTAATTTCCTCATCCCATATAGACTTCCCACCTCGATCAGTCTATCCCAAATACAAGTCAAACAGAAAACTTTTTCATCATGGACTTGTTCATTGTGATCTTGGATCTCTTGCCAAAAGGCATGCTACCAAATACCATATAAACTAACCACTTTTCACCCTCTCACCATTCACATTTTCATTCCCTACCGCCTCAAGGGACCTACTGGAACTGTGACATTTGGTGATCATGTGACTACTCTTCACCTTTAGAATAATCAATCATGCAATGTCTTCAGGGTCTTACGTTCACTAGCCTATCTAAGGTATGATCCAACTGTTACGATCCTTGCCAATCAGGTGGCTCTCTTGCCTCCTCTTATCTTTTAACTTCTTCATTATGTGATTGATCATCTCATATAGGACTAGCCCCTTGACACTTATCTCTGGGAAATTTTCCTCTTTCACCATAATCAACTTAATATAACCCATACCTATTTGCCCACAATTCAACCACACCTAAACCAAAACCTAGACTCAATCATGCCTATAAACTACCAACTCATTCTCATACCTCCTCGCATTTTTCCCTAGCTTATGGGAGAACTACATCAACCTGAGGTCCCTTTTTGCCAGGACTATGTAGGCAGCACTCCAAGGGCATGGGGCCCTTAGAGGTTAGCTTGGCCACTCTTTACCCTAACCAATTCCCCTTTCCTTTTCCTAAAATCACATTCTACCCTAGTTAGTTTCCTTTTTATATCAATAATTGGAAATTAAAATCAAACCAACAATAATTGCTTCACATCTTTACCATCCTCATTCATACATTCATTATGTCTACCTTTTCTTTACCATTATTGTGCATGTTACTATCAACACATCTAAACGTGACTTACATCATCGTTAATTTCACAAATTAAAGAATTACGTACTCAACCATCTATAAACCAACCTAACTCCATCCATGTCTATGACCTGACTCAAGCATGCCTAAGAAGTAACTCCATCCATGCTTATGACTTGAATTAACTATGCATATGACCTAACTCCATCCATGCCTATGACCTGACTCAACCATGCCTATGACCTAACTCCATCCATGCCTATGACCTGACTCAACCATGCCTATGACCTAACTCCATCCATACCTATGACCTGACTCAACCATGCCTATGACCTAAACTCAATCCATGCCTATGACCTGACTCCACCATGCCTAACACACCTATCATGAATCCATCTATGAATAACACTCAAAATTCTATCAACACAGATACATCATCACCGAATCATCCATCTCATCATATAAATGTGTGTATCCATATAATATACACTAATATCAAATAATATATAAAATTTTTCTCAAAACTCTCATATACAACCTCACCATCTTTGGCATGCAGGATGGTATATGATCAAAAATAAACAAAAACTCTCGTACACATCCTCACTCTCTTCGGCACATAGGCCGGTATATATAAAAAATGAATAAATACATTAAAAAGGAGTGACATACATCAGGCATCATCCTGCCAGATATCCTCCATATCAGTCTCTCTTGTATCCTCCTCGACTACTGCTTGATGATCTGATAACATCTCACCACCTCTCATGGGGCATGGCTGGGTCCATGCTAGTACATCATCTGGGGCTGGCCTCCGTGAACTAGTGGCCTCACCCTGATCCTATCTCGAGGATTGATGGCTCCCTGTGCTCTCCACATTATGGGTGTAGGATAGGGTCCTCTCACTCGAGGCCTGCTATGCCCTGTACTCTCCGTAGGATAGAAAATCTATCCCTGCCGCCATCAACTGATCCTGGTAATACATGGCCTCACCTAAGGCATCCCAAAAATTTTATATGGGTACTGTATGTGGTGGCCCCATCCACCTCTGCCCTTGTGCCTATCCTATGGGACTATTTCCCACCCTACCTATGATTTAGGACCCTATCTTGATGTCTGTGGTGGCTCCATTGGCCTCTGACCCTATACCTAAGCCTGTAGTGCCTCAATATGTGCCTGTGTAGTGGCCAACTGGCCCTGCAAACCTGTAACCCATGCCTGTAGAGTGGCCACCTACTCATCATCTCCATCTCCATCTCCACCCTGGGCCATCTGGGCCTGTAGACTAGCCACCTGTGCATGCAGCCTGGCCACCTCACCTCTAAACCTGCCAACTGCCCCTGTACCATCCCCAACTGTGTAATCAGGGTCACCACCTACCCCTGTAGGGTGTCTCTCTACACCGTGATGGTGGCTAAATCTGGCTACCCCATCCTGGGAGGCACTGCTCATAAATGTGCCACCCACCACTGCCTATACCTATCAGTCACCCCGGCATCATCGATATGTTGGTCTATAACCTGCTCCTCCTCCCCTGTAGGTACTGTCAGTTGTGGTAGTGGCAGTGGTCTCTCCACATCATCTCTTTGGTACTGTGGGAAGGGTGGGGGTATGTCCTGTGGTAGCCCAAACTGTCATCTAACCCTGTCTACTGGGATCATCTCATGCTCCCCTGCATGATGCCCCTCAATCCATCTGAGTATCTACAGGCCATCTAACTCATCGGCCATCTGTTCTGTATGAGGGATAGCCCACATACGGTCTCCAAATAATGTCCACACCAGACAATCCCTCTAGTAACCACCTATAATAGGCTACATCATGTGTAACCTTTCCTGCTCAACGCTCTCCCATCACTGGCACCCATCGCCTGTAGCCCACTCTAACAAACCCGGGCTCAAATGCATCCACCCGGGGCATACCAATCGGGCGAACACACACAATGTGCTCGTAGGCCCAACAGTGAAGAATAAATGTGTAACATAAACTAAACCTACGGAGCCGCCCATACGCCCATAGCTCTCTATATAACTGCACTATGAATAGTGGCACCCATGAAAAGTAGGTCTTGTCCATCATCATATCATGTAACACCCCCATCAGTGATCATGGGAATCTCCCACCCTCTACATCTGGTAGTGTAAAACAGCAAACTGCCTCCATCAATAACACTACTAGCCTCGTCTCCTCTGGACAGGCTAGGTACATCTCTCCATAACGAAGGCTGGAACTATGGAATGTCATCTCTGCTAGTCCCTCACCAAAAACCATCAACATCAACTCCTCAGATGCCTCTGAGGAGATCGAATATACCTACATCACCAATATAGGTAACCATAGGATCCTGTACATGTCCTCTAGGGTGACTGTCATCTCCCCCGTTGGTAGGTGGAACGTGTTGGTCACTGAATCCCATCTATCGATGAGAGTGACCATCAAACTCGGCTACCAGACTACATGCCAATAGCGTCAGACCCCAATCAGGCCCACATCTGTGACATGCCTCCACTCCTCGACTGTCGCCATGCCTCAAACTCTCAATAGTAGGGGTGGCACCCTGTCTCTCATCCTCAACTAATCTCTCACCTGCATCCAGAAAAACATCACATTAATTTCACCTTAATCATAACCACAATCCCACTCGACACCTCACCTTTACCTACCACCCTACCTCTCTTTCCCTAGACCTCCTTACCTTCATATCACATCTTCTATGAACCCCCCCAACCCTAATCCACTATCATTCACCCTTACCTATTTTTACCCCTTACCTATGTTATGCTTTTCCCCAAAACATCTCCTACTTCCCACTACCTATCTCACCCACCCAGCTTAGGTCACTTTTGGCCCCCTTTTTCCTCATAGCCCGACCGGTCCCGGTTACCCCTAACCGACCCTGGTCCCCCATAAACTGGCATCGGTCACCTGTTTCATGACCGATACCGGTTCGGCACCACCAATGTCGGCTAGCCTTCGACCGATGCTAGTCACTGTCACCACAAAAACCATGACATCCAAACCCCCCTTCTTCCTAAAAACTTCCTTTTTCTCCCTTCTACCCACCCAACCCTACCCAAATCCCCCCTCCACCCTTCCCCACCCCTCCATCACCCAATCACCTCTCTCCTCATTCCTATTTAACTTGATTTTCCCTCCCAAAATTCAAACTTCATTTTCCCCCCCAAACCCATTTTTCCCCACCCAACCTCTAAATCAATCTAACTCACAAAACAAAGAAAAGGGATTGACTCTTACCTCATCACGTTGCCACCGTCATGGTGGCATGTCAAGATGTTGCACTAGTGGTCCATCTGACCCCTCTCCTACCTCTACCATCACACAATAAACAGTCTCACCTCCAACCAAATGAATCGATCAATCTAATCTCATGGACCCACCTATCATCTTGCATCATCCACTACACCACTTGCCAACTCAGCTCTCCATTCTGCATGAATGCTTTCCACTTTTCTCTCTCTCACTTGTCATTTCCCCCAATTTGGTAAAAGACAAATTATTTGAAAAACATAGAAATTTTTCTTTTTATAACCTACCCAACGTGACTGGCATTGGTTTACCTTAACCGACATCGGTCCTATGCCCTAGCTTACCATGGTTGGTCCATCGCGACCGACATCGGTTTGTTTACACCATCATCGGTTATCCTACTTAGTCTTTTTTCCTACCCCCTACCCCCACTTTTCTGGCCTGCATCCTTTCTACCTTACCCACACCTGAGTTGGACACTTCCCTTTTTCCTCTTAAACTCATCCTCTACTACCTCACCTCATCCTTATTTGGAAACCCGTTATTTTACCCATACCTCGGCCCTACCCATGTTGTGACCTAGTTACTTTGACTGGGGACATTTTTAGTGACTTATGACCTCTTGTGCTCACTATACCTTGCAGAAACTGTTACCTGTGTTGATAGACATACTGACCTTACCTTGCCTCTTTCCATGACCGTTTATCCTGACCCAACCACTTGGTGTACCGGAACATACCTAAATGTTCCTGCACCTGACCTACGTCTGTGTTTCCTGACCATATCCTATACCTTGGATACCGGAATCACCTAAATCTTGTTTGGATAAACCTATCGACCTTAGACAATGTAGAGTTTTCTTGCTCTTAAACCTGGTACTATGCTGTAGTTTATACGTGTGCGTGCATTTGACTGTTACTACCTTTGACCCTGACCCATTACCTAGATTACCAGATTAGACCATTTCCCCTTTTTACCCCTGTTTCCCACCTTTCTCTTCATCACATTCACCTTTTATCAGACCATTCACGGATTCTGACTTCTACCTCATCAATTCCTGGTTTGAGGGGGATCACTTTCACCACACATGGGGAAAACACATCTTATTTTTGTCGGCATCGCTTACCAATACAAGCTACACAACAAAAAGGGAAAAAATGTAGGCACCAAAATTGGGTCACACTCCCCTTGGTCCCTCGACAAAATAACCAACTCAAACACACTCACCTAACCATGGCATCCTTTCACCCCACTCTAATATTAATTTAATTTAATTAAATTAATTCATGATCTCATAATATCTATTATTTAAAATATCCTAATTGGATAATGCCCACCATCCACTTCACCTATACACCTCATCTAGCCACCTCACCCTAAGACCTATTCTTAGTATGTTGCCATAACTAACTAAGACCTACCTAAACCCTAAAAATCAAAGCCTACATTCCCTCTAACCACATTCCCTCCCATTAGAAAGGAAGCTTCCATTCTAATCCGCAGAAGAAAATGAATGAGATCCAAGAAAATCAAGAGGATCTGCTCAGTTTAGTAAACCTAGGAAATCCCATCCTAACTGACGCCGGTTACCCTAGACCACCGCTGGTCAACCCGGAACTGTCTTTGGTAACCATTTAATCCCCAAAAAAACCTTATTTCTAGGTTGGCACATTTATGAGAGAAAAAAGGATGAAACCAGAGCTGCATGCAAGTGGAACCAACATTCGTACATGCATCAGAGCATCTACAACCAACACCAGAAGCAATCACATAGCCACCTGCATTCACGGGAGCATCCGGGGAAGCGCCATCACCACACCAAAGCTCCATCCATTTGACCAACTTCCATTTCCAACCAGACATTAAGCTCATACAACAGTAAGTGTTTTGTTAACCAACACTTGTCCATTGTCATTTTAGTAGACTCTTTTACTTTTGTTATTAGTTTTTACTTACATTTCCTATTCACCCCATCATTTTCCTTCATACAAACTTGATCATATTTCACCCATACCATTAAACTACCCATACCCTACTGATAACTATCCTTGAGCACACCTAAGACCCACACGGACCTCGCCATTTCCCTTTCCATTTCCATTTAGCCTTATATCTATAACCCCCACCAAGTTTTTATTAAGTTTCTTATACCTCTTACCATACCGACGCTGGTTAACCTAAACCGACACCGGTCATACCAAAATGGACTTCGATCTTTGTGTTTTTACACTCAGACCAAGAACAAAGCTTAAAACCTCTACCGAATACCCGAAATAGCCTAGAACAAGACCCTGACTAGTTCTAGTAATCTGATAGAGATCTTGACCTTCAGAGTTCAAGCATAGCTTAGCCTATTGTGAATGAATTTTCTTATTGTAGTCGAATGAGATACCTAAATCATTTCAACTATAGTAGGATTTCCTTTAGTGTTAACATAGAGTTGTTTTAAATAGTGGATTGATATCCATCTAGGGAGTATCACACTTCTCAAATCTAGCATACACTAGGTAGTCCACTGCATATACTGTTTAATTTTTATTTGGTGGTCTTTGTTTTCTATTTCAGGTAGTTCCTCCAAGCAAAAAGGAATCTCCTCATGATCATACTGTGAATCAAGAAGTCATACATGCACAACAACCTACAACCAAAATTTTAACAGTTATTCCTCCTAGCCCTCTACCCTTATCTATTTCGTCGATATTCAAAGAAGTGCTCTAGAATCAGGTGAAACAACACCATTTTTCACATACCATTCACTAATATTTATGCCTATGAATTCCGTAGAATTATATAAAATGATAGTGAAGGGCACACCAAATATTTTCATAATGCCTTCGAGAAATTCCAAATTGGAATACTCATTCCTTCAATGCTACCGCCTCTATCCATTGGATGAAATAGTTAATTGCAGTTAGTACCCACATATGACCATCACTAGATGGATGATTTATCATCCCAATAAAATCTAGTACCCATTGCATGAAAGGTTGGTCTGTCTAGATTGGATGAAGCAGAAGAGTGACTGACCTTTGCTTTCTCCTAAAAAGGGCACATTATTTTCATTTCCTTACCCATATATGGGATTCCTTAAATAGGTTGGGCTAATAGTAACTAGCCCTCATAAATTTTGTGGTAGTTATCCTTTCTAAATAATGACTTCCTGATAACCCATTATAAAATTATTCTAGTAGGTTATCAACTTGACATGGGTTTAAACACTTGAGAATAACTCCATTTAAATCCCTTCAAAAGAGTATATGATCAATGATAATGTAAGGGATGGATTGAAGCCTACAAATCCTCCATTGAATTCTATCTATATTTGGAGGATACTTACTTGATTACAAAAATATCTTCATGTTAGACATCCAATCAACAAGAGTGTGAGTCTTTTATTGATGATGGTTGTGTAAGGTGCAACTCATGTTGATGAAAATACGGGTATAAGGATTGACATGATACTTATAGATTAAATTATCCCTTATAGTCACCTTAGTCCCATACTTGGTTCTGAGGAGCATGTGTGAATATTCAAAAGAAAGATACCCACCCATCTTTTTGGTGAGATCCCTAGAGAGACATATGGTTAAGAAGGGAGGAAGATCAATAACAGATATGTCTTGAGTAATTGATAAAATTGAGTAGACATGTATAGTAAGATTCAAATATTTAATCATCTGAATGGTTTGAATAAAAATTCCATCTAAATGAATAAATACCTTTTTTACTAGTGTATATTTAATACCTAGTACAACAACAATTTGTTTAAGCATTACACAATTACTAGCACTAGAGTCAATCCTATAGTTGTGCACCAAATGTTTACCAATAATTAGAGAGATGTAGAAAGGTGGTGGATTGCTAGATTTAGTAGTGTTTCTCCCTTAATGTTGGCACAAACTAGTAGAAGTAGATGGCCCTCATTTCACTTCTAATTCACTCGTGTAAACCGAATTTCTTTTCAAATACTTCTTGCAATAGATTTCTTTATGAAGGAGTAGAAAAAAGTTCCCTCCCATATAGTGACGTTGAGGACCATATTTTTCATTTGATCAAACTATGCTCAAAGGAATACCTCCCCACCTTGGAATAGAGCTTCCAGTGTTGTTACATCCTCCTTTATAAGTTGGGTGCATTTGGTTTTCATGGTGTTAGGTTGATTGTCATTTCTCATAGCTTGACTAACATGGGCTCTTAATTATTTATACATTGTATCTTTTCTCATATGCTACTTACGGAACAAGGTTGAGAAGTAGATGCTTAATCAAACTTAGATGGTTCCCCTTCTATTAAGCTCATCTATTTGATTACATGTTATATGCTACTTCTGTAGATTTCACATTAAATCCATAAAAATCCCTCCTATTTCCAACTCAATAAGGTTGATCTCCCCTTGTGGTCTATGGTTGGACCTATGTCTTCATGTGGAGAATATTCTTATGTTTGTTGCTCTGTGCGATGTGGATATGATCTTGAACCATGAGTTTTTGGATAAGTAACTCCATTCGGGACACATACTTCTGGTTGTGTAACTGAGAGCATGGGTAACACCATTTATAATCTTGAACAACATTATTTTTCTACATAGGAATGATGGATCTATGGAAGAGATATCAACGAGGGGGTTTTTGGTACTGAAGGGTCTTGACATTAGCGATCTAAATTTGAATCTAGAATATTACTCTAGAAAGGCTGTACTAATTGGGTTGATATTGTTGATTTAGAGGTTGGTAAGGGAAGTTGTATTGAGACTACTTCCTGTTTTGAGAGAAACCCAACTTCATTGACCAAAAACATATAAAGAAAAATATTTTACCTCACAGAGATCATTGGATGGAGGTATTGGTTGAGATTATTAGTTAGAAACCAAAGGGGGATGGAGCAATGGATGGATGAATTAGTGAAAAAAAAAAGGAAAAAATTCATTGGTGGCCTTGAAAAGCTATTATTCCTAGCCTAGATCAAACAATTCTCATCTTGTACATGGAAATATCATAAGAGTTTGAGTATAGTTATTCCACCCATTGATTCGATCATAACCACAACATCATTATTCAAAGAACCAAGTAATAAAATAATGAATTATTTAGGGAAGGCTTGATTAGTGGTGGAATCCTAATCCATGTATTTTGGAACTAGAAATTTAAATCTCTGATGAATTCATGAGGATATGTTTTAATAGATTCAATTGATCCATGAGAGACATATGATTTCTCTTGTCTTAGAATTTCTTACAGAGCTATTCTCTTAATTCATACCACTTGTGTATAGTGTTGGGTTGTAAACCACATAACCATAAAAGTTCCTTTCCCTTTAGGTAAGTGGTGAGAATCCCAAATGCCAAATTATCTTTGGTGATATTATCTACTGAACAAATATTCACAACATCTTGGATGTGCTCTATAGGAGTGAAATTATTTTCACCAGTGAATAATGATAGAATTTTAAGAGATGCTACATGCATAACATCGTGTTGAACAAGCACTAGATTATTGTCACCATTGAAATTGGGAAAGACATGATTAGTTACTACCATTATGATGAGTTTTTGATCTCTCCTTGGTGGAGGGAATCTTCTAATTTGAGGTGTTGACTGCACTCTATAAGAAGACGACACAACTTATCCTTTTCTTCTCCTAGGTGGAGACAAAGAAATTTTAGTAGTCCATTGATTTTATTTCCATGAGGAAGATATTTTTTGAATCCTTTGCATAAGTGAATGTAATGGATCTAAAACTTGAGAGATATGTAGTTGTCATCTACCTTTGGGTAATGAAAAATCTAAGTGAATTACCAGCTCTTAGCTCTCATCCCACCTGGTGTTCCAAAAATTGTGGTCAATTGGATCACGCACCCACTCCATCATTAGATGATCTAGTGCAACATGGGAACATCCCCAAGGTGTGTGACCTTGGATCATAGGGATGAACCTTTGGAGAATTCTGAATTCCTTATAAACTAAGAGCATCTGATAGAATATCAAGCTACACAACCTACAATGTTTAAAATAATCTACAACTATCCAACTTGTTTGAGAAAAAAAAGAGAGATAACTGCAAATAATAAAAAGTGGTGATGCACCAATAACTTAAGGAACAAAAGATAAATTTTTACAAGCATAGAATATTTAACATAAAGATAATGATATGAAAAACTTTCTACCTTTTCTCTTAACAAGAATTATTCATATGAAGGTAAAACTTAATGATAACAAAAGGGATTTAAATTGATTCCATGAATTATTACCAGTAAGCTTTAGAAATCACAACATATAACTTGTTAAAAGAGGAAAGACTTAATATGAATGTAAAATGGATCATCAAAGTAAAAGGAAATAAATACTCACAAGTACAACATTACCAAAAAAATACACAACATATTGAAGTAAAAGAAGTATAAATATCAGTTCTATATAATTATATTAAGGATTAAGCCTGTATATAAATACTCAAAATGGAAAAGCCTCCTTATACAAATGATCAACAAGTTGCTTACTACATAATGCATCCTCTTATTTATAGATTAATAAGGTTGAGAAATTATAACAACTCTTATTAACTATAACATTCTAAGTATAGGATGTATTTATGCTTGCAAAACAATCTCTCACAAAAATAGCCAAGTAGCTGTGTAAATTTGACCAAGTCAAACTTGAAACTCAAATGGTGGACTATGGTTGGATACTGTACAAAAATAGTACTGGAAAATTTAGCTAGGAATGATGCCACCTTTTTCTGATCCGTATCACTTTCCTCCATTTCTTCTCTATCTCTTTCTGTCAATAATCCAAGAATCATTTGATGATTTCATGTACATATTTATCATTAGGTCCACATGTGTAACAATTAAAGACATCAGTGGATTCAGCTATTTGGTTCAGCTTTGCAGGAAACTTCTTGGATTGATTTATGATCTTTCGAAGTTGGCTCAAGAATTTTTGATAGGTCATGAGCTTTTTACGGATTTGAAACCAAAATATTTTATAGTATCACTATCTTATTTTACCAGGATCTTGAAACTTGCAATGATATGATCTACTGGAAGCACATCAATATCTTCATTTTGGAACCATTAATGATTAGTGTCAAACTCATTTGTGATATCATTAAGGCCATCAATACTCTCATTTATTACCTTGACCAAGTTTGACATTTCCTTCTGCAACATTCAGACACAAAACTCCATGGCTTTGTTGTAGTCAAATAATTTTGAAGAGTGGTCAATGATCCCTTATCCTAGGAGTATATCATATTTAACACTTTGAACCTATTTTTGGGCCTCCAACGTGAGTTCCATGTTATCAAATTCTTCCATCAAGATGCCATAAATTTTTGTAACGATGTCCTTCTCTTGCTTGAGCTCATTGTATAAGGTTACAAAATCCTTAGTTACTTATTTCCCTTCTTAGATTTGAATCTTGGTCCAAGCCCCAACTTATCTTTCTTTTTGTCCTATCTTCTCAACTGTGGAGAAAGAGGTATCATCAAATCTTGTGGATATTGCAAGATTTGTATGGGTCAATTGTGTTATTTTATATAGGATGGATGTCAACTGTTCTATCTTTCTTTTTCAACTCATCTTTGGTGATCATATCCTTATCGATTTTTTTGAGAAGGTTTCCAAGGGTAACTTGGATGTCTTACTTGCCCCCCTTTTGGGTAGGATTTCCTAGAGAGAGCTTGTAAATCTGATAATCCATCACATTAATATATTACTTTGATTTATTAGCAATAGGGGTTGTTATTTCAACAAATATTTCCCCTGTTTGATTGACTGAAAGGTGAGAAATGAACCTTGGTATCTTTTCTTGGCACCGAGGATTTAGATCTAAGATGGTGAGATTAATATCATATCTAATAGGTATCTTCTTCTTCTACTTGGGGATTTTTCTACTCGGCCTTTCATGAGTAGAAGAAGAAGAAATCAACTATTTAGAAGATGACATGGACAATGACATCATGGTAGTGAATTGGATGGGTGATGAAAGGGAAGTTGTTGCAATAATCACAAGTGGTATTAAAGTGGTAAAAGTGCGGAAGGGGTGAAAAGGATAATGACGAGGATGGATGAAATAGGAAGGGTGGTGTGATAGGAAGTGGGAATTAATTGTTGAGGAAGGGGAGTTACTAGATGGGAACCTAGAGCCAAAAAATCCTCAGATGATAGAGAGGGAGGAGAGGAAAAGACTTAGGCCATGATAGGAAATGAGGTGATGGGAGTAGGGGAAATGGTAGGATATGAGGTGATGTGACGTGGGAAAAGAAAGAGTGAAAGGTGGAGGAGTTGAAAATGGGGAAGAATGAAGGAGGAGGTGACTATAACACTTGAGTAGTGGAATGGGAAATTCATAGATCAATGACCTCTGAGGAAGGGACCTTAGAAAGAAGAAGAACAATTGTTATTTTACAAGGCATGGGAGTGTGTTTCCATCCTTTTGAAGGAAGTGGGGTGGCCCACCATTGGTTGTAACTATTTTTTTTTTCAATAAGGACCTACTATGATTCTTTTGGTGTAGTTCCAAATAAATCAACCATTGGTGGGTCTGTTCAAGAATATGGGTTGCACGTTATCTAGAATTAGTGCACTCCTCAAGTGACCAATTGATCCATGATAGCGGTTGATGCTTAAAATTTGTTTTCTCATATACTAGATCTAAGACTTCTTCGTCATCATGGATTCCTTCGAGTACATATGCAATTCCATATCTAGCTACCTCATCAAGAGGCAACCTACTATAGTCCCTTTCCCATACCGCAATTTCATCTCTGTAATTTATCCAAATATCCTCCAACTATGGTATTATAGACATGAATTGGTCCGATTTCAATGACCACACCGTAATAATTGAAGTTGACTTGTGGGTGATAGTATTTAATGTCATTTTTTTCATCTCACCTTTGACATTAGTTTCTTTATATGAGGATGTGCAAATGTATCAACCCAAGGTCACTGGAAACTCAAATCCTTCCTTGTGCCTATTTTTATGAATCTTGTGGAGGTGTAGTAGTTGTTAAAATAACTCCATCAATACCCACTTACCCTTGGGAAACCTTGGTAGTTTGCACAGAAGCACTTGAGAATCCTTCCACTTTGAGATATGTAAAAGTTGGTAATTTTAGGAAAATGCATCCCCAAGCCCTTACTACATTTCAAGAACTATTTGATATTATTTGGTTATAGATTACTTTATCAAATATATATATGGGCACAAAGAAAAATGAATCGTTTACTCTCTTGAAGTGGTTAAAACCTTCTTTCATTATTGGTTAAGGGTAGAAGTCGTAAATGTGTGATGCATTCCTTTCTCCTGAGGGTGAAATCTTGGATAATTTATCATTATTTCCATCTCATATACCAGATAAGAAGTCATATAAAAGTTTCCCTTGGTTTGGAATTCTAACATATAAATATGTATGGAGTTTCTTATGTGCTCTACCCGTTGAATGAGATACATTTTTTTTTTTATGAATAGTAGAAATGTACAGATTCATCCATTATTGAAAATATGTCAAAGATGGGAGCCCCTGTAACTCTTCTAAAAAACGTGATTATATCATTCACCTCTTGTATGAAATCTGAGTGATGGATGGTATTTGGAAATCTAGTTACTGAAGGCCTAGGATTTCATAGATAGCTCAAATATCTTGGTGCAAGTGCTTGAATTATCCTACCAATGTTGGAGAGAAGAACTGGGATAAATCAAGGCATATCCTTTGACATCAAATTTTTTTAGCAAATCCTCGAAGTAGTTTGTATTTAGTCTCATTACAGCTATCCCATCATCATCTTTCACTATTCAGGACTTTACATCATAATGTACAATGGACGTGAGTATAAATTCAAGACATTTCATTGAAGGTAGAAAAGAGGAAGCCAGGTAAATTCCACAATTGTAAATAATTTTGATCTAGGAAGTGTTGGACGGGGCTCTAAATCTACCCCAAAACTCTGGAAAATAAATGTGGCTGATATGAGTTTCTCCGATATTGTCAATGTTCGATGCGATGCTAGAAGTGGGAGTTAATCCTTGGAAAATGTATTTAATCCTCCCTTTTTATTTTGATGATGAATCAAAAATTTTATTCTGATAAATGTCCTAAAAAATCAATGAATTCCTCTAAAAATGATGGCGGAAGTAGTACTCTAAAAAGTATCTAGGAATCTCTGAAAAACAGAAGCAAAAGTTAGGGCTTGTTTTTCATCTCCAAAGTTTCAACTTGGTCTACAAAGGAATTTGAACTTTTTTTTAAAAGACTTGAATCCTGAAAAGGTTTGGGTAGAGGTTAGGGCTTGTATTACAACCCTTGAATTTTTATTTGAATTGTGGCAGAAGTTGCTACATGTGTTGTAACTGTGAAATCTTGATTTGGTATCCATCAGAAGTTGCAACTTGCTTTGCAACTCAAAACTCCAGATATGATGATTGATGACGAAAAATCCTTTTTTTGTCAATTAATTGAGATTTTGAAGCCTAAGATTCACCAAAACACAAGTGAAGGAACAAAAGAAACAGGGAGATTAAACCAAAAATACAAGAAAGAAAATATTGAAAATAAACCAAAAACAAGCCTATTAAGAATGCCCATCATTCCAGGTAAAAATGGATGAAGAATGCCCAAAACAACAACACAAATCCTTTAAAAACAATCAAATCATTAATACTTACAAAAATATTAAGTAGGTTGAAGATAAAATTTCCAAAATAGCTTGAAAAGACTTGCAAGGGGTGTGGTCAAAAGTTGAGGGAGCATTAACAAGTCAGTGTAAAAAATGTCAGGTGAAAATGACGTGTAAAAATTTGACCTTAAATAGAAAAGGGTGAATTAATTACCATGTAGGTGACACATATTTAATACACTGACTCATGTCAGAACTCAGATCTCCTTTTTCTATTCCTTTGGGTTTTGGGTTTCAAAATTCAATATATAAATTACATGTAATCTATAATATCAAATCCAAAACCTGAAATGGTCTGTATGCCTTTGTATTTCAAGTTTTAGAAGTAAACTTGTAATTCTCATGAAATTTATAAATCATGTTCCGAAACCCGAAATGGTCTTCCATGGCTGGAAGTCTTGTTTCATATTCGGTTGTAATTTTACGTGTAAAGTTACAATTAGGTTCCAAAACCTGAAATGCACTTAGGGGTTCAGATTTCGGGACCAAATCACAAGTTAACTCCCGATTCCTGAAATACACTAACTCCCTTCCTTTTCGGGTTTCAAGTTTTAGGAAGTAATTTTCATGCAAAATATAAATTGATTCCCGAAACCCGAAATCTGAAATATGAAGAAAATTTTGGTACTCAGGTAGTTTTGTGAAATCTCGAAAAATTATCTTTTGGCAAAAAAATATTTTTTTTTTAAGGAAGTATTCAAAAAGAAGAAAAATTGGTAAGGGGAATTGAAAATTCAAAAAACACCACTATTATTTCATCCACCCTTAAGAATATCCATTTAATGATATCTTTGTGTATGTACATCATATACAGAGGGAGAGTAGGGGTCTCGACTTGAGGAGGATAAAAACAAAGAAGTTATACCCTCGATAATCTAAAGGGTACATGTGTGTAAAAGGGGTTTTGTAGGTTTGGGGATTTCATTCAATATTAAAGATGTGGATTTCTTATTAACTTGTGATGGAGTATAAGCCTTTGATTCCTTACACTTATGGTTAAAGATATAAAAATTATTGTTAGAGAGAAAAATACCATCATGAGAACAAAATTACTATGGAGCATTATAAGAAGGATGCAATGGTCATTATTTATGGTATTGATGCACCCTTAATTTAACCATATTCAAATGCTTATTATAATCTCCATAATCCACATAAAATTTCCCTAGTGCCTCATGACATGTACAAAATAATTCAAAATTTTCAAGGGACTTGGTATTTGACATGAAAACAAGTAAGGGTGGATGGTAAAAGGAAAGAGAGGGAGTTAATGGGATAGTAAAGTTAACTAGATTAGTCAATATCCATTTCAAAAAAGGAACCACACCATAATACAGATTTAAATCAACTGAGCTAGTTTTTTAAAATCCATCCTCTTTGTCCATCAAATCATTTAGTTTAGGGTCAAATTAAAAATTCCAAATTACTTTAAATGAGTTAAGAATTTGGAGGGGAGAAAGAATGGACCATGTTTATGTTGTAGTCAAAGGGTGATAGTAGGGATTTTGGGGAAGATGAAAAAATGGAAGTTTTGAAATAGGAACATAATGACTACCAATTATATGGTGGGAAAAAATGTGTTTAAACACCGTGCAATATTATCATCCATTCAACCAAGGTATTCAAGGAAATGAGTAAGGGACACACCAAGGCTGAAAAAAAAAAACAAATAGAATTAAAGGGGGTATAGGGGATGTTATGATTACATACCCCAAGGGAAGTAACCCTTATGCTAGGACAACCTAAGTTTTCCAAGACCCTAAATTGAAGAAGAGGGAGGAACCATATGGAGTTATTGGAACTATGGGGGGAGGTTATGAATGAAATGAGCACACAATATATATGCTAACCAAAGCAAAGCATGAAACATGAAGTAAAGAATTGAAATACAATATGCTAACCTATCATGTGCATAAAATACTAAGCTAACATATAGTAAATAGTGAATGTAGGAAACTACTCTATAAAAAATAAAAAAATGGGTTAGTGAACTTACCTATTGGGGGGTGGTCGATGATGCATATATCTCCCAAAAGACCATACACTAAGAGAGAAAATATTTCAGGTGGAGAAGGGCAAATAATGCAGTCTTAGCTCACTATAAAAAACCCAAAAATGTAAGAAAACCAATCCAAGCAAGAAAAATCTCCAAGTCAAGAGTCAAGATGTAAGAAATCCAAAAGCTAAACAAGAAGGGGCAATTTGGTGTAAGAGATAAAATATAATGGAGATTTCTTGTTGATTTGATGATGATGATGAATGGATCTAATGTGAGAATGAGATTTTGGGTTATATATACGAATGACATCACCCGCTGGTGAAAACGTTGGCTAGGATTTTTAATTTGAAATGATGCAATCACCCGCATGCGATGGTGTCATCTAGGGGTGAAAAATCCAAGGGGAGTGTGCAAAGTTTCATGAAAAGCTTAGATCATGCACGGTGGAAGAAATGGGGTAATAAGATGTTGGATAAAAGCAAAAGAAAAATATAAATAAGACCAAAAGCATTCTCTCCCCATGTATAATCCCTAACCCAATAGTTATATGAATAACCATACTTCTATCTCGGAACGAGCCCCTTATGGGAAAGATTTCCAAAAATAGATACATTAGCGACCAAAAACTTGGAAAGAGAAATTTTTAGTAACAAGTATGAAAATATAAAGCGTAAAAGTTTAGGTGAATTCCCAATTATTAATTACTAGATGTTGCAATAGCGAAACATGGGGTAGTTAAATGGAAAGAATGATACATGACACCCAAATCAAAAGAAAATGCTAAAAGTAAATAAAGGACTTGCTGAAATGAAATATACCCATAAATGCATAACTGATAGTTTAAGTCATCCTACCACATATAGGTGTAATCCATGCTACTAGAACTATGGAGAATAAAAACTGAAAGGAAACACTAGAGGATAATAAGTAAAATAAGATATAAATCACCTAGCTAGGGGCCCATGGGATGGATGTTGTGAATTTATAAATTGGGGATGTAGGGTTCAAACTATGTGAGGTTTGGCTAAAGAGTAGAATAAAGCATGTAATATGTCAAAATGAACAAGAGAAGATTATGATCCCAATGTAATTGACAAATGAGTTTTTGGATACTGGGAGCTATAATGATGGGAATTTAAAGGTTAGGAAGCATCACAATAAAATTAAATATATTGTTTGAAGTTTTATAGGATTTTTTGAGTTTATTTTCTTATTAATATTTCGGGAATTAAGATAAATGAGCTCTGGAATCCCAAATTTGGAGATTAATGGGATAATATGACATGCATAAGAGGAAGGAGATACCAACGAGGAAGAGCACATGATGGTGCTCGACCATGGGTAAGTCAATGAATTTAATTTAACTAGGTAGATTAGGATAAAATTTTTCTTTTTAGAAATATGAAGGTATTAGGGCACCATTTTATGTCAAACTAATTTCATTAGGAAGAGTAAGAAAAAATACAAGTGGGTTTGGGAAGGATTTGATTTTAGCTTTGTCATTTTGTTGAGTTTTACTTTTTACTTTTTACTTTTTAAAAGTTGTGACCATACAAACTTATACACCATCGACCCCCTGAAACAACATGGTCAATGGTGTCAGGATCATGCAGAAATTCTGATAGGGGATGATGGCGTAAGCTAGAGGGAAGATGGTGTAGGAAATATGATAAATTCATATGATTTTTATGATGTTGGATTTTGAATTGATTTTTGATGAATCTAATGCCTTGATTTTGCTGATTTGCGATTGCAGGAGGATCAGAGGATTCAGCTATGGTGATTGGTTGATATAACGTGGCTGAATGATATGATAGTGACATCGATAGATGCAGATATATCACAGCCACATAGATGGAAATTTGGGGGCATTATGTAGATTCCTAGGATACCATTGATTCTATATTTGTTGTAAATGTTTTTGGAGCATGGAAGCCTAGGGATAACACATTTCAGTGGTGGGAAGGAGGAACATTGGAAATGACCATGACACTTCAGGATGTGCACAGGATATTGGGCTTGCCGATAGAGGGAGCTTGGACGTATTACAATCTCACTATATAGATGTTGTAGAGAGGAGGACCTTGGCTGTATGGTCCACATGTAGTGAGACATACAATGAGGGGATGCTTAGTGTTAGACATAAAAAAATACATATTGCACAAATTCCAACCATACAGAAGTTGGTGATGGTCATAACCGTGGCACACTTATTGTGTTACAAGGAAGATGGGACTATTCCATTGTTTTTGGTGGCTATATGAAGAGACGTGATTGAGCAGGGTGTGTTATTTAGTTGGGGGACCACCATATGGGTACAACTGGTGCACAAATTATAGGAGGTATGATAGAGGGCACATAGGACAATAGGTCATGTGATATTTCTGTTAACTTGGATATATGAGATATTTCTTATGTACAGGCTCACATAGATGCTCGTGGTAATAGCAACAGATTCCCAAGAGTGCTCTAGTGGGAATAGGGACTGACAGTGAGAGAAATTTTGGCATACTAACCACTACATTAGGTACATCTAGTTGAGGTCATATGGTAGCCCTACATAGGGAATTTGGATCAGTTTCCTAGTTGGCCACAAGTAGAGGATTGAGAGGTAGTGGAGGAGGTGACATGACATTATTTTCATTAGGTGGAGAACCATCTGATAGATAGGGTACCTAGGTAGTTTGGGATGCTTGATCCTGTCATGATACCACCACTACCAACCTATAAACAATGACACGTGATAGAATATGTGAGTACAGTGGATAGATTACTAGCCATGTGGCCCCAGAGAGTATGTTCTATAGGTAGATATGGCTAGAGATAGAGATGGAGAGGAGGGGAAGATCAAGACCCACTAGAGATTATTTTCATAGAGATATTAGATGAAGGATCAGGTGGAGGACCCATCGGCTTAGACCCATAGGTGGGAGATAAAGACATAACTAGTCCTAGCACTATATGAGGAGAGGAGAGTCATACAAGGACATGGATAAGAAAAAACACAATGTGGCACTAAGGAGGTGGTTACCTGATACCATTGGGGATGAATATGGCCCTACATCTATAAGACAAGCCCAGGGCCTACCATAAAGGAGATATGATTTTGGTGCCCTGAGAAATATGGGAAAAATATGTCAGGTGGAGATCACGTAGATTTTATGAGGCTAAGGATTTATTAGGCAGATGTGGAGACGATGAGACCATTTTTGAGATTTCTAGAAAGACATGTATGGATATGAGGATTTAATTTAGGAATGTAGATGATTATATTTGATAAGTAGAGTGTGAGATTACTATTGATGAGTGAATTTTTGTTTTTGAAAAGATGATGATAGAGAGGTGACAATCCCTAATAGAGAGTGTGCAACATAAGATTCTGGATGTAGTATTGGATTTTCAAGATACCTCTATCGTGGAAAACCCCACAACTCCATCAGATGGTGAGTGATTAGGATCATTTCGGATGGTCGGCGAGGCTACTAGGAAAATGTGGAGATGGAGAGATGTGAAGGAACTAGAAGAGACCAGTGTAGACACTAAATCACACACTTGGGTACATTTATAGGTCCAAATGCATACTAATGTATATATGATTTCTAAGAAAGAAAACTAGCTATTGGTTTTACACACCCTATAGCCCTAAGAGAACTTGAATGATTTATAATTTATGGCTACAGACACTAGTGCCCAGTTAGCACATCAATGCCCAGGTGCTCCTATCCATACTGGGAGCTCTTGACCATTTATTACCTTTACTCACTCTTTTTGGGTCTCTTTTATATTTGGGGCATATTTTTCACTTGTGGGTCGGCCTTCTAGCTGTCAATTATGAAATTCAAACAAGGGAAAAATACACACTCATAAACACACTTAGTTACTTCTAAAAAAATAAGGAACTGGACACTAAGTATTAGTATTATCACCTAATTTTTCATTCCAAAGGAAGTAAAGCATTCTAAAGGCATCCATCTAGCATCCATTTAAGGTACAAGGGGTGCATATTTACATAATACACAACATAGGAAGTGGAAGTCTATTTTATTCCATCCACACATACTATTATATTGCTATAACCCACTATCACTGTGCAACTTGCACAAGGGCATCCTAGGGAACCATTTATATACACACACATTAGAACTACATGGAGTATGAGATGTATTGCAATGCTCCATAGTGAGTTCACTATTCGGGTGATCACCGAGGTTAGTCCAATGCCCAATTTCACATTTTGATTTTTAGGTTTGATGTTGTTTATGGGTATGTGCAGGTGAACTTATTTCTTGTAGGTCATAGGTACCTCTAATGTTCAAGTAACAAATATCAGGTGAAAGAAAAGATCCAACAACAATGACCTTGTGATATAAAAGAAATCAGTTTCTAAGCATTTGCATAGTCACCAATGGCTAACTTCAGTAGCTAGTGCTCTACTGTCTCTTCCCTACTATAGGAACCCCTATCTGACTCTGTTCCTAAGTTCCACATATTATAGTAAGGAGTGAAGACCATGTTTATAGTCTATTTAACACTCGTACCTACCCAGATCACTTCTTGTTCATTCAAGAATCATCTAAGTCTTCTTACTTTTTCTTATTGCTTAGGATTTTGTATTATACAAGCATTCTTGCTTGTGTCATTTACTATATTTTAGCATTTTTTATTTCAGCTATTATAATAGTTACTCTAAAATATATATTTAATTAATACAAATTAAATTAAATCATTTTGTGAACCCAACCCCTCCAACCTTACCTTATGAGAATGCATCGAAATCTATCCCCTTCTTATGAATTCATGGATCAATATTTTTATTCCTCTTATACTCTCAATAAGGTTTTTGGCATGGATACCACCACTACTGATTTTATGTAGGTCCGTACCCAACACTCTCTCTAATTTATTACTCCAATGTATGATCCAACCATCAATGTGGTCACCACTCATAACACTCATCTTCCTATAATTCTACCCATCTCTGTCCCACCACTTATTACTTCTACAATTCCTACCACCATTGCTAAAGGTTATGAATTATTGAGTATCTTAAAAATACACCATCCAAAATATTTTTCTATGATCTGTTACGTAGTGCACCTGATTGTTGTCATATATTATAGGATTCCCTTTACTCCATCCATATTGAAAGTAATAATTATATTTTTTCCTTTTCTCATCTCATTCAATCCCTCAAAATTCTACCACATGCCATACCTTTAAGTGATGAGGATATCCCTCCTTCAGCTACTAGAGATCCTTATGCACCTTTTCTTATCACCGCTACTATTAGATCCATTCGTATCAAGCATGTACTCATTGATAATGGATCTGTTATTAATATATGTTCTCTATCTCTCCTAAGGAAAATGAACATTTCTGATAATTTAATTAATAAATCCTCTACTCTCATTCGTGTCTATGATTCTACTACTCGCACATGCATGGGTGCTATCACCTTACCTCTACAAGTTGGGTGTAAAATAGTTCCTACTTTATTCTATCATTGATGCCTGATTCCAGTTCAATTGTTTACTCAATATACCATGGATCCATGCCAAATATGTTATTCCCTCTACAGTTCATAGGTACGAAAAATTCTTACATGATGGATATGAGCATACCATTGCTGCTGAACCTGATCCGTTCAAGTTTTTTCTCTTAGACCAAGTTACTGCCATGCCTATACCTCCATTGCAACCTATTCCGTATCATACTATTAGTACATATTATGTGGGTCAATCTAGTGCTTCATATCCATATTCTACCTATACATTCATTTTGTCCATCCCTACACATACTACTGATTTCCTATCACCCACCATATTTACCTCTCTAGCTACCACTACCAAACCTATAGTGGCTACTCTAAATCCTTGTTGGACCCTTAAAGGTAATTAAGTACCTAAGTCATGAAGCCTTGCGACGTGCAGAAGTAGGGCGCAAAGGCATGCACAAAGTTAATTATTGGAGAGGTGGGAAGGATCACGCCAAGGAAGATTGGATTTGGGACTTAGTAATTTTTGAAAAAGAAGAAAACACACATAGGGAGTGAATAGAAAAGTGACCAGCTACATATGTGGATAAGCTATGAAGACTTGTAGATTAAGGAAAATATATTCGAAAGCATCAATACAATTATCATAAAATGATAAGGAGTCAATGTTGTTAAGGATTAGATGACACATGCTTGCCAAGGGTACTCGATTGAGAGAAATGCATGACAACACTTGACATATTGTTGGGTAGTAGTAAAACAATGATGAAAGGATTCCATCTAGATTTCACAGGTAATGATGAGCGGTTAAGATGGAAGGAGGATGATTATGCTATGAGTAAGATGGTTTTCAGAGAGAAAGGGATAGATAATAAAATATAGAAAGGGAGTAAGAGAGAGGGAGAAAAATGTGTAATGGCCATCTCTGTGATGTAGAGTAAGCTCTACTAGTGTGAACAGTTCAAAACAATGGAACTCTCTTGATGTAATCTCGGCTACCATATTTTAGCATATAAATATAATGAAGGGATTATGAAACACCCATGCGATGGATATGGATATGTGTTTTCCCCTTATGTTCATGTGTGTATTATGGGTTTTCCTGATAATATTCATGGGTTGATTCTACTTACATTTAGTTGATCATGTTAATCTGTGCTTGGAATGCATTAGGTGAGGATGTAATGCTTATATCTTAAATTACATGAATGAATGCATTTATTCTCTAGTTATATTACATCCTTGTGTAAAGAAGGAACCTTCTCATGAATCTCACATAAAATAAGGGCTTGACACCTATGCACACCTTATGTGAGCTCCAAACTGATCGGGATGATATGTTGGTGTGCTTTAGATTGGTTGCTAAAATAGGAAGTGATAATAAAGAATTTATTTTGGTTCCATTGCCGGGACCTCTTTTCAAATCTGTTGTAAGAATGGTGTGTGATTACAAAGTGCTTGAACTTGGATAGCGTTGAAGCATGTCCTAAAAGTACGAAGGATGAGTTTTCTTAGAGATTTAGTGATGGACCTGAGTTTGATGCACATAAATGGGTAGAAGAACATCTATATCATGAGCTATATGAGACCTTCCTTTGTTGTTTTCTAGTGGAGTTATATGAATGGATTTCGGTGTATGCATCTAGATCAAGCTCATACTATAGACCTCACATATGGAACCAAGATGAGTATCAAAGGTTGCATGATGCTGATCTAACTTGGACATGTGATGTTGATCATTGGTAGAGTAGAGTGTTGATGAGTTACACCTTGGAGTACATATTCATGTGTAGAGATTGTTGAGTTTGAGTTCTTAAGGGAGACAAGAGGATCATTCTTGTGTGTATCCATTTAGCTATTAAGATCCTGATCATTACACTGAGTTTAGAAGCATTTCCTATGGCTGGCTAAGCTTCTTCTGAGTGCTAGGTGAGGAAGCTAGGGAGGAGGAAGATGGCAGACCTTGCAGCTGAAAAGGAGAGGGAAGAAAGATGACTCAGGTATAATGAATCTCATGAGAGGACATTAGATAGACAACGTGAACTTGTAGGAGAGATGGATTTATAGAGGTAGATGTTGTGGGAAGGAATTGAGGTTCACACAGAGGACTTGAAGCCTGAGCAGTCTGTGCTACACCATCTTGGCAAGCGCGGGAGAGAGACCCCTTTAGTTTCTAATGAGATCTCGTCACTTGGAGAAAGGAAAGTCATTGGTGTGCATCTGTATTCACATGGTGATCAAACCCTAGATTTCCAAATCTAGAGATAAGTATTACTAACCTAGTTGGTATTAGTGGAAGTAACCGATCAAAACCTAGGAGGCATAACCTTTCATTTGGCACATCTATGGCTGCCCAATTTTTCCTTATGTTTAGAGGTATATTGTTTAGAATGACATTTGGGAAAAGTATGGGTACAAAAATTTTGGGTATCACATCTGGAAGTGGTGTGGGAAACACATTTGGTAGTGATGCAATATCACAGACTGCTGGCACACAGTTCATTGTGACATTGGGGACATAAGGCGCAACTACTTCAGGACCCTTACCAGCTATAGGAGATGGAATAGTAATTAGTAGACCTGGTGGATCTGGAGGGTTAAGAGGAATAGGCGTTGGTGGATCTAGTAGATCTCGTGGTGGAGGAAACATCGGAGGGAATCATGGTTCTAGATTAGGTGGAAAAGGGCCTCAACAACCTCAACAAGTATTTTTTGAAATGTATTTGCATCTACAAAATTACAAAGGTGTTGAGGATGCTATAGAGTATGTATACAAATGTGATTTGTTATGGCATGCAAATGGGGTCACTACCCTGAAATGGAAGGAAATTTAGTTTGTAACAACATTTTAAGGGTGCACACATAGTTGGTACCAGAATTATGTCCACCACAAGACAGTAGTAGATTACACCATGCAACGTAATGCCTTCTTAGTTAAATTTCATATTCCTGAACTTGAATAGAATAACATTAGTGATTTGAAGGAGATTCAACAAGGTATGGTAGAGAGTGTATGAGAGGATGATGCTCATTTTAAGACTCTATTGTCAAAAATCTCTTATGATATTCATCCTTCTTAGCATGCTCAATGGTTCGTTGGAGGACTAATAACACCTTTCAGGAGAGCGTTGTCACACAGGACTTTCACAAACCCACACAAGGCCTTGGAGGATTCCCTACACATAGAGGCTATGGGAAGCATGGATACCGGTGTTAGTCCTTTTCTGGAAGCTAAAATTGTTACAATGGAAAAGTAGCTAAAGAAGCTGTCTGTGAACTTGGCCGGTGAGACTCATAGTATCCTATGGTGCATGGATTGTGAGGTAGAGGGACATACGAAGGAGAGTTTCCCTTGGATATTAGTACATATCATGATGGTAGATTGTGAATTTTTCCATGCAGATCATGATGCAAGTAGGTGTCCACTATAGGAATATGTTACCCATAAGAATGTTTTTTGTTATTACAAGATTTGCACCTCCACTACTCATGAAACCAAGGATTGTAGATTGATTGACTAGATACATGATTCCATTGATATTGGTGTGCACTAGACCAACATTGTAAAGAATATCGAGGATGATTGTCATCACTATGAAGGGTGCACGGATGGAGGAGCTTATGGAAGAAGCTTCTGTGGAGGAGTTTGAGGTTGAGGAAACTACAGAGGATGAAGAAGTGAGTTCCCGCATTGAACTTGTTACAACTGTGGGTGTACTGATCAATATAAACACAAATTCCTTGATCTATTATAATGCTCTTGGTGTGGAAAGAAGCACAAGTATGAGGAGTGTCCAAAGTTATTTGAACACATGAGCCAACAACACCAGAAGGATAAAGGTGCAGAATGCTAAGCGTGAAGAAGGATGAATCACAATGGATGACAAGGGTAGCATGTGAGTAAGAGTTAGAACCTGTACTGGTGACAATGTGAGCTGAGGCTACACATGCCAGGGAGATACCAAAGTAGAAACCAGTAGTCATAAGAGAAGAGGTAGTGTACGGGAAGTATCCGGACCCTACTCATTAGAAAGACGTTTATCAAGAGAACATAGATGTAATTCAAAGCCTACAAGGAGTGATCAAGTGCCTAAAGGAGAAGTCATGATAGTTAGAGCAAAGGAAGAATGTTGAGGCTCCATAAAAGGATTTGGATGAAGTCAGGGAAGTATGTAAAATGTTGAGGCAAGAAAATATCATCCATTTTCTAGGGGAATGGTTATAGAAAAAATTACCATGTGCCAGAGGAGAACGTGAGTGATAGGTCCTACATGCTAACCTTCCCCCTCACACCATTGACTATGATAAGGATATTACCTTGAATTCCATAGTCGACGTATGGCTCCTAAGAAATATTTTGATAGATATGGGTGCAGAGGTTAATGTTATCACTTTAGACGTAGGGAATCAAATTTGAAGGCCCCTATTACAACCATCCTCAAATGTGTTGTATATGGATAACAAGAAAAAGGTGATTCCCATTGGTGTCGTGAAGGATGCTGTTATCACTATCCAAGGGGTGAAGTTCACTAGAGACTTCAAAGCATTGGTGCTAGCTAAGGTGGGTAACTTTCTAGCATTACTTGGGTACCCTGGTGTTATAAGAATAATGTTGACCTGTGGTTCAATAAGGGGTACATAAGTTTTGATAACAAGGAAGAATAGGTTATTATCCCTTTAAATGATGGGAAGTCAACTCCATATACTGAGGCCTTGGGATAAGAATTCCTTGATAGAATCTATGTGTGCACTATCAGGGATCCTAAGGTGATTAATCCTATGGAAGGAGTTATTTAGTTCGAAGAAGCTCAATCTATGAGTGATACCACTAATGTAACATGTGATAATTGGGTACATGGGACTTATGAATTGATTGGGTGGAAATTAAGAGGCTTCATTATAAGAGTGACAAGGTCACACCAACTTAGGTTCCTGAGAGGGAATCACTTACCAAGATACACTGGGGATGAAACACCTGATGTTTTCCTGTAAGACATGAAAGATCAATGGATATATGAGATTGAAAGTAGGAGCATGCTTGTCTACACTTTGCATGGAACCATAACATGTTTGTGGATTGTGCATCAGGAAAATATTCTAGCATGGTGAAAGGTGAGGATTACACTCTCTATTAGATTCTTCAGGAGTAACATGCTCACTAAAATTTGTGTCTATGATGGGAAAGGATCCACCTCAGCTCATGTCCAAGAGTGTGAGAGAATTTTAATGGAATGTGTAGAGGCTTTACCTTCTTCCCTCTAGGTGCACAAGTTATATTCCACACTGTAAGGATGTGCATGTGTATGGTATGTTCATTTAGAATTATGCCATCAGACAAAGAACTGGTGGGAGTTAATAGATGACTTGATTCAAACCTTTGAATATCAAAGCTCTAAGCCATTGGTGAATAAGGATTTATAGGTTATTAAGTGCCTACTTATGGGAGACAATGCCATGGTGGAGGATAGAATACTAGAACTATTGGGTGAACTTAGCTTACAAGTGAACTCTGATGAGGAATAATTAGAGGAGAAACTGCTTAAGTGCACATGCTTAGAGAAAGAGAAGGGAAAGTTGTTCTATGTGATAGATGGCAAGGAAGTGGAGAGCTTGGATGTTAACTATACTATGGGTACACGTGAGGTAACAAATAGTGTTGATGAGAAAGCTTGCACCTACCATGAACCTCTTAAACAATTAAGGTTAACAATTTCTCAGAAATGGAACCTAAGGAGGCTACTATTGGGGACGATTGGTCGAAAATGGAAGTTTCAAAGATCATTGATTTGTTGCACAAATTTTAGGATTTATTTATGTGTGGGTAATATGTGCTTAAGGGAGTTCAACATTCTTTGAGAGAGATGTGGATCAAACTAGAGGAGGGAGCACACCCGATTCTAAAGAGACCTTACCAAATGAATCCAAATCTACACATCTAGGTCAAGGAAGAGATAGAAAAAAATATCACATCAGGCATTATTGAAGTTGTAGAGGAATAAGAATGGATAAGACCAATGGTCACAAACATTAAAAAGGATGGGATGATAAGGATTTGTATTGATCACAGGGATTTGAATGTGGTATATGTCATTGATCCCTTTCCAACCCGTTTAACCAAGGAAATCTTGGAAGGAGTAGTTGGATGCGAGATCTATTTATTCATGGATGAATTCTTGGGATATCATAAGGTTAGGATTGTAAAGGAGGACCAAGAAAAGACAACTTTCACCACTGAGTAGGGAAGCTTTTCCTACATAGTCATGCCTTTTGGACTAAAGAACATACTTGTTGTGTTTTCTTGCATAGTGGTCTATGAATTTTAGGATTTTATCTATAAGTTCCTTTAGGTCTACCTTGATAAATGGATAGTGTATGGACTACTAAATGACCATGGTGAAAATTTTTTGTTGGTGTTTGAGAGATGCCAGTAGTTGTGCATATCCCTCAACATCAAGAAATGTCTTTTCAATACTCCATTTGGAACCCTATTGGGCCATATTATATGTAAGGAAGGTTTTTTGATGTATCCTTCCAAAGTTTTCGTTATTGTTGGATTGAGGGAGCCTACCAGCAAAAGTGCATTGCGTAGATTCCTTGGGCATATGGGGTATTACTGAAAGTTAATAAGGGGGTATTCTAAAATTTATGTTCCACTAGAAGGATTGTTGAAGCATGGATGTACATTCCATTGGGGAGAGGTAGATCAGAAATCATTTGACACATTAAAGAATAACCTTATCATTGCACCCATATTACACTTTGTTTCTTGGGATAATCCATTCCATGTACAATGTTGATGCTTTAGGGGTGGTGATTGGAGAAATCTTAGCACAACCTAGAGAAGTAATTGTTGACCACCGCTTGTGTTTTGCTAGTAAGAAGTTGGCACTAGTCGAGAAAAACTAATCTAATATTGAGCGTGAAGAATTTTCAATGTTCTTCACACTATAAAAATTTAGGAAATATTTGCTAGAAACACCCTTTATATTCTACACAAACCACATGGCATTGAATTACTTGGTAAACAAGCCAATTTTGCAATGGCGCATATGCCGGTGGGTTGTGTTGTCTCAAGAATTCAAGTTTACGGTTGTTGTGAAACTAGGTAAGAGTAATTTGGGGCCTGACCATTTATCAAGGATTGATTTATGGGAGGATTCATAGAGAATTAAGGATATAATGCTAGATGTACACATTTTTAGGTTGTAACGCACACCCTCTGAATAAGAACATATTGTCGTGTTTCTCAAAATAAGGTATGGCACCAGAGGGAATGAATACTTTGGAAAGGTAACAATTAGCCATATGTGTTGCACCTACATGTTAATTAGTGGAGACTTATATGAGCTAGGACTTGATGAGGTTTTGTGCCAGTGTGTGTATGAATATGAGTACGTTGTAATCATGGAGGAAGCACATGGTGGGATTGTAGGAGGAAACTATGCAGGGAATGTCATTGTGTGGAAGATTCTACTACTGGGGCTTTGGTGGAAAAGCATATACTAGGATTTTATTGAGTTTTGTAAGTCTTGTGACCATTTCCAGCACCTTGGCAAACCAATAAGAAGAGATGAGATGCCCTTGAGAACGATAGCTAGCACATAACCATTTGAGAAGTGGGAGATTGATTTTGTAGGATTGATTTCAGCTACCACGCGAAGGGCTAGTTCACACTATATCATTACTTATACTAATTACTTAACAAGGTGGGTAGAGGTAGTGCCTACCAAGGACTACACATCGACCACATTAAAAATATTCCTTTGGGTAAATGTAATCAGTAGATATGGGTGTTTTTTAATCTTAACTAGTGATAGAGGAACACACTTTTTAAATGAGACACTCAGGATTTTGTTAACATAATTCATGGTGTCCCATCACAAGACCACCCCTTATTACCCCTAGTCTAATGGATCTAGTGAAGCATTTAACAAGATATCGAGTCACAAGTTGACCAAAATTTGTGATGTGGGAAGATAAGATTGGGATGATAAATTTTCAGCCATACTATAGTCATATAGGACAACCTACAAGAGATTGAATAAGGACAAAATATTTCAGTTGGTGTTTGGCATGGAATCTATGTTACCAGTAGATATTATACTACCATCTCTATGTATTTCATGCACAGATGGATTAGCTCATGAGAAAGCACTACAGGAGAACATGGAAAAGTTAATGTAGTTGGATGAAATACGATCACTAGATAGGTGGAGTTAGATGAATGAGAAGGCATGGAAAAAAGAATGGTATGATTTTCATATAAAAAAGAAATAATTCAAGGTTTGGCAAATGATCTTGCATTATGACTCTAAATTTTTGTGCCATCCCGGGAAACTAAAAGTCCATTGGTTAGGACCATACATCATCTCATACATCTTCGATTCAGGTGTGTGCTAGTTACAAGCACTGGATGGGATGAGGTTACTAGGTTACTTCAATGGGAGTAGGCTAAAGCCCTACTATAAATAAGGCTTATATATAGTCAGAAATAAGGCAATTTTGCCAATTATTTTAGATTTCTTTTATTCATTTTGGTTGTTTCCTTTGTTGTCGTTTTCAGTTTGGTTTTACACATTAGTATATCGATAGATAATTGTATTGTAAGATATTATATGTGCAAGGGAACACACATTATTTTCTGTGGGTTGAAGTAGTATATATATTGAACACAGTTGACAACAACTTAAATAGTGGACTATTGTAAAAATTAACGTAAAGACAAAAGAATGAGTAACGTAATGACTAAGGTGCGTAAATTCTCATGGTTATGAAGGTGGGTTGAAATAATATGAATACCACAAGAAGGGAAGGATCATGTAGTATTAAATAAGGTAGGAAACACCATGGGGAACTACTTAGTAGATGACACAAAGGTTATGTAATTCGGCATGACAACACACGTGAAGGAGGTTTGTGGTAGTTTAGTGGTATTGGAGTGCCTAAAGGCTATAGCTGAAAATCACGAAGGGAAGACATGGACGTTTGCTGAAGTGATATAAAGTGTTTTATTACAAGCAACATTAGGACACATGATCAGAGGAACTATAAGGCGTCAATAAAGTATAAATAAGAGATAAGAATAATCATTTTGACTACTTTTCCTTAGAAAATTTCTTTTGTGATCCCGAGCTTGAAGTGCAATGAAGGTTTTTTAAAGAAGAATGATGCAAAGTAATATCAAAAACTAGTGAGCTAGTGTAAATATGTAGTAAAATCATGGGACATAGCATGGAGGGAAGAAGACAACAAAGAAAGAATGAGGTGGCGTGAAAGAGAAGAGGGGAAGTTATCGAGTTAGGGAAGTTGAAATAAAGGGACATAACACCTAGGGTACAAATAAAAAAGGAAATAAATATGGCACCAAAGAAGGCTCGAACAAAGAAACAAGTGGTGGAAAAGGAGGATCCCATGGAGATCTACTTGGAGATACAATACCCTCCTGGAGTTATTAAGGCTGAAAAAGTGGAGCTCAAAGCTATATAAATGTAAGATCAGTGGATATAACTACAAAACATCTAAAAATGAAAATTTGATGTGGGTAGACCTAGCGTCAGACACTACGACAATGGATGAGCTTGGAAACCATAAGGTTGATGACTCAGTGCAAAAAATAGTGCAAAATATTGGAGTTTCCCTTCTTTTCCAAAACTTCCCCTCTTTTCAGGTGGTTAATTTTACAGGTGCATGAAGATTTCTTCTTCTTCAAAGGAAGAAGAATGAGGATCACGTTACATTTGATTCAAATGATTGTGGGCTTGTAGAACACTAGAGAGGATATGGCACTTGATTTATATGCCACTGCCAAGATTGAGGAGCTGGCTAAAAAGCTAAACTATGAGAAGCGGTGTAGGGAACAGGTAATCACAGATCTCCTAGACCAAGAGTTAAGAGTCCTCTCGTGGATAATTAGCTGTAAATTGGATACATCATAAAGGTGTACAAACAATAACCAGACATTCATGTACGTGACCTATAAGGTATCAAAGAGGGTATAGTAAATTTTTTCCCAAATCATTGGGAATGACATTATCAAAAAGGCATGAGTACAAAATGAGCCAAGATCAGAGATCACTTGGGGATCCATCCTGTTATTGATAATGTTTTGGGAGATTGGTGTCCCAGATGGACCAGATGAGAACATTTGGGTCCACCTTCTCGCACATGTGTCCCCTGCAGTATGATTCACAAAATTCAGTTGCGATGTGACCATCTCAAGTGCATACAAGGCTCAAATGAATAAATAGTTAAAGAGTTTTCGTGGAGCTTTTGAGAAAGAGTGACACATTCCCCTTGAATTACCACAAGTTTTTGGAGATAAAGGTAAAATATTCTGTTACCCAAATTTTGTTTAGTGAAGTTTATGATGGCCAAGGGAGAAATGGGGCCATGGTACAAACTCCCCTTCACATTCATATCTAGATATATGAAGCGTGCTATCTATCACATCAAGGATACACAAAAGTTGATTTCTGATGTAGATAAGGTGGATGCTAATTTTGACACATTGTGTGCTACATATAATTATGGCACTCGTATTACCTATGTCGAAGTTTTGGAACTTGATTTTTTGGACTTACACCCACAAACAAACTTTACCATCAAGGTATATGTCCATCGGGTGTTTATGCAGGTGAGCCTAAAAAAAGGAGTGATTGAGGTGGAGGTTATAGACTCTCCCTTTCCAAATCCATGGGAGACACCAATCCCGCCCATGAAATTAATGCATGAGGAAGAGGAATAGGAAGAAGAATAAGATGAAGGAAATTTGGATACCTATAGAGAAAGGAAATACTACACATAACAGAATGGTAGCAAAGGTGGCAAAAATTCAGTACAGGGTGGTGCCAAGGCTTCATTTCCAGGGTGTGAGGAGGAGGAGGAATAGAAAAAATATCTTAAAGAAAAGAGACAAAAGATACACGACACATCAAGCCCACAATAGGCTCAGAGAATGGAGAGGAAAAAGACCCCACCACTTTCAAAGTAGAATTAGAAGAAAAACTGGAGGGTCAGGAGGTTGAGGAAAAAACCATGGATGTAGGCTAAACCATGGGGTGAAGGAGAATAAAATTTTGTAGGGACTAAGAAGAGTCCAGGGTGTGGGGCCACTACACCTTAGAACACCAGCCCAAAGGGAGATAAAGGGGATTCCTTTACTATAAAGGAGGACAAGGGATTCAACCCTTGGGTGAAGAAACAAACAACTAAGCATAAAGGTACAAGGAAGAAGTGGACACCAATTTCCCCACACATGGACTTCATGGATGACCCCATGAAGGTCTTGTGCACAAGATTCCAGGCCACCCTTCCACCAGAAACGTTTCATGGCTAGGATTTGATGGATCAAGATGGGGATGTGCTCAGGACTAGGAAGATACTCAGCTAGAGCATGCACTACCATGCTGAGGAACCTGAGTTTGATTTCAATGATCATGTGATCGAGACCATTCACTTAAAGAAAAATGGATAAGATACATACAAAGTGGTGGATCCTAACCACCTAATAGATGAGCATGCATGTAATACATTGCAAAAGATGTCTTCAGAGGTAATAAAATGTAGTCTTGATATAGGGGAAAATGTTCAGATTTTGATCATAGAAAGGAAGAGAAAGGAGATGGAAATAGATAGGTTACACCAGGGGTTAATGGGAGAGAAGGCACAGATGAAGGAGGCATATGACTGAGCTAGCACCCTTGTGAAAAAAATTATGGGATAATGTTTGGTGTTGGTGAGCCAGGACATGACTGATTATGGGGATGAGATGGAGTACCTTGAGGACCTCATGGGGATACTACTCGCAAACATCAAAGATGGTGCGGGCCCCATAGATACAGAGATTGCAAGGGAAAAGGAAGAAAACAAGGTAACAATTAAAGCCTGAATCACGGAGTTACAATATTTTCTCTTCCAACTTAATGAGGTAAATATAATGGTGGATAGGGGCTTCAATAGCTATAGAAATTTTTATCTAATTATCGATGTGTGGATGTAGCCCTCAAATTGTTACAGGAGACCATGCCCATAAAAAATATGGAGCATGTACAGTTGGCTATTAACACCATGATCTAGAAGGAGAAAGTCAAGACAAAGTGCTAAAATCTATATTTCAAAATTGGAGAGCTCTGAGACTCCATCAATGAACAAATGGAGGAGTTCAAGGGTTTTTGTGCAAATTTGGGGATGGCTATCAACATGCTGAAGGGGAGGGTGGAATAGATCACCCTAGACTAGGTGCCCAGTATTTTAGGTGAAGCACAAGGAAAGGCCTTATCAGAATTGAAGGCCTAGGAGAAATTGAAACACGAGATAAACATGGAATTCCCTAAACTCCTTCAATTAGTCATGTAGCATCTCCCCCCATTCTTTAATTATGTACTTAGATTCTTTTTCTACCACTATTATTTATTCTTTGGAGAAAAATTCTTACTCTTTTAGGTTTTGGTCAACAAGAATTTTTGTTCAGGAAGCACAGAGGATTGTCAGGATGGAAACCAATTTAGTGTGGGGTGATGTTGGACCCTTAAAAGTAACTAAGTACCTAAGATGCAAAGCCTTGTGATGTGTGGAAGTAGGGAAAAAAGGCACATGCTGATGTAATTCTTGGAGAGGCATAAAGGCTCGTGGTAGGGCAGAATGGATTCAGGACTTAGTAAGTTTTGGACAATAGGAAATGATGCACATAGGGAGTGAATGAAAAAGTGACCAGATACAGATGTGGTTAAGCTATGGAGACTTGTGGATCAAGGAAAGGATATTCTAGGGCATTAATATAGTTATCATGAAAGGATAAGGATTCGAGGTTTTTAAGGATTAGCTAGAACATGATTGGTAAGGGTACTCGATTGAGGGAAATACATGGCAAAACCTATCATATTCCTGGGTAGTGGTAGAACAATGATGAAAGGATTCCATCATGATTTCACAGGTAATGATGAGTGGTTAAGATGGAAGAAGGATGATTATGCTATGAGTATGATGGTTTTTAGATAGCGAGGGATGGATAATAAAATATAGATAAGGAGTAGGAGAGAAGGAGAAGAATGTGTAATGACAAGCTCTGTGATGTATAATAAGCTCTGCTAGTTTGAACAATTCAAAACAATGGAACTCTTTTGATGTAATCTTGGCTACCATATTTTGGCATATAAATATAATGAAGGGATTATGAAACACTCATGTGATGGATCTGGATCTATGTTTTCCCCTTATATTCATGTGTGTATTATGTGTTTTCTTGATGATTTTCATGGGTTGGTTCTACTTACATTTAGTTTATCATGTTAGTCTATGCTTGGAATGCATTAGGTTAAGAGTTAATGCTTATATCTTAAATTCCATGAATGAATGCACTTTTTATTTGGTTATATTACATCCTCATGTAAAGAAGGAAACTTCTCATGAAGCTCACATAAAATAAGGACTCGGCACCTACGCGCACCTTGGGTGAGCTCCAGATTGATCTGGATGATATGTTGGCACACTTGGGATTGGTTACTGAAATAGGAAGTGATAATAAAGACTTTATTTTGGTTCCATTGCCGGGACCTCTTTTCGAAGCTGTGCTTGGAATGTATTAAGGAGGATATTTCTCATGAAACTCACATAAAGGAGGGAATAGATGCCTATGCGCACCTTGGGTGAGCTCCAAAATAATCTGGATGATATGCTGACATGCTTGGGATTGGTAGCTGAAATAGACAATGATAATTTCAACACTCTTTACTGTCTGACTCTATTTTTGAGTTCCAAATTTTACAATAAGAAGTGACGAACCTGTTTAATGTATTTTCAACACTTGCATGTACCCAGATCACTTCATGTTTATTTATAAATCAACTAAGTCTTCTTACCTATTCTTCTTGCTTAGGGTTTCATATTGTAAATGCTTTTTTTCTTGTGTAATTTATTGTATGGTAGAATTTTTATATTCATTATTACAATAGTTATTATGTAATATAGATTTAATTAATTCAAATTAAATTAAATAAACCAACAACATAGATGTGATGCTTTGAATTTTATTACAGGCACAAGGTGCCTTGGTTTAGGAGTAGGAAACACACCTATCAGATGTCAAGAGTACTGCAGAGAGGATCACAAGACTAGATGCATAGATGGTGAGAGCTCAAGGAGATGCATTTGGAGCCCAATCTAGGGCAGATTATCTAGCTTACACATTTTGAGCATCTAGTGCAATACCCTTGGAATAAAACATCCAAAGACCCCCCATGGGGTGAGGGTGCTTGAGACACCTAGATATTTAATGATGGATCATGATTGTGTTTTTTTGATGTATAAAATATTGATTCAAGATATTATATATGATGATTTTTACATGATTATGGTGTTGATAAATTATTATTTACCTATCACTTTCCTTTCTTTTCTCATGCATGTATGTGGTAATACTCATGTTACTTTATAAATCACGATAATGATATTGAGGTGAAAAAGCTAGTAAGATCGAAAATAAATCCAATAAAGGTCAAGGTCTTAAGAAATGATGAAAAATAATGCAATTATTCACTAGGAAAGGCCATGTTGGAATTAGAGCCAAAATAGAAAAAATCAATATCGTAACACTCCAACGGTAGGAGATGTCACATAAAGATATAAGTGATGATAAACCAAGTAGGGAAAACAGCCCAAGAAAGGATAAAAGAGTTTAAATATGTGTTTAAAACCCAAGGGGTGCCAAGATCCTAAGAAAAGGAGAGATCCCAGAACAAAAGAAAAATACTATCAAGGTATTTATAAGGAAGGTTTTTATCTATGAGGGGAAAATTGACGTAGAGTATCATTGATGATATCGACAACTTGGTTCAGAATGTGAGTTCAGGAATAAGTCATAAGGTCCTTGATAGCATGTTGCATAATAACTACCTGTTGATGGAATTTAGACCATGTGGTAAATAAAGTGTCACCAATTTGGTCCTCCAATCAATTGAGGATGCCATGCCAAATTTCATTAAGGGAGGGGCAGGTATCGAGGAAAGGTGGAGGCCCATATGTAGCGTTTGATCTAGACGGTCTAAGGGAAAGTGGGTGGCTCTGAGAGGAGTAAGATATATGCTTATTTTTATGTGAAGAGGACTCATGAACTGGTCACCTACCACGTATGACCTGATAATATGCATCGGTATTTGAATAGTAGCAATGGTGCAAACAATATAAGGGGATGAGGAAAAAGGTCATGTGGCCTTTCAATCTTGATCTCATCTAACCTCAACTTCCATATTTTTCATATGTTTTCTATAGGCTCTACAATCATATACATCATGCCTTGGAGCCTCATACCACGAGCAACACGGCTCTACCCCAAAAGGATGAGGATACATAAGGGAAAGAGGTAACTAAGGATGTAAATGATTGGTATGGTTCGATATGGATGATATCAGAAAATTTGATTCTTCATCATCCATTTGGTCATCAGATTCATAATCAAAGATAGATATATGTTCCCCTTACTTTATATGAGGAGGTATGTTACATGATATAATAGTACTTTGAGGATAGGATGGGATTGGTGGAGTTGTCTGAGGCACATGCACCAATATTCTAGGAGGAGTGTTGACTAAATGTGAGGAGCCTTCTTGTATAAGAATTAAATTCACATTGCAAGAGAGTATGCTGTGGAGGGTGATTTGGTAAGGTCATACTTATCTATACCATATTTTGGAATAACTAGCCAAATGGGGATCTTCCAAAGCATAACCACCATCATAGTCAGGTGTAGTGGTGTCTATTGCATAAGAATCAAACATGATATCTAGTTAAACCTTTTTTTTTGTAGGTTGAGGTGTATGTGAAATGGTAGAGGGAATAGATGGATCGTTGTTCTAAGGTCAATTGTTATGAGGAATTTGTGAGATGATAAGGTCTGATAAATCATAAGTGTTAATCCTAATAGTAATCTCATCAGTCTTGTCATCGTCAAAATCTAAGATATCGAGAGGAATCTGCGCGACCAATTCTAGACGACATGCATTTCCATGAAGAGACTCTACAGGATAGTTAAAGTTATGATATTCACATAATGGAATGGGATATTTCTTGAAGGGTTTAGAATTTATAAGTCCCCTTTGTTGTAGAGTATCATAATTTTAGGGATTTTGGTTTCCTTGGATTTTATATATTGCCCCTTGATGTGTACACGTGACACATTGGTATGTAGAATAGGAGATTGCACGTATATGGTGGGTCTAAGGTTGATGAAGAAGGATGTTTTAGGATAGGGGAAAGATGAAGACCATAAATTTCACACATATTATCCTAGGAGGGATAGTGATATGTAGACATATACAACCCATGAGAGGCATATTTCATCAATCATACAATTTCCAAGTAGTACATGTGGTTTTTAGGTTGTCTATTGAGTATTTGAGGGATTTAATGAAGTCTAATGAGGACACAAAAGTTCCATAACCCTCATCAATGAGAGAACACTTGAATGTGTTTTGATCGAGTTGCACAAAAATGAAGAGGCAAGGATCGTCTACCCAAAGATAGAGTTCTTCTGGAATCATGACAGTTATAGGAAAATGAGTGTAGGTTTGATCGTTAATGGTATGATTCATATAAATGGAGAGTTCCTCACATTGATAAAAAATAATTTCCTCCAAACTGTGTAGCATAGGAGAATGCCCCAAAGTAGCAAATAATGGTATTTTCATATAAAAAAACATAGTCATAAGATGCTCATGATGGTGAGGTGACATATGCATAAGTTCTAAAAAGGGAATTGGTTTCAGAATCTTAGACAATGCTTCTAGAGGATCACACTCATCATGGATGGATTGAGCTATAGGCTGAGAGTGCTTAGGATCCTTAAAAACAAGTTCATAAGGAGGAGTGATCAGAGATAGTTCAAAAAATGCTATTTGTTTAGGATCAATGCCATTAGTATGACCGAAGGCGTATGTGGTTGGAGAAATGTTAGGGTAAACTTAGTTTATTAACTTAATTTGTGTATTTACCTTAGTTAATTATCACATTATGGGATGTTTTTATAGTTTGGTATTAACGAAAAATTGTTTGTAATTGGGAACTACATTCCCATAACAACTTTATGTCATTATTATAATTGTTATATGGTTATATATTTTTGAAACCATATATTTGGAGTTTTCTATAAATGGGATTATATTATTGTTACATATTTGTAACTCCCTATTTTGTCTGTACATGACTGTGCAATATCTAAAAATATTGTAGTCGTCCATTCTATAAATGATTTGATTGATTATTATTAAAAGTGTGAGGCTTCTATCCCACTTATACACTTTCATTTGGTACCAGAGTTGGCTGATCTAGACCTGTGAAGTAGAGAATGTTGCATAAGTATTGAAAAGTATTGTAGAATAATCTACACTCCAGGAGAGCATGTGTTGCCTCCAACAGTTTCCCAAAAATCCTTGTATTCCCACAACCACCTATTTCATTCCAAGTGTTTGGAGGAGAATTTTTTTTTGCACTGGTGCCCCCTACACCAGGAAAAATTTGCTGCAAATATTAAATTAAAAAAATTAATTTAGAGGTCTAACCCACCCACCACTGATATATTACTCAACATTGGAGGATGGTGTGTTTGAAGGACCAAGATCTCCATTTGAGCTCTTCATTACATATCGAGCTGGTTGTCCATAGAGTTCCAAATCGAGACAAACATCGAGCTGTGCTCTATGCATGCATTAGTGTCCAATCAGAACTTCTTTCCACAGAGTTATGCATCAAATTAAGCCCATATCTAAGCTACAATCATCCACAAGTGGCCGAGTAGATTGACCCAATCAAGGTCCTAGAGAAATAACATCGATCAATGCAAAATATTGGCAATGAGCTTGCCTTGGGTGTTGAAACGTGACCCACCATTTGGATCGAGCTGAGTTTAGGTTTGCATTGGTCAAGTTCAACTTGGGCCAATCCCCTTGCACATAGTCCATTCAACAATGTAAATCCCTCCTTTCATTAAAACCGAGCTCGACCCTGTCTACAAGAAAAAACAACATCCAAAATAATTAAAGAAACACACAAAACAATGGCGAGCTAAGGTCTCCCTAGAAGTTCGAACATTGGTTTTTGGATGTGTTGCAAGTATTGATCCTACAAACGAAAAAGGAAATCATTCAAAGAACCATATAATTATTTAAACAGATGAGCTGGTGAATGCGATCTCACACAAGGCCCCTCCTCCCTCTCTGTTCATCCTGAACCCAATCATGTCTCACTTATGGTGAGTTTTGTTTGGCACAAACCTACACACATGTCTGAGCTAACTTTGAATGGGACAAGTTTGTAGTGATCAGGTAAGCCTTCTACAAAATATAAGATGAGCCATCCCCTATAAATGGAAACCTTGCAAATACAACACCTATAAAAAAAAAAGGAGGAAATAAATAAATCGGTGGAGAAAAATTAACAACACAACAAACTTATTAAATAACAAAATAAAATAGTGGCAAAGGATTTTGAAATGAGGAAATAAAGAAACAAAGGAAAGTAATAAGTGGTGAAGGCGATTTGATCCATTTTTTGTGCTAGGGAACCCTAATCCATTTCTTCCACAATGAAATTCATGTGTAAATCCACCTCCACTAATGTGTAATCGCATGGATTCCTCCCAATTAGGTTCCACATAGACCTGTTTCAAAGGTTGGTCATTTTTTTCGAGTATATAAATATTATTTACTTTGTATAACTACCAAAGCGTTGTGTAAGTTAAGTGAAAGAAATTAGGTAGGAAAGGTTTGGGGTTTGAACCCCACCACATAGCACCATTTTATAAAAATATAGAATTTGACGGGTAATGTAGTGACAACCACCAGATTTCAGGACAAAGAACCTCAGCTAAAGTAGATAGCTGTGACCAAACCGGGCACTAAAAATAACAGAGAAAATTCTTAAAAAGGGTAACTTTTTTTTCTCCCATTCTACATATTTTTTTATTCTAAGAAACATTTTCTAAAGAGGGTCACTTGAAAACTACATTTTAAGCCATTTTTTAATGGTTTTTTGAATTGAGAGTCGTATTTAGCTCTGAAGGCTACTAGGGCCTTGAAAAACAAAAAATAAATTGCCTGCCATTCAATTTTATACACATTGGATGAAATTGTAATATTTCATTGTATTTTTCAGTGCATTATACTAATTTGTAGGTTGCCATATTCATTTGAAAACTATAGTTTTAGCCATTTTTGTGGTTTTTTGAACTAAGATTTGTATTGAGCTCTAAAGGCCGCTATGGGCTCGAAAAACAAAAAAAACATTTACCTTCGATTCAATTTTTCTACATATTGGATGAAATTGTAATATTTCATTTTATTTTTCAGTGCATTATACTAATTTTTAGGTTTCCATATTTAACCAAAAATATTATAACTACTTAAAAAATGAAAGAGATTTGTAAACAAAATAAATATAATTTGGGTTTGTAACACTCAAGAGATCTTTAGATATCTTTCATGGCATTTGGTATAAACAATTCCTCTGGGAAGTGCTTATGGGTAAACCCATCGCGAGTACTACTACACTTAACTCCTAATATAGCAGCAACAACGTTGTCTAGGCATCGACCCTTTAAATTGATAGGGGGTAATAATGGCACAATGCATACACTTTGATCCCTCCCATCCGTATGTGAAAAATTACACAACGTAAATCCAGACACTGAAATTATCTGAGTATATAGCAAAGTTAAATGCACGTATGAGGATATTTCTTTGAGCCAATGTCAATAATCACAAAAACTCCTTTCAGTACTGTCTTGGTACCACATATTAGATTCTTTCATGTACGTTAATGCATCATTCACGTATTACTAAATATATAGAAAGGGAAAGCTTCTTCCACGTACCGATGGGTATATCTGAAGGGCACGTATATAAAAAGGTTCAGTATATTGGATTGATAGTATATAGATTAGGAGACTGTATACCTAAATTGATAAGATCCTTACCCTATTTCAATTGATTCTACAAAATGGGCACCAATTCCCCCTAGTTATTTCTTCTAGATTCACAACTTCTAAGAGGAAATAAATATTCATCATGGAAGACAAAAATAAAAACACAACTTGAGTTTGAAGAGTTTTGGAATGTTTTGGATGGTTCTGTAACCAAATCAGCAACTGATACAACTCAACAATGAAAGTTTGATTGATCTAATCAAAAGGACAAGTTGATAATCTTGTTTGCAGTGTCCGAAGATGTACAACTCCACATTCAAGATACCAAAACATCCAAAGAAATGTGGGATAAGTTGATCATAGTGTATGAGGCCAAGAACAAGAATGGAATACTAAATTTACAGAGTCAGTTACACACATTGAAGTTCAAAACAAATGAGAAAATGGAATATTTATTAAGAAGAGTTAAAGAATTAAGGGTTTCACTTCTAGCCCTGGGAGAGGAGGTTACTGAGACAACTCTCATTTCCATTGTTCTAAGATCACTCCCTCCTTCATACAAATTTTTTTTGATGACACTAAACTTGTCAGATTAGATAGTTAGTTTTTAAAAGTTAGTGAACCTACTGCAACAAGAGGAATCTATGTAAAAAGGATGATGAAGAGGAGAAGGTACTTTCTTCTCATTGGAAATGGAAAGGAAAAGAAAAACCTAATTCCTCTCAAAAGTCCTATCTGAAACAAAATAAGAAATGTCCTATCTGTAAAAGTGGACATGAGTTGAAATATTATTGGTTCAATACCTATAAGAAAGGCTCATCAAGAAAATCTAGACCTCAAAATCAAAAATCTTATCAGGGACATTCTAACTACAATCAAGGGTAGAAAAGGGGAATTGCCAAAGAAAACCCCTTCGAAGGGAAATATAACTGAGCAAGAAGAACATTTGGATGATGAAAATTTCTTGTACACTGCTCGATCAAGTGAACCTTCCATGTCATCTAGTGATGTCTGGTATGTTGATTCGGGATCCACTCTATACATGACCGACCACAGAGAGTAGTTTACTTTAGTAAGGGACACACCTTTGAAAAACCATGTTTCTTTAGGTGATAATGCTTCTTACACTATACAAGGGATTGGAAACATTTCTTAACCTCTTGGTTCATGAAAATTTAGATTATCAGATGTACTATATTTCTTTGGGCTAAAAAATAATTTTCTATCAATCAGTCAACTCCTAGATCCCAATTTGAAAAATGACTTTGATAGTCATTCCAACAAGAAAATGTGTTTGATTTGAGACAAATAGAGAGGCTCAAAAATAGTTACAATAGCCTCTAATGTGGGACACATGTTCCAGCTTGATTTTTTCCATAGAGATGATCAGGAACTTGTGGCTAAGAATTATACCTCTGCATAGTTGTGGCATTAGAGACCTGGTAACATAGGTTTCAAGTATCTCAAAACACTTTACCAGTACAATATGGTAAATGGATTTCCATCTCTCCAGAAGGATACAAATAAGTCTCCTCACTGCCTAATAGGAAAAAAAAACAGAGCTTCATTCTAGAAGACTACTTATGTAGCTCATGGTAAGCTTGATCTGGTTCATATTGATATTTTTGGTTTGATGCAACTGAGTCATTCTGGATTTTAGTAGTTCATGATTTGTGTTGATGACTATTCATGAAAAATGTGGATATATTGTCTTCATAAGAAAATTGAAGCTTTTAAAACTTTCAAGAAGTTCAAAGTGGATTTTGAAAACGAGACTAGTCATCACATCATAACTTTCCACTTAGATCAAGGGGGGAATTCAATAGTATTAAGTTCAAATCCTAACTACAAGCTCATAGAATTTGTCGACAAATGCATCCTCCACACACATCGCAACATAATGGTGTTGTTTAGAGAAGAAATTGTACTATCATGGAAATGGTGCATTGAATGATCAATGATTTTGGTTTAGCGAGGACATTTTGGGTATAAGCAGTAAAGACAACCATTTATTTGTTGAACAAAGTGCCCACAGTTGCTCTTAATGGAGTAACACCATACAAAGCATGGTTGAAGTAGAAACAATCTCTTGCACAACTTAGAGTATTAGGGTGCAAAGCAAGCATTTACATACCCAAGAAAAGTAGAAAGAAGTTGGATATGAAGTCACAAAAACTCATTTTCATTGGTTACAGTGAAGAGACAGTTGGGTAAAGATTGTTGGATCTGAAGACCAAGAAAGTATACACTAGCAGAGATGTTGAGTATTTTGAGAAGAAGTAGAGAATCCTCCTCCAGAATCATATAATGTATATTTTTCACTTGTAAAAAAAGAAGATTATATTCTTGCAGACGATGACAGTGATGATGGGGATGATGGTGATGATAAAATAAAATTATGACCCATGGGAACAATTGAACGTATGCCCAAGTGGTATATTAGCATGATATAAGATGAAAAATTGGATGCTCTACTCGATGCATCCACCCTTGGACCAAGGACTCGCAGTAAAGCATGGGAAGAAGTAAACATTTCTTTGATGAGTAGAGTTATAGAATGTGATGATCCCACTACACTTGAGGAAGAGCTACAGTAAAAACTTGGAAAGATTCCATGGACGTTGAGTATCAATAAGTGATGAAAAATAACACTTGGCAGATTGTCGATCTTCCACCAGGGAAGAAAACCATTGGTTGCATATGGATATTCACAACAAAGTATAAAATAATGGGACCATAGAAAAATACAAAGCACGACTAGTAGCAAAGGGGTATGCACAAAAAGAAGACATAGACTACGAGGAGAAATTTTATCCCTTAGCTAAGATCAAAATGATCCGAATGACCTTTACTCTAGCTACACAATTTGGTTGGAAAGTCCATCAGATGGACGTGAAAAGTGACTTTACAAATGAAGATCTACAAGAAGAAGTCTACATGACTCAACCTGAGGGACATGCTATACCTAGAGAAGAAACAAAGGTATGGAGACTCAGGAAATATCAATATGGACTTAAATAGGAACCCTGGGCATGGTACATCAAAATTTATGAGCATCTCATACATCATGGATTTTTTAGAAATCCATACGATCCTAATATTTACCTCAAAAATAAAGGGGGTCAGATTGTGACTGTTATTGTCTATGTCGATGATCTAGTCATCATTGGCAATTCAATGAAGATGATCGATGCAACAAAGAAAGATCTATACCAATCATATGACATGACAAATCTTAGATTGAAGCACTATTGTATTGGATTGGAAGTATAGCAGAAATAGAATCACATATTTATTTATCAGTTGAAATATAACAAGAAAACACTCAAAAAAGTCAAGATGATGGGTTACATAAATATTTCTACACCTATAGAGATGAGACTACAGTTATCTCATTTAGATCCATCTCCTGTGGTAAATTCAACTCTCTATCAATAGTTGATTGGGAGTCTCATTTTCCTGACCTACACTAGACTAGATATCAACTTTGAAGTTAGCTATCTATCATGTTTTATGTAGGAACCTAGAGTTTGTCATTGGAAGGCAGCAAGGAAGATCTTGAGATATATCAAGGGAACAATAGATATTGGTCTAGAATCCAAGAAGAACGACAAATTCTTCTTGACTAGATATTTGGATTTAGATCATGTAGGAAACATTGATGATAGAAAATCCACTTCAAGATTTTTGTTCTTTTTGGGATCTGGATTGATATCACGGGTAAGCAAGAAACACCACTTTATTTCTTACTCTTCTACAGAAGCCAAGTATTATGTTGTAGCTGAAGTTGTCTACGAAGCGATATGGCTACGTCACTTACTTGAAGGACTTGGAATACCACAAGATAAACTGACCACATTATATGTTGAAAATGAAGGTCTTCTCAAAATGTTTTGCAATCCATTTTGTCATGAAATAACAAAGCACATTGAGGTATAAGTACATTTCATACGTGAGCATATCTTGAAACACAATATACAACTTTAGTTTTTTCCAACAACTGAACAAAATGAAGATATCTTCACAAAGTCACTTGCATGTGACAAATTTGAGTTGTTAAGAGAATTCCTCTCATCTTCACTTGAGGCAATGCAAAATTTAGGGGGGAATGTTAGGGTAAACTTATTTTACTAAGTTAATATGTGCATTTACCTTAGTTAATTATTACATTATGGTAAGTTGTTATAGTTTTGTATTAACCATAAATTGTTTGTAATTGGGAACTATATTCCCATAACAAGTTTATGCAATTATTTTAATTTCTTATATGGTTATATATTTTTGAAACCATATATTTGGAGTTTTCTATACATGTAATTATATTATTATTACATAGTTACAACTCCCTGTAATGATTTGATTGATTATTTATAAAAGTGTTAGGCTTCCATCCCTCTTATAGACTTTCAAGAAATAATTTCAGATGCCTTCGATCTTGTAACAACTTTGTCATAGGGGTCAATGGTGTTTTTGGAAAATGACTGTGTGAGTTCTAGGATGAAATGATGGAGAGTATTATTCCTCTATATATGTTATCACATGCCTCATGTCATTTATAACCACTTGTTTTAGTGGTATCATTAGGATCAACTATGTTTATTGTGGCATTTTCTGGCTTCTTAGAGATTTCACCTAAACTATGGTTAGGTGTAGGTTTAGAGAAAACTTTAAGTTATTCATTATCTTGATTAATGGAATTATGATGATCCTTTTTCCTTTAAACATCTGGAGCCTTGACCGCTTCAGTCAAATGCTCTCTAGAGATGGATTCATGGTCAAATTGAGAGCCTAAGAAGAAAGTTATGGAAGACCTTCAAAGGGCATGACAATTCTCATGAGAATGTCCCCAATTGGCATGCCACCAATAGAAATTGTTTTCATCATGTCATTGTGGGATAGGTCAAGAAGGATCAAGGATTTGACTAAATTTTTTAGGCATACGATTTTTCTACTCATCCTTCATTAATGGATGATAGTAAGTAGGTTGGTTCTTATCATCCTTTTGATTAATAGCAAAGAAATTCCTATTTGCAGAAGCCATAAGAGGAAGGATATTTGAGACCTCATCATTCATGGCATTCTTATCATTTGATTTTTGAAGGATTCATATATTTTTAGTTTCTAGAGCATTAGGAGAGTCCTTCTCAATCTCCCTCATGAGATAATATTGTATTTTATCTTCTTCAAAAGCTTCATCTAGGTAATTAGGAGAAAAATACCTAACCTTAAACTAAAGGTTCATGTTTTAGGGATCAAAGGAAGAATTAGAAAAGGATATCATTAGGCATATTGTGTTCTACCTTAGTAGATAAGGTATTCCAATGCTTAATGAAGGCTTGAGATGATTCATTCACATGTTATTTGTAGTTAATGAAAGCATTAATGTTATTATTTTTGGGTAAATCATGATATTGGAATTCATTAATTGAGGCTATCACTAGAGATTATAGCTCCACTGTGGAGTTAGGGGTAAAGTGTGATACCAGTCCAAGGAATATCCAGTGAGAGTATTAGATACAAGTTTAGTGGTATCATAAGAATGGAATTTTATCCATTCTTTATAAAGGTATCCAAAATCCTTGATGTGTAAAGTAGGATCAGTTGACCCATCATATCAAATAGAAGGCGTAATGCCTCTAATATCCATGCTAGCAATGTAGGGAGCTAGAGGATCTTGCTAGAATTCTCAAAAAATCTTGTTTTGAATGAGAGGTTTGGAAATATGTGTGCCATAAGGTTTGTTAGGAAAGGTTGGGTAATGACACCCCCAGGGCTCGAATTAGGATGGTTAACCATTTGGACCAAATTGGCTTACATTTGAAGTAGTTGGTTCTTGGGGGCAATTTTTTGTTGACTAATTTTGTGTATAAGATGAGGGATATGATTATTAGGATAAGAGGTAGAGGAATTTTTAGATGAACCTACCATAGTAGGCTTCCCACTATCCACTCTATTATCAAGTTCCTTAGATAAAAAGTCAAGGTGTTTTTAGATTACTGACTCAGGTTCCCCTTTGTATTAAGGAAAATTATCAAGTAACTTTTGAATCTCAGGTGGAAGACTATGGCTGTCCTCAATTTGAATATATTCCTCTTCATCACCTAAGATACTATTGTTGCGGGTATTGTATTTTTTCCTATTATCTCCTATTACAAAACATTCTAAGCACAAAGGAAATATGTATTATGGGAAGTTAATTACTAAAAAAGACTATTCACTAGATTTAGAGAGACCCAAGCTAGGATAATCCATGAATGAGTGCTAATATTACTTAGAAGAATCTTGAAATAATGGGATACCGACACAATTGACCCTATAAAATGTTTTTTAGAGGGGCCGAAGATGTTTAGAAAGATTGATTTTTAGATTTTTTATAATTTTAAGAACTGAAATAAGATAAAAAATGAAATATGGGTGATTTTAACAAGCTGTGATTGATTAGCAGAAATAAAATAAGGATTCACATAGGGTTCACCAAGGATGTATGATAGGAATAAATGTACCTAGACACTGTGCACTCTTATCATCCATTAAACAAGGATATTTAAGGAAAGGAGTAAGAGACACACCAAGAATGAAACATAAATAGATAAAATTAAAGGGGGTAAAGGGATTGCTATGATCACATACCCCAAGGGAAGTAACCCTTACACTAGGAAAACCTAAGGTTTACAAGGCCCTAGATTGAAGAAGAGGAAGGAACCCTATGAAGGTATTGGAACTATGGGGGAGGTTATGAATGAAATAATAATGCAAAAGCTATGCCAAACAAAGTAAAAAATGTAAACTAAAATACAATATGCTAACCTAGCATGTGCATAAAATACTAAGCTAACATATAGTAAATATTAAATGTAAGAAACTAATCTATACAAAATGATAAAATGGGTTAGAGAACTCACATGTTAAGGGGTGGTTATTGGTGTATCTATCTCCCAAAGGACCATACACCAAGAGAGAACAAATTTTAGGTGGACAAGGGGAAGCAATCTAGTCCTAGCTCACTATAGATGACCCAAAAGTGTAAGAAAACCAATCCAAGTAAGAAGAATCTCCATGCTAAGATTCAAGATGTAATAAATCCATAAGCTAAGTGAGTAGGTGCAAGTTGGAGCAAGAGAGAAAAGATAACTATGATTTTCCATTAATATGAACTGATGATTATGAATGCTTCTAATGTGAGAATGACAGTTGGGGTATTTATACCGACACCATCTCTTGTAGGTGAAGGTGTTAGCCAAGATTTTGAATTTGAACCATCACAATTTCCCACAGGAAATGATGTCAGCCATAGGTGAAAAATATAAGGGGAGTGTGCAAAGTGTCATGAAAATAAAATATCATGCAAGTTGGAATAAATGAGGTCACAAGATGTCAGATAAAAGAAAAATAAAAACATAAATGAGACCAAAATTTCATCTCTCCCCATGTATCATTCCTAACCCAATGGTTGTGTGAATAATTATACCCCTATCCTAGAAGGATCCCCTTAAGGATTTCATTCCCAAAAATATATGCATTAACGAACTCTAACCTAGAAAGAGAAATTATTAGTAACAGTTATGAAAATAGAAAGCCTAAAAAATTAGGTTTATACACCAGTATCATAGGACCTCTGCATTCTTTTCTTAGGCATAACCATAAAAATAGGGGATCTTAGAGTGAATATATATCAACATAGTCATGTATAGTGATATAGATGATAAGGGATTCAAATTAAAATTCATTGGGTGGTGAAGATGGAAGCCTCATAGTAGGAGGCAAAGAATAAAATATAGTGATGGGAATTTCATTTGTCACCTTCTTGCAAGAACAAGGTCATAGAGAATGAGGAAAAGGAGAAATAATCAAACCTAGAGTATTCATATCAAGGTTGATATCATCAAGATCATTATAATTCAATTTAAGGAGATTATGTGGGATGTTTCCAATAAGCTCAAAGTTCCCACTATGTCCTTGAAGGGAACATACAAGGTAGTTAAATCTAGTACTCTCGAAATGGGGTCTTAAGTAGTTCCTTAAGAGTGGGTATTTCATAGACACAATATTGTTGGAAGTATTCAAAGCTCCACAAGTTTGTGTTACCTTAAATATTATATGTGGAGCTGAGGTAGGGGAATACAATGCAATGAAAAACTAATGAGACAATTGTATACATACGACGTGTCTATGGTAGGAGAAGAAGGATTTTATATGTAAGGGGAAAGTTGAAGACCATAACTTTCACTCTAATGGTGTGAGGAAGAACACTAGTTGGCATCCAAATTAAATCCATAGGGGATATTTTCCTTTGTTAATACCCTTAACACATGATATGGGTAGATTTTAGGTTATTGGATGAATATCCTAAAAACTTGATAAATTATAAATAAGTAACACATGTGCTTAAAACCTTGTCAATGAGTTATTTTTTTACTTATACATTTCCAATATTTACATAGATGAAGAGAGGAGGATCATATTATTAAAAGAGTAGCTCATCCAGGATCATAAATTTAATTTGAAAAATTGATAGGTGGCTAGATTATTTTGGATTAAAATATCTTTGAATTTTTGACGTATACTCTCATTCAAACCATACAAGATAAAGTATTTCCCTAAATATAGTGGTGACGTGATATTCATAATGAAGAGGGTTATATAATTTGATTGCAATTTTTTGGTGATGTTTAAATTAATTAAAATAAGGGGATTTAAATTGAAAGGTTTAAGATATCTGTGATTTCTTCATATTCCTCCAATATGGATAATGAAATGATAGGCTTGACATAAGGAAGCTCAACTTAAATTTGATCTAAAGAGGGTAATAGCTCAAGTTGAGGTATTTTTTATCACGATATTTCATCATTCATGCAAGATGACTAGAAAACACTAGATGATGGTATTATAATTTTTGATGAAGGAGAATCCATGGTGGATAAGTAATCTTGCATCACTAAAAATAGAGATTTTTTTTCTTGTTTATTTTTTGATTTTGGCTTGTCTTGGTGTAAGTGGTCCTATAAGGAATCCTTGAGACGAAAGGTTTTCAAAAATTCCTATAAAAGAACTTTTATTTTTTATTTTTCATAAATTAACACAAAAATGTTATCACACATCGACGTTTTATGAAAGAGGCACTTATTTTTTGCTGACAGAATGCCTATGATCATCAAAAAAGGTAAACTACTAGATTCTTGAGATAATCATTGATATGAGAAACATTGAATCAGGTCCTTGGGGTGATAAAGAGGCCTAAGAAACATCAGTAAATTAGGGGAAAATTAATCTCAAAGAGTAGAAGAGAGAAATTAAAAAAGACTATCTAGAAAAATGAAGAAAAACAAGAACATGTTTGTGCACTAGTCAAGTTGGGATATATTGTAGCTATTTATTTCTCCATGTTTGTCATGCAATAAACCTTTATATGCATGCATGTGAGTGGTATAATGTGCTCAAGAGTGTGTGCATCAATTGTTAATGTATTCATTACCAAGAATAATTTATCTAGTTAAGACATGGCTATAGGTGTACTCATGTGTGTCCAAAGAATATTAATAACCCCTGAATCATAGCATTAGAGGTTTTTCTTAGTTGGAAACCCCCTATGTTCTTGCAATAATTGGTATCAAAGAAATTTTGATTCTTGTTGAGATTTTTTTCCCACATTTTTAATGAGTAGAAAACAAGATAAGACATCTTCCAACATAGAATATCTATTGGGTAGAAGATGTTAAGAGATACGATGTAGTCAAATTAAGTTTTGTTGCTGGTGTATAAGAATTCCTGTAAGTGTGTGAAGATAAAATAGGATATTGTTTGAGTCCATTACAAGTTCTGAAATAGAAATTTTCTTTTTGAAGATATGGCACACAAGAAGGGATGAGAACCATGTGTAGAAGACTTGGTTGAGATATTGAAGTACGTCCAAGAAATAATGGACATGATGGAAGATGCACAAACTAAAGATGTTGCAATCATAAATGAAGAAGAGATGATGGAGATGTTGTTATCCATACAACAAGGTGGTTGTCTTTGAGAGAGGAAAAGTATAGTATTTGTTTTCACTAGAGTGTTATGCACGATGGAACTTCATTCAGTCTTACTGAACGCTCACCCAAAGTGCACACAACTACCAGGTCCCTCCTTTGTGTTTTCTTGTCAAGATGTTAGCATGCATAATTACTATGATAATTATTCAAGTACTCAATCAAGTATTCCTAACCATTCCATAAACTCACTTTGTAAACACATGTAATAAGGAATCATAACAGATCAAACAATAACTAGGATCAATTGCATCATTAAATAACCATATACAAACATATAATAGATCATAATCAAACCAAAATAATCAATTATACCAAAATTATTACATACTAAAATTTGAATACATAGTAATTAATGTACCATAGTGTCGGAACATGCATGCAAGCATCAAACCATAGACCATAACAATGTGGTTGCATCAATACTTCATGATCTCATAACTTAAAAATAAGAACTACCATAAAAAATATATATGGGGGTGGGGAATTTCCATTCACCTCCCATGCACTCTCCTAATATTAGGTGTGCCCAAAATAGACTACATGCATGATTTTACATAACAACTAATAATAGATTATCTTATAAATAAAAATTACTTTAATCCTATTAATAGCCTCCATGTGTGTTCTAGATCTGCATGTTCATTCTCCAAAGATAACCTTTACTTGGCCACCAAGTCATCATTCTTTATCTCCTTGCTTGGTCGACACTCCGTCCTACTTTTCTATTTTGAGCCCATGATAAAAAAAAGCTAAGTCCTAAATTTTGTCTGCCTGGGCATGAACCTCCTATGCGTTGTTTTCACCTTATCTATGTGTACCTATGTGCTACCCTTGTGTGCCCTAAACCCCCACATTCTCTTCATACTTAGGCATTTTCTCTACTCAACATTAACCCATAATAAATACATTTCATGTACTTGGTAATGGGGTTCTCTCAACTTTTCCCTCCAAAGAATGAATGAATAAATACTTAAAAATAAAGCATATGAATACAAAGAATAAGGATGAAATAATATTAAGCACACACTAATATTATAATCATGAATTGGATGAAATAATTCAAGGAACTACTTCTTGAGAGTAATTTCCATCTCACCCCACTCTATTAGACATTTGGTGGCTGTATCTAGGAATAAACCAACTCCTTCCATAATCTCCTCAGGGCTCATGTCTTTACCCTTATGCTTCAACTCCCTTATCAGTTTAGCTAGTCCTAAGATTAATCCCTCCAAGCCATCCATCTTGAGCATGACAAGGGATCCTAGCTTCTTAATCCTATTTTCATATGTGTCCTTTACTATTTGTAGGGAATCTCACTTTTGCACAATCTCAGCAAGGAGTTCTTATTGCTCAAGCTTCCCTTACATCTTCGCATCCCTCGTGCTTACCAAATCCTCCTCCTCCTATGTGGTATATGATTTAAGAATGGGTTACATGTTTTGAAAATGGTCAAAGTCCCATCCCTCCTTCCTCAAAGCATCCTTCATTGTTTGAAATACAGCCTCATATTCCCTAATTTACGCATTATAATATTTTTATTCTTCTCCTTCTCATTTGACATATCCTCATATGTCACCCCTTGTATGATTGGCTTCTCCTTTAGTAGCATATGAATCAAATATTTTAAATGTTTTAGTGATGAGGAATACATTTCCTTATATATTTCTTGAAACTCTCTGTGTACTTCCAAAATATCATCTGCAATATGTTCTACCATGTCTAGAACAATCTTCATGCACCTTTATAGCTTCTCATTCTCCTTAGTGAGTTGCTCAACATCCTATTCCTTATCATTTTTATCTTACATCTAGGTCCAGATGGTGGCTACCTTGTCCATATTCCCATGTGCCACTTCTGTCCCAATTTTATTTAGAGCATTACTAGCTTGCTCATCAGTAAGCTCTGTTTGCCTTACCATCAACAATTTGTTCGATGCCTTCATTAATTTTCTCATGGAAAACACATCACCTGTAATTTAACACTTGGGCTCATCCATATGTGTTTGCATTATCCAAGACAACATCTTCCTGTATGCATGGATGAACCTTCTTCATTGATAACCTCCCAGCTATATATCTCCTCTGTAGCAATAATTTTCTAAAATTACGCACACAACACTATAGAATGATCATCAAAATATATCATCTTGGGTGTGCACAAGACCTTGTATATTCTCCTCCTTCCATTAGTGTACCTCCCAGTGGGTACATCATACTTATTTCAAGTGCACACACTAGCTCCAACTGACACTTCATCCCTAGCTGATATATTATACCCTTTTTCCTCCTCTTCATGATCTGGATGGTTTACATGCACCTCATGTACTTCATTCATATCTTCATTGTGTGTGGAGCTCTGTTCTCTATGAAATTATTCCTCTGCATCTTAAATTGGGACTTCCTATTCTTTGATGTGATTTTCTTGGTAAAGATTCTCTACCACATCCTCCCCATCGGTATCACCCCTTTGCACTAGCCTCCATCTCATGTTATTCTTCTCCAAGCTTTTCTTTGGTGGTGAGGTAGTTGGTGACTTCACAGGTTCGTAGGTCCCTACACCACTGTCTCCCTCTTCATGCATCTATTTGAACCCACCCCTCACACCATGGTCAAGCATGACACTAGATTGCTTCTCTTCCTCTTCCTCTTCCTCATCCATAGTATTTTATTCTTCTTCATACCTTAGAGGAGTGACTGATGGGTGTCTTTATTCCCTTCATTTAATCAACTCTCTGTTGATGTCATATTCAAACCAGGGGTGTGTCTAAAGCTATATGCAACAAGAGGAATCTTGGAAATATAGTAACTGATTATAGGTATTTTCTATTTTATGGGGGATCTTTTCAATGTCTTAAGGACTTCTTGGTTAAAAACCTTATTGGAATAAGACTATGAAAAAATTTCGAAAGCAAACACACTTTACAGAAATGAATTGCTGGAAATAAACACACTTTGCCTTGGAAGAAAACATACTTTGCGGAAATAAATTTCTTGGAAATAAACACACTTTGCATAAATGAAATAGATTGCTGAAAACAAACATTACATAAACAAACACATAATTTAGAATGCTTGGAAAATGATTGCAAAGAAATAAGAACTTAATCTAGAACAACTACAGGGAAAAGTCTAAAACAAATTTTAAATTGAAAGTGATACAAAATTAACAGATCTAAAGTATTTGCTTAAAAATATAAATACCAACAAAAACAAGGATCCTTTTTCTTGGAGGAGTGGGCCCTTTCTCCGCCTTGAAACATGATTGAACAACTTAATTTTCTCTTAAAATAGGAATGTCTATTTTATTGATAAAATGTTCTGCTTTATAAAAACTTGCTAGATCTATGTATCAATCTATATCTATCTCATCCTATATCTATATTCCTCTATCTTCTCTATATATATTAATCTATCTATAGGTTTATATATATATACTTCTTCCAGAGGTGCATTTATGGCCGTAACTCTTCCACTGACATGATGGAACCGAATCTGGCCTAGAATAGATGTTGAATTGGAACATGGCTGTATGTACAGTTGTGTGATAATTATCGTGGATCTGTAAGTATGGATAAGTGGAAGTATTCTAATCTACTCCTGATTGATAAGATCATTGATTTGACAAATAACCATCCATTTGGAATAGATTCTTATCGGTTCTAGAACTCTAGAAGAGTTTTGGAACTAAAGGAAATCATTCTAGGTTCAATTGAGAGAGTTCTGAAGCTATCTATAGGAGTTTCGGAACTAACTCTGATAATTTTGGAACTGAGTACTAGAGTTCCAGAACTAAGTCCGGAAGTTCTGAAACTAGGTGATAAAGCTTGTGATTGTGTAATGGAGTTCCGAAACTAGCTTGGAATTTAAAGAACTAAGCTGTATTGAAACATATGCTCTCAAAAAAATTCCGACCGCTTCATACTTCATTCTTTCGCCTGATTGCCACCTGATTTATTACATAAATGATTTTCCAAAACACTTTGTTAGGAATTACATAGCTTTTAAATGTTAGAATCATAATAAAAAAAATATGGAAAATTACATCCTAACTCATATCAGATAAAAAAAAAGTCACAAAATGCAGTCAAACTTTATCAAAGGGATAGTAAGATGAGATCATTTATTGTATATTTAATGGGTTTATTCTAGCCTCATCATTTCCCCCATACTTTCTTGTTTGTAAGTCCCTTTACAAACTTTACTCTTCAAATTTGGGGTTATATATTTTGCATTCCATTTAATTGCTTAGGTCAAATGGATGATACTAAATATCCCAATGCTTTAATTCAGATGTACTATACCCTACGCCTGCTTCCACTTTTCTATCCCATACATCAAATTTAGTGGGATCTTCTACTTCTCTATTCTTCCATGGTGACATGGGGGTGAGAAGGAGTTGAGGTCTTGTTCTCATTCCTATCCATATGCCTCTATGATTTTAAGTTTGTGGGAGATATTACTTCCCTTCTTCTCAATGCCACTGTGAGAAATTCCCATCTTTTCAAACATGCCTCATAAATATCTTCAAAATTTTCCTCTTCATAAGAGGTGAAGGCATTTATACTTATTTTCAAATCAAGATATGGTTCCTTGAACCTTTTATCAAATTCATGCAAACTGAAATGTGTAGAAAAGGCGGATGGTTTACCATAATGAATTCTCATACATAGACCAAAGGAACTAGATTTTAACAGATGCTCTGACTCCCTTTCCTTCCATGCAATCTGATTTTGGAGAACAGAAACAAATGCATTAAGCTGAATCTTCTCTATATACAAATTGATCATAAAACTTGAGTTCTTTTCCAACATGAAATTACAGAGATAGAATTCACAGAGAAGATTTTTTTTCTTTGCATTGGCTAAGGAATAGGCTGTTATAAAATTAGCTTCATCTTTTATTTCATGTGGAAGACCACATGCTATCCTTGACAACTACCAGTGAATGAATTATTCCTCACAAAACACACTATATCTAGGAGAAGGTCTCCTGCATGCAAGAAATTTATCACTCATCATGCAAACCATTTGTATTTTCACAAGATATTTAAATTTGTCATTTTATTCTTTGTAAAACTTTTCTTCCCATCCTTTTCTTTCTTTATTCTCTTCTTCTATATTTTTTTTCAAGTCCTCATTGGATGTCTTGGCTTCACTGAGTTCTCTACAAGTATCATCCCATAGCTTTCTAAGTGGCCAATAAGTTAATTGAGTTTGTGCAGAGACTATTGACAAAGCATTTTATTTTCTAGAATTTTGATATTCCTCCTCTTTCTCCATTATCTATTGTTTAGATCTTGTCAGTGAGTTGAGTTGTTAATTCTTCAATAACCATTTCTCTCTGTTCTAATTTAAGTTTGAGAAAATTCAACTCCTCATCCTTTTCTTTAATAATGAGTTCTGCTCTGGACAAAAAAGAGCCTGTTTAACCTGTTGTTTTTCTTCTTTCTCTAAAATTTCTTGGGGAGTTGAGCATTCTTATTATACCAAAGGAAATTTCCCTTTTCATCTCCAAGATGCCAACTCTTCTTCCTCATGTGACAATGTTGCTAGTTCACCCAATTCTTGAAGAAATTTTTTTCTTCAAATCTCTCATATTATTTTTCTATCTCTTTTTGGCTTGGTCTAGGAGGAGTCATGGCCATGCTGCCCAAAATATTAGCAGCTTCATTTCCCAGCCCTTCTTGATATTTCATTTCCTCTGGAATTTCTTTAGACTTTTTATGAATTTTCCTTCTTTGAGGAACCTAAAAATGTATAGAAATGGGTCTCCTCCTAAAACTTCTTCTGATTTTAACCTCTTGCTCTTGCCTTGGTGAACTGTCAATGTCAGAGACAAATATTGGCTCTCCTGTAGCTACTATAGAGGAAGGATTTTCTTCAAGAGGCACAATTGGTTCTATAGTTTTATTCCTTCTTTCAGATCTTCTTCTTTTTGGTATTTCCTCTCCACCTAGTTATTTCTTTTCCTCTACAATGGCATCCATTTCCAAATTAATTGTAGGATAAGGAGTTGATATTACTCTCCTGAGAATATCAGGGCTCTGCTTATACTTGCTAAGAAATTTCTCCCACATTTCCTCTCCATTTTTCTTCAAAAGGAAATGGTCCTAGCACACTAAATTCACTAACCCATGATGGATGATTGTTCCCAAACCCTAGGAATACCTCTGAGCCATTGTATGGATGGATTCAAAAAGAAACCCTGGAATTTTTACTATATATTTTAGTTTTTTAGCTCCATATCTAAGGTATATGAGGATCTTTAGAACTTCTCTTCCTACTGACCCAAATTGACCATCACAGGTTAAATACTTGACTACTCAAAATGCTACTCTGTCAAAGGGTTTGGGGAAGTTGTCCCTTTTGACCCCTTTTATGATTTTCTTCATGTTGTAAATATATTAGGGTTCAGCTTCCCCCTTTTTTAGCAAGGTTTCAACCAAGTCTTTTAATGTCCCTCTGACAGAGTTTGGGACATGCACAATTGGCACTCCAGATACATTACTTATTGTATTCACAGATGAAAGAATAAATTTTTTTTGACCTTTGTCCCGGATTTCTCTAAATTTATAATGAATACTCTTACCAATTCGTCGTTATACATGGAAAAATTTCTCAGAAATTCTAGCCATCCTGCCTGATGAAAGATAACCACCACTTCTTCAACTGCAATGAGTTTGGTATCATCCTCTGGTTCCGACTTCTTCTTAATCTCCATTTTATAGCGGTGATTCAAATTTTTTCTTCTTTAATATTGTGTACATTGGCTGAAGAACTCTTCGCTTAGCTGTGGAACTGGTGAATATAGCTATAGAATTATTGTACTTATCTATGGAACTTCTGTCTTATAGCTTTATAATGCAAACCTAATTCGTTGCTTCTTCCTTGAAGTTTCTCTGTAACTTATTTTTCACTTTGTTGGTTCCACACTAATGATAACTCATTATAACTATGCCATTAATTTATTCCATTAATATGTTTCTCAGGATTACTCACTTTTAATCATGATGTACATTAGATGACTCATCATATCCAATTTTAAATCAAATCTAATCACACATGTGAACTTTTAATCTAACCTTTAATAAGTTAAAGATATAATTACCATCCTTAATGATGTAATTCCTCTGTCATGATGACTCATAATTCCTAAAAGTGAAACAAAAGGAAAATGGTTAGAAAAATAACTGAAATTCCAAAGATTTTTATTTTGAATTAGCCATTTATTTGGGAAGATCAACTACCATTATTGGTTTTCAATTTAACTTTGAGAGAAAATTTTTTTGGGGAAGAGAAGTTCATTTACTGGTTTTCATTCTCTTCCCTTATTTTTTTTAGGGAAGAGAATGACATTTACTAGTTTTCATTCTCTCCCCTTTATTCTAGATCTATTCATCCGATTATTTGATCATTTTGGAGGAACTGGGTTCTTCCATATGATCAAATTCTCTATCTAGTTCAATCTTCTTCAATAATTCATCCTTAGTAGGGGGCTTCCTATAAATATTTAGCATATGTCCATGGACCAAGAGTGTTCTTCTACTGCCATCAATGGGAAGTAGATGAATAAAACCATTGTCGAATATCTGATCAAACTGGTAGGGTCTTAACCATCTTCTTCTCATCTTTCCTTTGAATTACAAGTACTTGGAATCAAATAGTAATGTCAGTCCCCTACCTTGAATTTCCTTTTCTTGATATGTGTATCATGCCATTGCTTCCTTTGATCTTGGATTATCTCCATCTACTGAAGTGCTTCCATCCTCAATTCATCCAACTCATTGAGTTGAAGGATTCTCTCCTTTTGAGTTGCATCCAACTCAATACCCACCTTGACTGCTTTCATCAATGTTTGTAGTTCAAACTCAATAGGAAACATTGAATTTTTCCCATAGACTAACTCATATGGTGAAAAACTTGTCATAGGTTTCCAAGTTGTATTTTAAGTCCAAACAACTTTAGGTAGTCTCTTTACCCAATCTTTTCTTCCTGCTTCAACTATTTTGGTAAGGATGTTTTCTAATTCTCTGTTCACTAGTTCATTACTTCGGCTTTTCCATTTTATTGTGGGTGATAGGGATATGAATTCCTATGATTGATATGATAATACATTGTGAAATCCTGGATCATATTAGACATAAATTGTGGTCCCTGATATGAAACTATGCTCCTTGGTTCTCCAAACTTTACCACAATTTTGTGCCAAAGGAAATCAGCAACTACTTCTTCAATGGCATTTGTTAAAGCCTGCACTTCTACCCATTTTGTCACATAATTAGTACACACAAGAATATGTTCCTTCCTTTGTTAAGAAGGACTAAAGGAACCAACAAAATATAGCCCCCATCTCTAAAATGGTTCAATCACTACTTGAGGTTGCACAGGCATTTCATTGGTAAAGGTTGGTTGTCCCATCCTTTCACAAGGATCACACCACTTGATATATCTCTTCACATATTTTAACAGAGATGGCCACTAATAACCAATGCTAAGTATCTTGTGAGCTTTTCTTTTCATTAAATAGTGTTCTCCACTTGGTTCATCATGACATGCCCGAAGGATGTCAAAGATTTCATCTTCTCTTACACACATGCGTAAAACCAAATAAGGACCACACTTACATAGCATTCCATTTAACCATTTGAATTATGCACTGGTTTTGATGAACTTCTTTATTTGTTTCTTGGTGAAAGGAGGAAACTTACCTGCTAAAAGATAATTTTCCATATCAGCAAACCAAGGTGTATTAACTAAAATAACAAACAATTGTTCATCTAGAAAGTTATCCTTGACTGGATCTTTCTCCCCTATAGTGATTAGTCTTGAGAAGAAATCAGCTACCACATTAGATTTACCTAGATTATCCACAATGGTAATATCAAATTCTTGTAAAATCAATAACCATTTAATTATTCTACCTCCAACCACTGATTTTTTCATTAAATATTTAATTGTTGAGTGATCTATATGTATAAATATTTTGTACCCTATAATGTAATGTTTAAACTTATTAATTGCATAGATCACAAGACATTATTTTTCAATGGTGGTGTAATTTCTTTCAGTGGGAGTAAGATTTTTGCTAAGATAATAGATAACATACATTTTCCCTTCTTCATATTTCTATCCCAAAACTGCACCAATGGAATTATTTGAGGCATTTGTTTGGATATGAAAAAGTTTCTCCCAATTAGTTCCTCTCAATATTGGGGTAATTATTAATTTCTCTTTAATTTCTTCAAAAGCATGTTAACACTTTTCATCCCAAATAAATTCATAGTCCTTGGTAAGAAAATTAAACATGGGGACAATTTTTTTACTAAAATCTTTGATAAAGCATCTATAATACCCAACATTTCCTAAAAATGACTTGATATCTGTGGGGGTTTGAGGAATAGGTAAGTCTAAAATAATTCTGATTTTGTTTTGATCAACCTGAATTCCTCTTTTTGAAATATGGTGTCCTAATACAATCCCTTCATCAACCATCATCAAACATTTTTCATGGATAAGAGACAAGTTGTGTTGCTCACATCTTGTCAATAATTTTTCCAAATTTTTCAAGACATCATCAAATGTATCTCCATGCACAGTGAAGTCATCCATATATACCCCTACACATTCATTTGTTAGGTCTAAAAAAATTGCTAACACAACTCTTTGGAAGATTGTTGGAGCATTGCATAATCTAAATGGTAATACCCTGTAGGAAAAGGCACCCCATGGAAATGTAAATGTAGTTTTATACTAATCTTCAGTAGTAACTTTGATTTTATTATATCCGCTTAAGCCATCCAAGAAGGAAAAGTATTGTTTACCTGAAAGGTTGTCTAAGACTTGATCTATGAATGGTAAGGGAAAATAATCTCTCAGTGTGGCTTTGTTTAGTTCCCTATAGTCAACAAAAATTCTCCATTTTTTGTTATTTTTAGGGATAATTACAAGAGGAGACACCCACTGGCTATCTGATATAGGGTAGATAAAACCTACTTGTAAAAGTGTTTCAATATCTTGTTTGACTATATCCCTTAAGGCTAGATTAATCCTTCTCTGAGGTTGCCTAACTAGCTTAATGTTTTCAGTATAGATGTGATGAGTGAAGATAATTGGGTGGATTCCTTTCATATCTTTGTAATCTCAAGAAAAATATTTAGTATGATCTTTTAGAACATTAAACAATTTATCTTCTTCATCGTTCTTCAACGAGATATTAATATTCAAAATTTTACTCGATTGAATTTCAACATGTTTGGTTCCAATGTATGATGAATTGATTTGTTGAAAGGGTTCCATTAAAGTATTTAGTGGACATTCATGTGGCAAAAACATATGATATGTAGAAACATCTCCAAAATTTCCTTAAGAAAAAATGCTGGACAAGGGACAGTAAGAAGAATTATGATACTTATCTTATTGTAGGTCAACTTATTCATCACTGCTTCTTTCCAGAAATCCTTCATCTTATCCTGATATATGTGAAGATGAAGCTACATATTCTTCCTCTCCCCAAGAGAAATATCATTCCTTTGGAGTGAAATTATCTTCATTTGTAGGGAATTGTTGGTGGTGTGGTTCGAGAACTAACTGTAATGGTTCCAGAACAGATTATGTAGGTCTTGGAACTAATTTCGTAGGTTCCAGAACTATTCCCAATTGCTTCAAGGATGATTGGTGTACATTCAATGGTGGGTTAATCATATCTTCTATTTCTCATACGTGATCCTGCAATGTGATCATGGCCAATGAAGAAAAATTTTGCTCATTAATATTAGGATTATCAATCCACAATTTCTCTTGATTATCATTAAAAGGTCATGTAGAGGGATATAATGAAAATTTCTTAGAAATATTACCATTTAAAATGGTCATATCATCTAATCTATAATCAATTAAGGTAGAAACTGTAGCTAACCATGGTCTGCCAAAAATAATGGGATAACCCAATGTTTTACCTTTTGGCCGTAATATAAGGAAGTCAATTGGATACTCCCATGACTCCACCATAACTACTACATCTTCAATAACTCTTGGTTTTTCTACAAATTGATTTTCCATCTCCAATATGGTGTTATTAGGTTATATACCTGTTAACGACAATATTTTCAGAGTGTCCACTATCATTACATTTATAGCTGCTCCAAAATCAACCAAAAATTTATGTTTATCTTTATTCCCTATAGAGACATAAATAAAAGGGATTCTAGGATCTCCATATTTGGGAAGTAGGAGTTTTCCTGCTAATAAATCAGCAAGTTTCCCATATACTTTTATAGTCCCGGGGTACCGCTTCTTTCTTCTAGGATTTTTCAAACATAGCATTTTGATTAATTTGTTCAATTTTGGAATGTCCTTAATTTCTTGTAGTAGTGGTATTTCAATATTCAGTCTCCTTAGTTCTTGCACCAATTCATATTCCTTGATTTCTATAGCTTCTTTGAACCTCTCTGGAAATGGAGTATTAGTGGAGTTTCTTTTTGTTTCCTTATCTCTTTCTTTTTCATCTTTGATGGGGGAAACCATTATGGCTTGTTGATTCTGATTAGGATATGTTTTCGCTTGAGTATAATTACTAGGGCTCCATCTAGGTTGTGACCAAGCATGCTAGTTATTTTGACCAGTCCATGGTTGTTGATGTCCTTGTGCATAACAAGACTGACCTTACCAATCCTAGGGATTCCAAGTTTGTTCAGGGGCCCAAGGTCATTGTCCCTAACTTTGTGGTACTATTTGAGTAGCCCATGACATAATCCAAGGATTAAGAGAACCTTAGCATGAACTGTCCTTGGGTAGGTTGTCTCTGGACAAAATTTAATTCTTTTGATGTGCTGGTTTGTTTGAGCCAATTATTTATAAATGGAAGAAGAGAACAAACATTACTCTCATGGTCCCTAGATTCACAGATAATGCACATTTTTGTTTTATCCTGAGGACAATCTCTTAATGCATGCTTTTTCCTACATCTAGGAAAATACATGGCTAATGGTTTAGTCTTAGCATTGACTTTACCTTGTAATCCATCCATAGTAGAGGTTAATTAAACTAAAATGTCTATTTTAAAATTTTTTAATTCATCCATTAGTTTTTTGATGTATGGATTCAAATTTTTCACTAATTTTCCCTTCCTAGGTCCACCCTTTGTTCTAGAATAACTTCTACAAATGTCTTTAATTTCATTCAACCTTAATTAATCAATGTTTCCACCTCCTATCAAGTTAAGATCTTCCCTAGATTCATCTTCAAAACCTTTGAGAAAGATGGTTTTTCTTAACTCTTCTTGAAGTAAAAATCCACATCTTTTACTCACAAAGAGGAATATGTCCAAATAATCTTCCATATTTTCATCCTCTTCCTGTTTGATTTTGAAAAATTCTTCCCTCTTATTTTTTCCTCTACAGTAATCTTGATATTTGTCTAGGAAGGTAGATTCCATTTGTGCCCAATTGGTAATAGAATTATATTTTAATCCCATAAACCACCTCATTGCTACATCCTTCAAGGTAGATGGAAACAACTTGAGCTTTTGATTATCTATCTTGTAATCATAGGTCTGACACAATATTTTAAATTCAAACAAAAATTGGTTAGGATCCTCAAATGAAATTCCTCTAAATGTGGGCAAGTGTTTAGGTAAAAATTTCTTTATAGTGGTTTCATCATACTCCAACTGAATGGGATAGGTAAAGGTCCTATCAGATCCTCTTTCAGCTTCTCGTTCCATCTCTCTAGTACTCTCTAGTCCTTTCTCCCAATAAATGTGGTATGTGATTTGTTTTGGGGATGGTGAATAGTCAGGAGTAGGAGGTTGACTACTCAATTATGAATCAAAACTTTATCTAAATGGATCTTGAGAAATAATCTTTTTACTGAAGGCTCTACTTCCCTCTGGTGATTGATCCCAAAATTCCAAAGGTGGAAATTCTACTTCTTGTCTTATAGGGGATAATGGTGCCTCCAACTCTTGATCAACTTCCTTATTTAAACTATAGGATGATGATAATTCTTGTTTATATATTTTTGGGAGAAATCTACCCTTGGAGTCTCTTGGTCTACTCATAAATTTTGTGATAGCTTAGGGAAGATTTCTTCAATTACTAAATGTATGATTGTTGCTCTTGTTGACACCTAATTAGAAAATTCTAACTATTGGTTCCCCAGAAACAACACCAAAAATGATGGGTTTCTTTATTCACTTCATTTAATCAACTCTCTGTTGATGTCATATTCAAACCAGGGGTGTATCTAAAGCTATATGCAACAAAAGGAATCTTGGAAATCTAGTAATTGATTATAGGTATTTTTTATTTTATGGGGGATCTTTTCAATGTCTTAAGGACTTCTTGGTTAAAAACCTTATTGGAATAAGATTATGAAAACATGTCGGAAGTAAACACACTTTACAGAAATGAATTTATTGGAAATAAACACACTTTGCCTTGGAAGTAAACAAACTTTGCATAAAATAAATAGATTGATGAAAAAAAACATTACATAAATAAACACATAATTGAGAATGCTTGGAAAATTATTGCAAAGAAATAAGAACATAAACTAGAACACCTGCAGGGACAAGTCTACAACATATTTTAAATTGAAAGTGATTCAAAATTAACAGATCTAAAGTATTTGCTTTACAAATATAAATACCAACAAAAATGAGGATCCTAGTTCTTAGAGGAGTGGGCCTTTGCTCCACCTTGAAATAGGATTGAACAACTTTATTTTCTCTCAAAACAAGAATGGTTATTTTATTAATAAAATATTCTGCATTACAAAAACTTGTTAGATCTATCTATCAATCTATATCTATCTCGTCCTATATCTATATTCATGTATCTTCTCTATATTTATTAATCTATTTGTAGGTCTATATGTATATACTTCTTCCAGGGGTGCATTTATGACCGTAACTATTCCACTGACATGAAGGAAATGAATCGGGCCCAGAATAGATGCTAAATTAGAACATGGCTGGACATACATCTATGTGATCATTATCTTGGATATGCAAGTATGGAGAATTTTAAGTCTTCTAATCTGCTCTTGATTGATAGGATCATTGATTTGATAAATCACCGACTGTTTGGAATAGATTCTTATCGGTTCCAGAACTCTAGAAGAGTTCCATAACTAAAGGAAATTGTTCCATGTTTAATTTAGAGAGTTCCAAAGCTATCTGTAGGATTTCCAAAACTAATTTTGATAATTCTAGAACTAAGTACTAGAGTTCCGGAACTAAGTCTAAAAGTTCCAAAAGTATGTGATAAAGCTTGTGAATGTGTAATGGAGTTCTGGAACTAGCTTGGAAGTTCTGGAACTAAGTTGTATTAAAACAGATGCTTTCAAAAACATGTTGACTACTTGATACTTCATTCTTCCACCTGATTGCGACCTGATTTATTACAAAATTGAGTTTCCAAAACACTTTGTTAAGAATTAAAAATATTTTAAACATTAGAATCATAATCAACAAAAGATGGAAAATTACATCCTAACTCATATCAGATCAAACAAAAGTCACAAAATGTAGTCAAACTTAATCAAAAGGAGAGTAGGATGACAACATTTATTGGACATTTAACGGGAAAATTTTGGCCTCATTAGTGGCCTCGTGTACTTTATTTGTTCCAACCATTTATTTCCCCTTTGGTGGATCAAGAACCTTTAGCTCATCCTCAACATATTTATTTCTAACCAATTTCGGCTTCAATTATATGTACACTTTGGTTGCTTCCTCATTTAACACTGCCAAAGTGATGGAGTTTATGTTGATATCATTTGATATCAAAATATCGATCTAATCCACCTTCCCTGAATATACATAGGTTTTACACAGGGTGTGGTAGTCGCAATCTACCTTATCTGCATCAAGCCTCAACTTGCACATGTCTAAAAATTGGTTCACCAATCCTTATTAGTAGAGTGATGTGAAATCATAGGGAAACTTACACCAAAAAATATTCTTACCAGTCTTCATGTAGTACCTCTTGATGCAGTAATGCTGGTAAACTATGAAGTCTACCTTCCCATCAAAAACGTAAGGTAAGTTACTCATATTGCACTATTCATGCTCGAATGCCTCAGTAATTTTCCTATACCACATATCCACTCTCATATTATAAGTGCTAGTAACTCTATCATAGGTGTAATATACAAATATATTTTCCAAGGATTTTTTCTCAGGTGGGTATTTCCACATTTTGTCCTTAGGCACATTTGGGACTCCAATCTCTGCAAACATAATAGATAAGAGGATCATACCCCACAAAATATAGTCATTTATGTGTGCTTCCTCAATTATTCCTTCCGTAATAAAGGTAGAAAGGATATATAATGTTCCTTCCACCATCTTCTTCACAATGTGGAGACATTTCTTATTCACTTGGCCCCATCTCTCTTGTTTTATCAACTTTATTAATAGATGCACGAAAATCTAGAAAACATGGTCAGTGAATTTGGAGACATCCATCATGTTCCCTCCTTTCTGATACTTTAAATACACCGCGGTAGTCTCCAATTTTACCTCATCATATAAATCTATAAAAAATTCAATCCCCGAGCTACACAATCGTGTAATTTTCCCAATCATACTCACAGTGATACACACTCATCTCCTTGTAAAGTAAAAGAAGTCCTCATGGAATCTTGACATCAACCATTGATATATGAAATCTAGATTACCAAAGTATGAAAACTCATAAATATGAAGCACTCCCATTCCTTCCAAGGTCTTATACCCTTTGTCATCATAAATGGGTTTTTCATTTGCTGTCCTTTGGTTGGTCTTCTGCACCAGCTCACTCTCTATCAGGCTCTCATTGGTACTAGAGTGATGATTGTAATCACTCACCTTTCAGTTCTAGACATGACACTCCCATATGTGCCCCATTATAACTCCCTATGGATATTGCATTTCAGAGAACCTTTCCTCAGGTGTTTCCTTGACTTTGAATTCTGGTTCCTTCTTATTTCCTTTACCTTTTTCGCTGTAACGAGTGCCATTTTTTTGCTTGGGGTTTTTACTTATTTTTACAATTTTTGTGTCCTAGGAATCTGAACTCCTCTTGTTCAAATAATTTCACCCAAAAGATACTTGGTTTTCTTTCCTTACACCAAAGCCTTAGTCTTCTTCAGTAAAAACCCATGTCCTAATCCAAGCTTCACACCATTATGATTTAAATATCCCTAAAACCCATACTCCATAAATCTCCATTCCTTTTCCCCACTTTAAAATTCCTTCCAAATGGTTTGCTTGATAGGTCATCTATCATATTCGAAGGGGGTTTTTGAATTCACACAAACTCTCACAAATTAGCACAAGGTTTCTCAAATTTGCACTCTGAAAATGCTCAAAATATTCACAAGGAAAGGTAAAGAACAAACTTTCCTCGGTGCGTGATTTATATATTTCTAAAAATCTCCCACATTTATTTATCACCAACTACCACCATATTATAAATTTAATTCCATTTTTCTACTTTTTCATATTTTTTCTCTGGTTTCTTCCACGCATTGCAGTCGTAACTTTCCTAGGAAAATACTACTTTCAAGCCATATGAATCTTCAAGCAAGCTTCCATCCACCACTAAAAATATTTCCTATGCACTTTCCATCAAGTAGTCCATCATGTTGCTACCGACCTCATTGTGTGACCTCTTCCACACGTGGATATTCATCCTGAGAAATTCCTAATGAGCATCATGATCCTTAGCACATGTAGAAAATTATATTGCACACATATTTAAGCGAGCATCCTTAATTCACACCTTCACATATGCACTTATGTCAATCTTCCCAAGCGCGCTAATCTACTATATAAATATCAACACCAATGGATCTATTTTTCATGCACTTGCACCTTGTTCACCCCACACTAATAGTATGTGCGGTCCTCTCTGCACAAACTCAATAGATAGTAATTAGATTCCTATGTAAAACCAAACTTATTAAAAAAATAAGGAAAATAAATAAAAAATATACAAAAAAAATCATGAAAGGGAAACATAATCTAAGTGGTAATACTACCTTATTACAAACACCAATAAGCTTATTTATAGTAGGGCTTTAGCCTACTCCCATTGAAGTAACTGAGAAACATGGTGTTGTAACTGACATGCGTCTGAGTCAAGTATCTTGGTTATTACATAAGGTTCTAACCAATGCACCTTCAACTTCCCTCGGTGGCATGTAAACTAGGAGTCATAGAGAAGGACCAACTTGCCAACTGAAAATGTCTTATTCTTAATGTTCCTATCATGGTAGGCCTTCTTTCACGTCTTCTCAATCTTCTGGCTCCAACATGCAATGAAACATCACTTATATAGCTACATTAGTTTCTTAATTCACTCTTGAATTTATTTCTCATCATCTAATCCACTTGCACACATAATACGTAGGGATGGTAAAATGAATTGTATTGGTAGTACGACTTTTACGCCAAACACCAACTAAAAAGGTGTGGTCTTGTTCAATATTTTATATGTGGTCCGACATGCCCATAGTATAACTGAAACTTTATCATCCCAATATTTTCTTCCAACATCACAAATATTCGTCAGAGTTGGTCTCAAAATCTTGTTGAAATATTATATAGTACCATTAGCTTGAGCTTGATAAGGGGCAGTTTTAAGGTGCACCACCATAAACTCTAGTGATAGAATTCTAACTATCTCATTCAAGAAATTATTTCCTCCATCACTAGTCAAGATTAATAGATAAGTATACCTACTAATTATGTTCTCCCATAGGAACCTTGTTTATGTGGCTGTAGTGCAATATTTTATAGGCGCAACTTATACCCATCTTGTCAAATAGTCTATACAAGTAATCATATAGTGAGCTCCATTTCTATGCGTGGGTGGTGCAATAGTTCCTACAAATTCAATTTCCCACTTCTCAAAAGGTTTCGTGCTTACATTAGGTATCAAGAATATTTCATCTCTACCTCCAAGATTTCTAATGCAATGAGAATGATCACATGCCATCAAAAATTCCTAAACATTCTTGTACAAGGTTTCCCACTAGATTCTATCCATAAGGATCTTGCACATAGTTGCATCACTTGCATTATGTCCTCCTACTATTCCACCATGAGCCTCATCCATTATGGATTTTTGATCATGTTCCAAAACACACTGACAAAAAATTTCATCTATACCTATCTTGTATAAGTCTCTTCTAATCAAATGATAAGGCACTATGTGTAACCATGTTTGCAAACAGACTGTTATATCCTCAAAATATTTGGGTGTGTAGTTCAACCTAAATAATTATGCATAAGGAATTATGTCCTAAATACTATGTGCCTCTTATTCAAAATTAATGTGTGACAAGTGATTAGGTCCTAAATTAATCTTCCCTGAATTTACCACCATTGTAAAGTAAAACTCTTGAAACAAAAGAATCAACCTGTAAATGTATGCTTAAAAAATTGGATTATTGAATAAATAATTCAAGGCCATGTGATTTGTATATAAGATAAATTGTGTGGCCAATTAGTATTGAACAAAATTATGCAGGATATAGATCATAGACAATGCCTTGCGCTTCATGTTAGTATAATTCTACTATACTCATGTCAAATTCCTTCTTGAAAAGCATGTGGGATGATTCACATTTCCATCTCCAGGTTGCACTAAGATGACACCAATAGTTTTACAAGAAGCATAAAAATGTACATGGAAGGGTTTGTTCCATGAAGGAAAGGGAAAGATTGGGGCACTGGTAAGTTTCTCCTTCAATGTCTTAAACACATATTGTTTCACGCCACCCCAATTAAATTTTTCTTTCATCTAGAGAAACTCTTCCAAGGTCACAGATATATTTGTGTAGCATTTGATAAATTTTATATAGTAGCCAGTATGTCCTAGAAATCTACACACTTCACTATGATTGGCATGCTCTTCCAAACCAATAATGATGTTGACCTTCAGGGGATCCACCAACAATAATTCTTTACAAATTATATGTCCAATCAAGGTGCCAAATGGTGTAGAAAAAATGCAATTCTTAATATTCAAAGAATACTTAATTTCCTACACCTCTCAAGAATCAACCTCATATTATCATAATGATCCCTAACCAAGCCATAAACTATGCAATCATCTAAATACACCTGTAATAAATTATGAATAAAATCCTAAAATGATTGCACAACAATGCACGATAATACCGATGGTGCATTCTTAAACCCAAATGGCATAACATTATATGCAGAAATTTCCCACTCCGTAGTGAAAGTGGTATTTTCCTAGTCTTCTAGTGTGATACACACAAGATGATAGCATGAAAAATCCATCTGTAAAAGAATAGATTTTGTGCCCTTAAACTCCCTCAAGGATCTCATCTGTGAATGGGGTGGGAAAAGAATAAATGACATATGTAGCATTGAGTTCCCTATAATCCACACAAATCCTAATCCTTCCATATTTCTGGATGCTTATAACCATATGACTAACCCATTCAGACTCCTTAATCAGTTAAATGATTCCAAACTTAATAATTTTTTAAATTTCATGTTTTACTTTCATGCAGATGTTAGGATTCATCCTGTAAAGTATCTTCCTATCTTGAATCATACCTTCTTTTAGCTTAATTTTCATTTCTTCCAATGAGGGGTGTAATCCTTTCAACTCATGGTAACCTTGTGGGAAAAAAACTTGGAAGTCACACAAAATATTAACAATCATTGCTACATCCTTTTCTTACCAATAATTGCCAATAATGTCCTCCTTGGGAATTTCTTTAGTGCCAATGTTTACCTTCCTTGTCTTCATAGGTGCATGGTACGCACATGCCTTCTCATCTACTGTATCTGTTACTTCATGCATACCTTCAGTATGAATAACCTCCAAATTCTCAACCTCTTCATAATCAATGAGGTGCACCATTTTACCCTTTTCTTTCTCCTTCTAGGTGTGGCCTAGTTGTAACTCTTTCATCTCCTCAACATTCAGACATGCCTTGGTATCAAGTTCTCCAAGTAAGTCAAGCATAATATCTCATGACTTTGCACCATCCCTAAATATGATGCATTTCATAATCTACAATGCTTTATGTACTAGAGGTTTATTAGAGAAATAATCAAATTTATGGGCCATACCTTCAGTCAAATCTCACTAGCTTGGAATCTCCTGTTTGAGCTCAGAATACACATACCACGTGTGTACGCAATATCACAATGTGGAATAGAAATTATGCACCCACAAAGATGGTGGTAAGGCCTCCTGGCCTTTTGCCCATATTGTCTCAAAAATATGCATGTGTTCCAAGGAAGGAGTCTTCCCATGATACTCACACATATGTGTAGGTGCATTGCTCCATGTGAACCTAAATGAGAAGGTAATTCTCACTTCTCACCAACCCAACAAGTTATCTTTGTGTGTTTTCCACCCATGCATTATTATACCACACAAGGTATAGGCCAACATGTTTCTTTGATCATCCTCTTTCTTCTAGTGTTCCTTCATGACGCACAAGAAGAACTCTATATTTTCTTATCAATGAATCATGGTATCTAGAATTTTCCCATGCACCTAACCATGTGTGGCCTGATCATCCTAATTATTCTTCCTTTCATCTCATGCCTGACCCTTTCATATGTTCCATGGGCCCATTTATCACAAGAAACAATTGTGGTATTACTAATTGACTACATATCTCCCCATTACAACATGCCTTCCTTGGATGGTTCCATAGTTTCAGGGTCATGTATTATCCGTGCATAAATCCTATACACATATTCTTCACTCAAAGGATATCCATATGGTATAGATTTTTATTCATTTAATGGTATAATTATGTGCTCATTCCTATTATCAAAAATTATGTATCCCTTATTGAAGCACAAGTCTATATTATTCGCATAATACCATAGTCACCCAGGTAATTATGGAAAGTTGTCTTCCTCAATAAGTCATATACAAAACATTAGAGGATGGCATAAACATAAGTCTCCCCATTTGATTCCATGCATCCAGAGTAAGCACATTTACCTCAGCGCCTAAATCTATAAAAATATTGCTTACCGACCATCCATTAACTATGGAATCCAAAGTGATTTCTTTATCATACTAATGGTTCTAAGTGGGTAATTTTCATGTAGTATATGTCACTTGTACTTAACTCCAGTGCATGATACCTTGTTATGCAACCATTCCCATAATAGTGGGATGCTATTTTCTTGGTGAATTTTTTTACATACCTCCTTGAGATCATCCACATCCTTCATTGGGAGTTAAACATACTTCACACATTCTCTCTCATATGCCTACTCCTTCAAACACTTTGGCTCACCTTGCAACTCTTTGATGACCTCCATAGTCTCCTAATAGACTTCCTTCTAATGTGTGGCATCTGGATACCTGAACTGCATGAATTATTATCACGTGATGAGTGGTATGGCCTTGAAAAGTTTACGCGCACATGTTTCTTCAGTGCGAGTAGTGAAAAATGAAGGTTATAATTCAAGATCAAGTACCTTCTTTAGTATCCATTTATCACCCTTCTCACTCTGCACCTTGATCATCCTCGTGCCCTTGTATTTCTTCTTATTCTTTCTCATGTGCTCATAGAGGTCTGTAATATAACTTTTGCTACTTTTGACATAATGAGAAAACTATATTCTAGGGAACAACATGCTGGTAATGATCTAGGGACCCACAAGTATAACAAGTCCCACATGGAAATCTACTTCTACCTCCACAACCTATGCTTCTATATCCTCCACGGAATCCACCTCTATCATTATTATGCTCCTCATAAGGCTACACAGTATGTCCTTAAGAGCTACTTGCAACTGTGGTATGTCATAATCAAGTCTCGAATGCTTCATGGATTTGATATATCAGCCAATAATCCTTTGTATCATGAATATGTGCATTACAAATCTTATAGTACATAGATTCACTCTTCATAGTTGTGTGATTCAGTAGGAAAATTCTTGACATCATGGTCCAAGTGGAAGATTTCAGAAGAATGTAATAATAAGTGCACTAACCTATGTGGGTAGCTATCCTTAGTGTGTCCTTCAACCTCATTATCCATGCACCATACACCACTTTTAGTCTCATGTGCAAATTTGATAGAAATATTCTCCAAATGTTTTTCCATAGCTGTTATCTCCTCTTCCAGAAAAATAACTAACGTCCACATCCAAAATTCTAACTTCTTCAACATGTAGAGATACTTCCAATGCCTCACGAAAATCAGTATACATCTTATGAGATAATTCCATTTGAAATGGAGTCAAAAATCCCCCAAAAAACCACTGTGCATGTTGATTTTGATGAATATCATAAGACAACTTAGACAAAAAAGTTATAAAGCATGCACCATACTCCCTTACACTTTTAGATAATCCCTGTTTGATATCTTTGATCTCATTGATGCTTTTTTGTTGAAATTTTGGGATGTGAAATTTGACTAAGAACATAGCAAACAAAGCATTATAGTCCACCACAATCTGATATGGGTCATACATCCTATACCAACTATGCATAACGTAGTGGAAAATTGTCTTACCTCCCTATTTGAAACTTTAATCCCCTTTGCGTTCCATAGTAATTAAAAATTTCACACATGCTCTTCCACAACCTCTATACCTCTATAATCTGGAAAGTGGAGTGACATATCAAAATAAAATTGAGTTGGTGTTTGTTGAGGCTGATTCGATGGTGGCTGTTGAGGTTGATATGGTGGTGGTTGTGGACCCTGTCCACTAGATCTAGATCCAAAAATTCCACCAGTATTTCCTCTAGGTGGTTGCTAACCCAATCCCTTTGTTCCTCTTACACCTCCTACAATGGGTTGTGCTTCAGTTGATGAACTTCCTTATGTCCCATTTGAAGTACTAAACTGGACACCCACTACCTGCGTAGTTGTAACACCCACAAAAGTTATTCTAATGGTCTTCGCTCTAATAATCTACCCTATTGACACTCCTAGAAACAATCCTATAAATTTATCCCCAAACACTAGCGCCTATTGTGTTGCCATGGGTGTGTTACTAGTTTGATTAAATTATTTATTCAAATCAAAATGATATCTACCCTATCTATATGATTACCTTCGCCACTCTTTCCTTGAAATACCTTTGGATCTAGAACACCTTAAGAATGGGCTATGTATCTAGGTTGAGTTAGATGCTTACCATTGGTTCTTATCCTCTCCTTTAATGCACTCACATCCAAAGCTGATGGGGAATCCCTACTGAACTTTCCAAAAGATGGGAGGTATGATGTTGTGGCTCCTCATCTTCCACGGGAGCTCTAAAACCTTCATGATCAATTATTCTCCTCAACTCCATTTACGCTTCAATTCCTCTTGCTCTCACCTCATCATAATTGATTTGTCTTTCCTCTCTCTTCCCATCTTCCACCTGGGTTGCTGTCATATTTCTCTACACTTGTTTATGCCCCTACATGTGGTGAGGTTTTAGCTAGCCCTAGGGAATATTTCAAATTCTAGTTATACCATCAAGATCTTTATAGCTAAAGGAATAACATGCAAATAAGATCCTTTGGGCTCGCATAAGAATCTAAAATCATCTTCCACTAGACAACAATAAGTGGTAATCATGTACTCTAGCATGTAATTACATAACACACCAGCCCACCAATAATATATAGTTCTAGTCCATGATTCATCTACATAAAAAAACATTTGATAGTCTTCTTGTGTCCAAACCCTTGTCCTAGGACCCCAAGATTTGTTTGATGTGTACGTTGCTAACCACTGATATAACTCTACTAGAAAGAAGCTAAATAACATCTCATATAACTCATGATAAATTTTATAATCTACCCACTTGCACATTATAAAACCAAGTCTATTGCTATACCTCTGCATAAACCTATCTTTTTCCTCTTCCACGCAGCTTTCAATACTCTCTAGAGATATTTGGCATGCTATCTGTAAACAACATACTGGTAGACAAATTGAAAAGAGGTCCCAACAACAAAACCAAAATGCACTCTTTATTTTCACTATAGCACTATGTGCACTGACACTTTATTCAGTCTGGCTAAACACTCACCAAAAGCACACATAACCACCAGGTTTGTCCTTTATATTTTATTTTCAATATTTTAGCGTGCATAATTACCATGATAATTATCCTAGTACTCAATCAAGTATTCCTAACCATTGCATAAAATAACTTTGGAATTTTTTTTTATAAGGAATCATAATAGATAAAACAATAACCAGGATAAATTACATCATTAAATCACTATATACAGACATGTCACTGATCATAATCTAAACACAATAATCCATTATACCAAAAGTATTACATATTAAAATATAAATACATAGTAATCAATATACCAAAGTTTTGGACCATATGCATAAGTATCAAACCCTAGACCATAACAACGTGGATGCATCAATACTTCCTAAGTTCATAACTTACAACTAAGGACTACTACAACATATATATAGGCATGGGGACTTTCCCTTCATCACCCATGCACTCTCCTAATATTAGGCGTGCCCAAAATATACTACATGTATGATTTTACATAACAACTAATAATAGATTATCCTATAAATAAAAATTTCTTTAACCCTATTAATAACCTCCTTGCATGTACTCAATGTGAATGTTCATTCTCCAAAAAATATCATTTACTTGGCCACCAAGTAATCATGATTTATCTCCTTTCTTGTTCGACACTCCATACTGCTTTTCTTTTTTTAGTCTGTGATAAAAAAAATAGGCTAAGTCCTGAATTCTGTCTACTTGAGCATGAACCACTTGCACAATTTTTCCACCTTTCCTACCTCTTCCACCATTTTGTAACCCAAAACCCTATGCCCTCTTCATACTTAGGCATTCTTTTTTCTCAACAAAAATATAGAAAATAAAGAGACCAATAGAGGTCAAGGTGAAGGAAAAAGGTAAGCCTACTTGCAAAGTTATTTTTTAGTGGTAAAGAAATCCCAAATGATCTCATAAGATGGAGATTCGAGTTAGTAGTTACCTTTGAGGATAAGAATATTAAATACCCTAAAAGGGTAGGGGTTGCATGCAATAGGATATATGGAGTTTTTATTGTTTATTAGAGAGATTTCCAAGAGAGGAAAAAAAGAAAGGGGACAAAGAAGGTGAATATTTGGGAACATATGGTTTCAATTTTTATGGAGATAATTTTTCACCCAATAATACAAGGAGATTGGTTAAAGAAGCTTCATGTCTTGAGGCTTGAGAGAGGAAGGAAGAAAATTTCCTTGAAATGAAATAATAGAGAGAAGGAAATACTCTTGAAAGACAATATCGAGAAGAGAAATGATGGAGATAAGTGTTGTATTCCTTTAATAGAGGTTTCAAATAAAATTTCTAATGTGAGATAAGACCACTTCCATGGTGAGGTGAAGACAAGAAATATTATATTGAGAAAATCTTATATTGGTCATTATAGATTAGAAATGTGATGATAAAGATATTGAGAAGCTTATATTTATAGCTGAATAATGTGGATTTGAACAAGATGAAGAGGGGGACCTAATTTCACAAGTTGTAGTAATAGAGAGTGAGTGAGTGTGGCTAAAGACAAGATAATACCATGACAGAGTAATGAAGAAAGTATACAATAGAGTATTTGATGATAAAAAAATAGTAATGATGAAGGACATGAAAAGAGTGACACAAGAGGAGAGAAGGAGAAAATAATCATTGCAAAGGATAGAAAAAAGAGAGAAGAGAAAAATAAAATCCTCATTACGGAGGATAGAAAAGAGAGAGAAGAGATAGATGTGTTATTAGCTGATGAGGAATAAGAACGTATCATTTTACAATCATTCATGGAGAGATTAGTTAATCTAGAGGTGGAACAAGAAGTGAAAATTGTTGAACTTGAAAATGCTCTAGAGGGAGCCAAAATAAGAAAGAGTGAAATAGAAACACATCTCTTTATAGACATGAAAGAGGATGGGTTGAAGAGAAGTAAGGAAATCTTCATTTTTGAAGATGAAATAGTGAGAATATTCTTCTATAGCAGGACAAAAGAAGTGTGTATCTTTGAATACATTATGGAAAATAAAATGAAGCAAAAAGAGAGCACAATAAAGAAGGAAGAAGTGACATTAAGGAGAATACTTGAATAGGCTACCTTGCCTCAGTTTTTTTAATTGTAAGTATGTTTTGTGTTATGTAAGTACATGAATGAAGGAGCTGAAAGAACTTTGTAATGTGCATAAGAATGAAGAAGAGGGGTCATTTAGAGGGCTCATGAGAAGTGAATTAAGAGATGATCTATTTTAGCTCATAAGAAGTGAAAAGAAATAGGTACATGATAAAGAGATTACAAATGTTTAAAGAGGGATACTTGTAGAAATCGTAAGGATAAATGGAGGAGAGATATTTAAACTCAATAATAGTAGGAAAAAAATACGCATAAGATTCTCTGATGAATCTCATGAATGAGAAGAGATGGGTGTGTGTTAAAGAAAAAAATTATGTAAAGGAATATAAACAAAAGGTAAATAATAGAACCTTTAAATTGATTTAAGTAGATCTATTTACACTTTTAAAACATGCAAAATAAGAAAACGTAGAAGAGGATATCCTTTGGGAGCTCATGAGATGAGAGAATTTTCCAGGTGAACAACTTAGAGCTATTCCTAGAAATAACAAGGAAAAGGATATGAGTAAGTGGAAGAGATTTGTCTTGAAATACAACAAAATAATGAGGTTACTATATGAGGATCCTGTTATCCAAGATTCACCCCTCAAGGTAATTTTGATAACATGCATCAAATTATTCAGTCCCGATCAAGTAGATTGATTCAAGGCCCGAAATCGTGTTTTCGAGGTCCCCTCGGCTTTTTTCTAACTCTCCCATCCAAGAAGAAATCCCAACAAGTTAGAGAAAATGGAAAAAATGCAAAAATAAGGTTGTAGGACTGTTTTAAAGCATTTCAGGTCTAAAGGGTTCGGGTCGTACTGAGGTTCGTCGTACCAAGCTTGGGGTCAAAAAACAAAGAAAATCAGCTAAGTCAGACATTTTTGTCCCAGGCGGTCCGCGGGACAGTTGGGACAGTCAGGACGTGAAAATCTGAAATGACTGAAAGTAGGGAAAATTGTCAATTTTTTGTTTCGTGTGGTTTTGGGACAGCCGGGACAAAAGTACGCGTGGGACGCGAATCGGCTGATTTGCCGACAGACAGTCCATTTCGGGTGGTTCCGAGATATTTGTCCCAGGCAGTCTACGAGACAGTTGGGATAAAAGTATGTGAGGGACACGTGGGACGTGAAAAGGTGAAAAAGTTGCAAATAGGAAGAAGGAATCCCGAATCGGCCGAAGTAGGAGTTTTTTGTCCGGGACAGTTGGGACAAAGGTACGGGTGGACGTGAAAAGGCGAAAAAGCCGCAAACAAGAACAAGGAAGCCCGAATCAGTTGAAGCAGGAGATTTTTGTCTGAGACAGTTGGGACAAAGGTACGCATGGGATGCGAGGGATGTGAAAAGCCGAAGCAGCCGAGGGCAAAGAAGAAAAGTCAACGTTTGACCCGTGAACTTCAAATGGCGATAACTTTTGACTCCGAGCTTTGATTTTCACAAAGTTGGACTTTCTGGAATGAGCACGACATCATCTATGCCACAAAGAATATATTTATTATTTTTAACAAGGGTAGATATATTTAAATAAAATAAACATATTCGGCTCCAGTCAGTTAATGCTCATTTCCGTCAAATGACAGAAAACGCCTGCCAGACCCAAAATAGCTGCCCGCACTCAGAAGGCCATAACTTTTGCATTTCTCAATGAAATCACACAAAATTGGTACTGTTGGAATCATGGTTCCGAGCCCGACACACAGAAATCAATAAATTCCATATTTGATAAGATATTAATGGATATTTTTTATAAAATGTGGCCGGGTTCATAACAATGTTTTATTTGGTAGTTGGGAGTGCAATTAATAGGCATGGTCATCATTCTTTCTCTGCTGCAGCACCTGGGATAGTATGGGGATCCTTTTGCAAGTAATATATAATCATTTCACTCCATTTAATGCCTCTTACAAGTGGTTGAAGGATAGATTTCGGGATTTCCATTTTCCCTTCTCTTTCTCTTCTCATTTTTTCTATAAATTGGAGTGTTGGGCTCATTGTAAAAGGAGGTAGTTTTTTGTAGCAAAGCCCTACCAAAATTGCTTTGTGAAGCTGATGTGTTACAGGCCCTTGTTGTGTACTCCTTGCATGGTGATCCAGGCCCTTATCTTGTAATAGATTGAACTGTGCATATCATGAAGCAATAAAATATAAGTTTGTGGATGTATCTTCCCCTACTGTGTTTTCTTGCATTCTTCTTTCCCCTTCAACCTTGATTACAAGAATATTGTGTCTATTATTATGTTCATGCAGGGATCCATTATCATTGTGTATGTTTGAAATATTGTTGTGAATGTGTTTTGCTAGATTATGGAGAACTATCATCACCTCTTCTAGTGTGCACTTTGCTTCTGTATTTCACGCATTTGAAGACTACTCTCACACCCTCCTTTTCTGGTGTATCACCACTTTAGTGTAGGATTTCATTTTATGCATTCCCTCTCCCTGGTCCCTTGAAAATTTAGATTAGAATAATTAGTTTACCCTGCATTAGAGTAGATTGTGGCAGGTAGTTTAGGAGCAAGAACCAGCTTTCTCTAGAGGTCTATCTCAAGTAGCAAGTCCCACAACTTGGAGATAGTACCCATGTTATCCAATCACACCGTAAGTTCAAGTATATGCACTTATGGAAACATAAGGGTGCTATGATTCGGTGATAACAAATCCCAAATCTGATTTTTAGGAAAACAAAGAGAAAGAGGTTTGTGAGCCACCCATAAAAGAAGATATATTCATGAATGAGGATTTAGAGGTGATATATTGTGAACTAAAAGGAAGATGCCCATTATTTGATGATGGGAAAGTGTTTGTGGAATCCCATAAGTGGGAATAGGATGAGTTTTCATTGAAAGAGGAAGGAAAATAATTTCATATTTCTATTTTACAGGGAAGAAGGGTCAAGGAAAGAAAAGAAGAGTTTTGAGTTTCCATGAAGGAAATAATGAAGGTAGTTAAAGATCATATTAATGGACATGAGTTGATTATCATAAAAGACTGTGAATACATAGAAGAAAACAAAAAGATTAAAAATTAAAGAACAACCATGGAAGTTTTTTGAGAATGGGAATTTTGGAGTCCATCATGTGAGCACATGCCATGAGAAGAATGTAGGTAATGGAGAAGAGTTGTAAAAAATGTATATGAGGTGTGATTAAGAGATGGAAAAAGTTTTATTGGGAACTCTTGAATCCCTTAAGGTTTTTGTTCAATGCGTGGGTCCATCAAAGGTAAAGAATGTAGAAAGAAGGAAAAAGTGTGGTTTAGTCCAACATGATCATATGTATGAAAATTAAAGTGAAGTGATAGAACAAGAAGGTAAGGTTGTAAAAACATATGAAAATATAATTAGTAAGGATGGGGCATCACAAGATGATTTTCTTCAATTTTTTATGGAGACAAGAGAGAGTGGAAAATGGATGGTACACGAATGTTATCAAGAGGTCATATAAGAGGGAGTTCATTTACATCAGCTAGAGGGGGAGAGAAGAATATCAAAAAGGAAAGTTGAAGAGATTGAAAAAATAAATAAATTAACTCATGTCGTATAGAAGAAAACACAAAGGTAGATATGGTGGAAATTTTTCTACCAAGAATATTGAAGGAAGAAAGTAAATTTTCACATTTGGCAGCAACCAAAATATGTATTGGTTAAGAAAATATTATGAGTCAAGGTACACATTGTTATCTTATGGAAAAGGGAAGTACAAGATTCTTTGTACATGGAATGGGTGAGGTGAAGAAATAATATTGTAATCAAAATACAATTGATGTAAAGAGTTTGATCATATAATAATATTAAGGATGAGATGGAATAGATGAGTTTGTTACTAGTCCAAGCATGTGATGAAGAGTATAAGGTTACAACACATATATAATTTGAAGATGAAGAGATGAAGGAGATGCATCTACAATCCTTAGAAGTACATGAAGAAGAAGATAAAGAGAATGATGAGAGTATAGTTAAAACAATGTTCCACAAGGAGATGGTATTTTTTAAGACACGTTAAAGGTTGTAAATAGTGAAGAATATGATGTTTCAGTAGAGATAGAGGAGTTGCTTGACATAACTATAAGGACAATGAGAGAAGATAAAGAGTTGGAATCCATGAGAAAAGAGGATCTAAAAATCTAATAATAGGTTTTATAGTGATTTAAAAAAACATACAAAGACTTAGGAGGAGGTGGTCAGATGGTAGTAGGTACAATCCCACAAGAGAAATCAAGATTCAAGAAGGAACATTTTGGCGGAGGTTGTCAGATGAAGGTGGGTCTCAACCCAAAATAATATGGAAGAAGAAGAAAATAAGAACTTAGTGGATGTGGTTATATTGTGGCAAGTATAATTCCATAAAGGAGGAAATAAAGAGCATAGGTAAGAAGAAGAGAGAAGTTTTGAAGCCAACAAGAAGTTGGAAATGGAAGAGAAAAATAAGAATTTAGATGAGGTATTTTGTGTGTTGGAAAGGAACATAATGTTCATCAATATCAATGACCAAAATATTTGTTTTACCTCTTAACCCACCTATGTGAGTATGAGCTCACAATTTAATTATCTTGGGTGCCTAATGCAAGAGTATTAATGGATAACAAGTAATGTTGCATCAATAAAAATATAGTTTTTTTTTGGTTTTATCTTGACATGGTGTAAATGGTCCTACAAGGCATCATTGAGAAGAAATGTTTGTAATAAGTCCTATTATAGAACTTTTAGTTTTGGAATATTCCTAAAACAAAATGGAACTACTGCCAATTGCTGATGTTTTGTAGAAGAAACGTTGAATTTTTGACAAAATGCATGTAATCATCAACAAAGATAAAATAAAAGATTCTTGAGATAAGAATTGATATGAGAATAATTTCTTGGGTCATTGGGGAGCTGAAGAGACATGGGATGCATCAATAAATGAGGGGGAAAAGGAATCTCAAAGAGGAAAATATAGACATTAAAAAAAGACTCTCTAGATAACTAAACAAATACTAGAACATGTCTGTGCACTACTTAGTTTAGGATGGGATGCAATTATTTTGTTCTCCATATTTTAGTTAAATAATCCTATAAAGGCATGCATTCGAGTGTTATAATGTTATTCAAGAGTGTTTTCATAAATTATTTAATGGATCATTAATGAGAATTATTTATTGATATGTGTTAAGGTTGTGGGAGTTCTTGTGTGTATCTATGAAAGAGTGATAACCCTTTCATCATAAGATTAGAGATAGTCCTTAATTTTATACCCCCTGTGATTTAACCATATGTAGATGTACGATGGAAAATGTAGTTAGGGATAACAAGCTCTGATGAATACAACATTGGGTCTTATTGATTTAAGATGGGTGATAATATTGATTTGATATTTTTTTAGTTTTTAATTTTCTAAAGATTATTTGGAAAAACTACGACTTATAGGTTAGTCCTGAATAGTTATGTAAGTTTAATGATGATAGTTGGGGAAATAATGTCAATAGTGGAAATCACATGTCTCTTTCCATTCATGCTATCATATTCTCAATGGGATATAAGTTAAATTTACAAGTGGTTTCTATGGTTTTGGTGGAATATGTTTCTTATTCTTTCATTTCTAGGTTGAGGAGCTACCTAAACCTTTAAATTATTAGGAAGGGAATCTACATAGATTTTAAATCTTGACTAACTTGATAAATGACATTATGTCACCTCATTTTTAAGCATGGTTACGCATTGCAATGAATTCCTCATACATATAATGATAAATATCATCATGATAAAAGTTAACACCGAGTTAGAAGATATAAGAATAAGTGTAGAGTATTTTATAATTCTCAAATGAATGCCCCCAATTTGTATTCCACCAGTAAAATATACTCTGATCATACCATGGGGGAGAGGGTGGAAGGTATCCATAAAATGTTGATAATTCCTAAGGAGATGTTTTCCCAAATATTCCATGGAGAGAGGATGGTGACTATTTTTATGGAAGGAATGGTGGGTGGGGAATAACCTCCTTTATATTGAGGAGGGGATGATGTATCAATGTTATGCATGAATTTATGCAAAACATTACGAGGATTATGGGTGTCATTGAATTTGTGATTCTGGGGTATCATTAGGGCTTGCATATTCTATTGAGGTTGATATTAAATTTTTTTAGGAAGAGGTTTATCAAATGTTTGGATAAGATCATACTTCCTTTTATATTTATTTATGGGTTACTCCAAAGTGTTAGGATAAATAGAATTGAATTTATATTGAAGGCAATGATTTAATGTACCCAAGAAAATTTAGTAGAGAATATCATCAGAAAAGGTGTGATTAGTTCTATTAAAAAGGGCTTTCCATCACTTGATGAGGGATTGTGAAGTTTAACTATCACCCTATTTATAATTGGAAAATATGTTCAAGTTATTCTTAGGAAAGTATTGAGAATGAAATTCCTTAGGTAGTCAATTGACTAATCTCTCAAGATCAACAAGATCTAGTAAGAAGAGTATGGTACCAATGTAAAACATCAATTGTAATGGTATGAACTAAGAGATCAATAGTGACATAAGAGTTATAACAATCCATTTCTTGTAGATATTTACAAATGCCTTAATGTGAAGATTAGGGTTGGCTGACCCATTTTAGGTAAGGTAAGGGTTAATACCTCTAAAATGCAACTTGTTTATATACAAAGACAAAGGTTTATTTTGAAAAAAATTGGAGGGAGAACCTAGTTGGTTATGGGTGGTTAAGGAATTGGAATTCCATTGGGAGTGACAAGTGGAGGTGGGGATGAACATTGATTTGGCACACAACACTGAATTTGGTGAGATATGTTATTCATACAAACAAGGTTCACATGTATTTGAAGAAATTAATTGTTTGTAATAGCTTGTTGTTGACTTATTTAATTAATTAGTTGATTTATATCATGTATCCACCCTAAAAAAATAAAAATGGTTTAGTATTATATTAGTTTCTCATTTATTTAAATGTGTAAGGGTAGTATAAGTTGTATAATTTGATCGATTCATAAAATTTAATATAAATACCATAATATCGCTCCCCTAAAGTTGAAAAAGATACAATGATAGAAAAAATTAATCAAACATAAGAGGAGAAGAGTACTTAGTTGATTATAGAAGAACATGGGTGATCTAGAAGTGCAACATAACTTAGAAGGCTAGAAATGAATTATAGGTGATTTATCTCTAGAACTATGACTACAAAATAAACTAGTATGGAATTATATGACATGGTGTGGGGCATGGCATGGTCTGGTCATGAGATGTATTTTAGACAGGGATATAATAGTGCTATATAACTATTGATGGTTGTCAATGGATTAGAAACATGCTTCACTTTTTGAGGTTAGGGTTCAAAAATGTGTGACACCTTCTGTAGTGACATGTAATAGGTAAAAACCATATATTCCTATAATAACACTTCATGAACAAGATTAGATAATAAAAGGAGATAAATATATGTTTGATGGATTTGGATTGAACATATATGAAAAACCTTTCTAAATTGATCTAGGTGTCACACTACATCCCCTTGAAGGCAGGAGAAAAATCCATGTAGTTCTCATAGTGTAGGTGTAATTGTGTATGCAAATCTATGAAAAACCCCAATATTTCCCTTATGTATCTTGACACTCATATAATGAGCAAAAATATGGATAAATTAGAATGTACCCTTTATAGTTGTGATATAATTTATAGTTATTACAAATTTTATAGTGATTCCCTTAATGCTTAGAAAATTTGAAAATCCTTTATATTGACTTAAAATTGTTTTGACATGGCTCGACATGACTTGGGAGGTCTATAGAATGAGAGGTACAACTTTATAACCTTGGTTGGATAGATTTTGACATATGTATGGGCTTATCCTAAGTTTTATATATGCTTATTAATAATTCAAGAAATCATAGAGTGCTTTAGAATGAATTTTGCAACAAGTTATCTTGAAAGTTCTAGGTGAGTTAATAAGTGCATTATATTTACTTATGTAGGCATTCATAGGTTTAATTTTATATTAAGGCTGAACTATGTGATGTGAACCAATCCAAGAAAAGATATAAAATTATCTAAGTAACCATTCAATTGTGGGAGATGGGACCATATGGCCTGTAACCAAAATTTAGGATGGTTTGGTCCTAGCTATATAGTCTCAGATAGGTAATTTAAGGGACTATGTAAGATTATGGGAAATATTCCTATGGAAATTATACTATTGTGAAATTATGTCATTGGTTTTATGAGAATATGTGTGGTGTGCATAGATAAACAAGTCACAAAAAAGATAAGGATAAGTCACTTAGTTTTGGGATGTGTAAACACTTAAATTTGGAAAATCACTCTTTGACACTGTTAGTTTCGACAATGCACTCTTGCTAAGATAAGTAAAACCTTCTATTTCCTACTTATCACATTTCGAATTCATTTTTTTAATCTTTTTTATCCTTTCTCACTCACATGTTGTCAAATTATGAGAAAAAATACACAAAATCCTTATACAAACATTAGGAAACAACTTCTAAAATTCAAGTTGCATGTTTTCCTTCCTTGGTCAAGGTTATATAATTTGGTTATGATAGTTTATCTAATTCTGAATTAATTTTACATTCTCGGACCACAATGTCCTCTAAATTTGATTTCAAATTCATATATAATTTTTGGGTCTTCTAATCTCTCTGGGTCATCCTTTCATCAATAAATTATGTACGATACCCTATATAAGCAAGTAAACACTATCTCATTTACAACATGGAAATTTTATTGAACTACATTGATAAAATAACTTCCTACACTTACAAAAGGCACCTACGGATCCCTAAATATCACAATAACACATCTACAGTCATTAGGGAAGCAATATATATATATATGAATTTTCTCACCTGGTTAAGACATCAATCTATCCCATCTACAATAACTCAAATATCCCTTCCAAAATTATTTAAATAAGATAAAAATTAACTCAATCATTTTTAAATGTTGTTGTCTAATCTATTTGGATTTATTTAGATATTACATGTAAGGTGGAGAATGAAATTTGTTTTGAGGCCTCTTTGGAGTAGTGCCAATGTCGATGGTGCATAGGGGTGCCCACAATCCAACTAATGTTTGTTTTGTAGGAATTCTCATCCATGGATATGGTTTGAGATGATGATCAAAGTATTCAAAGAGATTCACGTGGTGATAAAAAAGTAGGTTTCACAACAAAAAGAGTTTAAGATGACTAATTTAACAAAATTAAATCTTAATCATAGGACTGAGATCAATCACATGATATTAGAATCATATAACATCCAAATGGAAATAAAGTGTAATAAAACAAGGATCTATAGTCTTTTATTTCCCAACAATAGCTATGTGTATAAGCACTTCATCCAGACAAGTTTGGAATCTCACTCGAAGTGTGTGCAATCGCTAGGTCCCTCCTTTGTTATGCTTAGAAAGATGTTAACACACATGTCAACCATTAAATCAAGAGAACACATTATACCATGACTATTCAACAACACATATAAAAAGGAAATCATTTATAAATAATAACTAACAAGATCTGTATTCAAATTAACCCATGTTTAGATACAATGACCTTTGCAATCCATAAGCAATTGTCCATTACTAACCTAGTCCATCATATAAAATAAGAGCTGAATATATTACAATCCATTACATCAATGCGTTGGAGCTTGCACACACTCATACAGACTTAAGAACAGACATAAATATATCTTAATCTCTACACTAACTAATCTCTTCACTAGCTATTACAAAGAAATATCACTTATATTTATAGGGTGGGGACTTTCCCTTCACCACTTACATGCACCTTCCTAAAAAAAGCTGTGTTCACAAATAGATTGCATGCTTTTACAACTTGTTCTAATAATAGCTGAATCTATAATTGAATTTGCAATTTGATATGTTTTAATCCTATTATTAGCCTTCTCCATGTGTTTCTCCTTTTCCTTTCTTTGCATGTGATTTCTTATACTTTTCTTGGATGCTAAGTCATCTTTCTTTTGCATATTTATATACCTTTTCTTGAGTGAAACTCTAGCTCTAATTTTCTATTTTTAGCCACATCTAGAAAAGTTGGCTAAGTCCTTGATCCTCTGCATGTATGCACACAACCTTGCACACTGATCTATTCCTTCGTGGTGAGTGCACCTACATGCACTAGTCTATTCCTACCTCCTTTCTTTGTACATAAATCCTAGCTCCCACACATGGCTAGTAATTAGCCATTTTTTGATACCAACATTACCCCACACTAGGGATATTTTCCATCCTCGACAATATTTATATCAAAATAATGCTCTCCAAAAAATTAAAGAATAAATAATTAGAAGATCAAATAATTATGGAGTATGTACCCAATGAATAAAATAATATCAACCTTTTTGATGAGTGGGTTTAAATTATTTTTGGGGTGGTTGGAGTAGGTATGGGAACTCTTTATTCAGGATATTCTCCAACTCTTTCCACCATGTAAGCTCCTTTTTGGCTGAATTTGGAACCAATCTGGAAATATCTGACACTTTCTTAAGGGTCAAATATTCACCCTTATCTTTTAATTCTTTGATTATTCCAACAAGTCCTGATCCCATTCCCTCCAATGCATTCATCTTGCATGCAACCAATGAGCTGAGTTCCTTGAGTCTTACCTAAAGTGTGTCTCTCACGAATTTAAGAAAATATCACTTCCACGCTATTTCTTCCATGATTTCCTCACGCCCAACCTTGTTTTCTTTCTTGGCAGCTTATACTTTCTTAAATTCAATTTCTTTTGAATATTATGCACCCTTAGGATATGATCTAGGTCTTGGCAATTATCAAATGTGTACCCTAATTTCTTCATAGATTATTTTATCATGGTGCTAAACACCTCATATTCCACTATCTTACATGTGACTACTTCCTTATTATTTTATTTTTGTGTAGTCAACTCTTCCTCTGATTTCCCTGGCACATACTTCTTCTGATGTAATAAGATGCACACCAAATCTTTTATGCAGTGCACTTTTTAAGGATACTTATCTTTTAAATTCTCTACTAGGTCACGGTGCACTATCATGATTACATCTATTATATGATTGGCCTTATTATAAACATACTTTGTATGCTTCTTCACTTCCTCCAACTCCTCTGTGAGTCATTGTACCTCCTCCTCTTTATCCTTCTTATCTTCAAGAAAAAATATTATCATGGCCCCCTTGTTCATATTCATGTGTGCCACCTCAGCTGCCATCTTATTAAATGCATTATTAGCCTACTCTTTTCTCATTTTTGTGGTTTTTATTGTACTAAGATGTATGCCTGGTTCCTTCTTAATTTTAGGCTTGACATACGCTTCACTATTGATCTCAAACTCAGGTTCTTCCATATGGGTTTGCATGCTTCAAAAAATCATATTTATGTGTAAATATTTTCTCCTTCAGGGTCAATCAGCTCCAAGACATAGTAGTATTTTATTGGTACCGTGATTTGGAACCTTGCATACAACACATTTGTTTCATCATCTATATAGCTCATCTGTGTGGGTCACATGATCTTCTCCTTTTTCCTGCTCCCACCAATGTGCCTACCTTTAGGTAACTCCTTCTCAATACTCCATTGTGCATTGCTTCCATCTCCACCTGCAAATCCTAAGCCTTCCCTAGTAGGATGCTCCTCTTCATTTCCCTTCCCTTCTTCCTCATCTCCTATAAGGCCTCCACCTTTTGTGTTGTGACTTCTACATCTGGTTGCATAGTCTTTTCCTTAGACACTTCCTCCTCACCATGGGTTGGCTCTTAACTATGCCATCCTCCTCAACAAACTTCTCTTTATCACTCTTTATAGTGGTAACCAACATTTTCATTCTATTTATTGGAGGTGTTTTCTTCTCTATGCTTGGTTTTTTTGGAGTGACTACAAATGATCCCTTAGGTTTTTTTGATGACCCCATACCCTGTATCTTTGATTTTTTCCCCTTTTGTAACTTTCTCTCATGGTTATGGTTGAGCGAGGTGTTGTTTTACTCTAACTCCTCCTCATACTTTTCTTTTTCTTCTTCTTCTTCATGTCAAGGAGGTTTATCCTCATGCATTCTCTATGTACCCACAGTCTATTTTCCCTTAGGAAATTTCAAGAGGTGAAGGTCTATTGCTTCAATATATTTCCCATTTTTCATTCTGGTCCTAGGATATACGTATACTTTCATTTCTTCCTTTCCCACCACAAGATTTGTAGGAGTAATATATATACTTTCCAATTCCATTACCTCTACATAGGCTAACTTAGAGGGTTCTACATTAGTGGTGCACAATGTGTGATAATCAAATTCTACCTTGTTCGCATAAAAAATCAACTTCTACACATTTGATGCCTGAAAGTACTTGGTAGTGAAGGATAATGGAAGTTTGCAACATGGGCCTTCTCCCCATTGCTCATGAATAACCTTCTAAAATAGAAGTGATGATGTACTAAAATTCCACTTTACCATCAAGTATGGTGGGTAACTCCCTCAGTACATGCCACTCATTCTTGAATGTTTCATGCATTCGTCTATAAAATTTATCCACCCAAAGTTTATATGCACTACTTATGGCTCCATCACAAGTATACTGTTCAAAAATTTACGTGAGAAACTTGTTCTCTACTGGATATACCCATAATTTTTCTTTAGGTCCATCAAAAACCACTATCTCTTAGAAAACTATTAATTACAAGATGCGTCCTAGGTTATTTTCTCACCTTTGAATACCTGAACCTTTTATTATTATAAAATTCCTTCAAAAATGAAGGAAATAATGTTACACATAGTCTTCTACACCATATTTTGGGCTATGTCTAACCACTTCTTGTTTACCTATGTCAACCTCTCTAATGCACTTAACTTATAGCTTAACATGCATGCTAAAACTTAGGTTCTCAGGTCATTGATGGTTATGATGTCCATCATGTGGTTCCCATGTTGATAATTGAATTTTTTTGTTGTGGCCTCTACCCCAACATCATCATCCAAGTCCTACTAAATTTCAATAACTGAGATGCGTAGGCCTATTTTCCATACAACTAGCTGCAAGATGATGCACATTATTCTCCTAGAAAAGTATAAAAATTTCTTATGGACGTACGACATGATCCTTTGCTATAATCACTATGGATTTACAAACAAGGGTAACTATATGAATGAAAATTGATGCACGACCTTCAATCGCACTCAACCTCCTGAGGTTGTGTCGAGATAACCGATGTGGATGGCTATGGATAGTGAAATATAGTGAATATGTGGGAATGGGACACACAGGCTATCAAGGCAAAACAATGTCCTTGATGCACAATATCGGGATCTACTCGTCAAGGGAAAAGAAGGACATTCTAATCTGAATGGGTCTAATGGATGGATTAGAAGGGATGGTTACACGAATACTCTAATTAATATTAATATCCACAAAAATACCTTCCAATGGTTGTGGGATACATGGAAAACCAATGGGTGCCTTGTAATGATTTCCAAAAAATGTCATGGAATGGATGAGAGAGAAGTTTGGTTCCATTGTCTCTATGGTTGATTAGCTGGAGTGGTCCTAAATGCAAGGGTTTGGTGAGATTATTTATTTGTAACATTCAGCTATCTAATCATGTCTGGTGGAAGTGGAGACAACCTAAAGACTAATGAGAATCATCATGTGTCAACGTCTAACTGGTCTTTGGGCCCTTGTGGTTGAGGAACCTGTGGATCAAAATCCTAAACTCTTGGTAGTTATGGTCTTTTCATGGTCATACACATTTAAACTCTATTTCTAGGGGCAATCTAGTATTCATAGGATTTGTCAGCCACAATATTCAAAATGTTTAATTGTTCAATTTTTTTTGCGTATTGTGTTGGTATTTTTAGGTCAAGCATACAACATCCCGTATCTATTTCCGTAATTAGTTCATGCCCATTCAGTTGAGAGACCAATGGATCACTATCATATGTTTTCTCTTGTTGTGGTTTGTTTATGGTCATGTATACATTCAAAGCATTTTTTTCTAATCAAGGTAAATAAATATCTAAACTAAATACAAAAACTCTATACTATGTTTTTGTGTTTTAGGAATGTAATGGAAATAAAACAATACAAAGCAACTAATATAATAAAAGGAAATGTTTTTTTGCTTTTCTGTAATCTAGAAGAAACGGAGAAATGAAAATATTCTAATCTAACAAATAAATCCTATATAGATAAACAACCAGATGTAGTTATTTACCTGTGCAATGGTGTAATTAAATCTATACTAATCAATTAAATCCTCCCTAATTAAATCCTTTTCTTTGCCTCAGAGGAATGAGAATAAATCAAAGCTTCTTAGAGAAGATTTTCTTCCCCTACAACTTACCAGATAAAAGTAAAGAAATATACTATGGAGGATCTTCTAAATTCAATGATATTTCAAATGATTTCTAAATTAATCAGATAAGATTTCTTCTAGAATCACCTCTTTGTAAATCTAAAGAGACAGGAAAGAAAGGCTATCTATCCTAAGAAATATTTTTTTAAAAGAAATGATCTATTGTAACTACTCAATGATTGTAAAAATGAAAATGAAATGCCTTTTCTACTGCAATGAATAATATGAATAATATTCTCAAACAAAGAATTAAAGAAATCCAATTACAACCCCAACCTAGTATTTACAGTATTGTGGCAATCTAGTTGCGGTGTGATTTTACGTCACCTCAGTTTGAATTTTCAATCTCTTATGTTCACATGAGTCCAGGACATTGGAAATGAAGTAGAAGCAGTAAGGTGAAAATTCTAGAGAAATGAAAACTTGATGGCAGTCTGTTAGCAATGTGGTTAAAATAAAGATAACGTAAGAAAAAAGAGCTGTGCTATGTATTTTCTGGCAATATTTTTATATCTAAACTAAGGAAGATACACAAATAATCTCTAGTCATTTTCTTTAGAAGAAGTGATGGTTTTATAAAAGGGTGGTTGGGTTGTTCACTATCACACTTGGTAGCCATGGGGTACCACATTAACATGTGAAGTGGTAGTTAAATAATCAATTATAAATTACAAGTGGAAGAGGATGTTGCCACAAGTCATTCAATCTTGAAATAAACTAAAATGATTTATAAACGTTCTCTAAAAGTGAATTGAAGTGAAGAAATTAGGTGTCAATTCTCAGGTAAAGAATTATGGAAAAATTTCATAAGACCGCCGCCTTGTGCAGGGATGTGGTTATAAGACCACTGCCCTACCTAGGTGGCGGTTACAGGACTATCACCCAGGTAGGGTGGAGGTTTTGTAAATTAATCCAAAACCTAAGGAAGAATGGTGTGGGAATCTAGCAAAAAGTAGGGAATGACAAATTAGGGTAAATTAGGCTACAAATGTAAGCTGTAAAGAGGTTTAGGGAGCTTGAACACTTTAGAAAAGATTTGAAACATCATTGGGGAACTTCTGTAACCATTTTTCGACAATGTAGCATGTGCAAATTTGGGTGCATACATATTTCCCCATAGGAGAAGTGTTTTACCCATGAAGAGGTGTAAAACATAGAGTCTGAGTATGGCATTCCCAAAATTGGGAGTTAGAAGTTATACCTAACACGTCTGTGTGCCGAAATGTCACTGTCTAAGATCCTTCTACTTACAAAATGAAAGAAAGACTCAAGTGTAAATAGATACGATATGGAGAAATAAAAACTAAAACAAAACAACAAGAGAAATTACCATCTGCGTGGGGATAAAAGTATACTTGTGCCAGCGCTCCAGCCCTGTAAGTCATAAACACTCAAAATGAAGTTAAAACAAAGCATATATATAACTAAAACTCTCATTTTCAATTTCATTTACACATATCCTCATTGTGTTTTTTGAGATCTGGACCAACCATCACCGTTTTGAGTAAGAGTATAGTCAAAATGATGAGTACGATGACATGACCATGGCTTTGCGAGTGAGAGATTGTGCAACAAAGACAAAGGTTAGTATTTTACAATTTTTATTTAAAATCTAAAATGTGAATGTTTGAAAAATCTATGCATAGGGGAGGTTACTTCTGAAATTTCTTGTGTAAAAACATTCCTTATGGGGTAGTCTAGACAATTTTTTCCTTTGTTTCACGTAAAAAGGTCAATTTTTGAATTTTTGGGTCAAAGGGGATGACTTTGTCCATTCTAGACATGACCTCTACCTTGTGCAGGGCAGTGGTTAAAAAACCACCACCCTGCCCATGGTGGCACTCCTAGGACAGCTGTGGAAATTACAAAACTACCGCCCTGCACATGTTGGCATTTTTGTAATTGTCGAGGCTGAGAGTAATGTTGACCTATTTAGACTTTTTTTTTTGGATTTTAAGTTATTTGTGTTGTTTTTTATGAACTTGCTTATTGAAATACATTGCTAACTTACTATTTTTTTATTTTTTTTGGTGAATGGAGAAGGAGTTATACATTCACTGGAGTCGAGCGAGAGAGTGTGATTAGCTTCTAGGGATTATTGGTCAATTGAGTTAGGCTAAGACAAATTTATTACACCGAGCTGGGTTATGGAGGATCTCTCAGGTGCCACACATAACACAAGCCAGTCAGATTCTGTGTGACCTACTATTTATTTAGGATGCCGACTAGAACACTTTCCAGTTTCCTAGTGTTAGGAGAGAGTGGTCCATTACTCTAGAGGATGTTTACAAGATTCTTGGAGTACTTATGACTGGTAGATGGTTGAATTTGGAGAGTGTAGGGAGCACAACCAGATATTGTCAGTAGGATTCCTATATGGGAGATGATGGGGTGTCATCAGGCACCAAACAGGTTATGAGGCTTTTATATATTTCCTCCACACCTACCCCCACCATTCAAAAGGCCATTATTCATATTTTGGCTTTGCAGTTGGTAGGAGATAAGGGAGAGGACAAGCTATTGTATTGCTGGGCTCTGATTATCATGTAGATCGAGTAGTATGGGAGGATTTATACCTGGGGTGTTGATATTTTGGGGACTACATACCACAAATTGTACTGAGTTATGCGGCTAGAGGGGAAATCCTTAAGCCACCCTTCGTTAGTAATGAGATGGGTGAATGAGAGGATCATCCCCTATTAGAGGGGAGTTAGTGTGAAGGATCTAGGGGCCATAAGGGCCGTGAGGTGGACATGTTTTTTAGTTCTCAGTGGGCCACATCATCTTGTTTCTACACTGATTATAGATGATTTTGTGGCAAGGCCCTATCATGACATGATCAGGTTATGGAGTCAGGAGGGGACTATCCTTCTTGCTTATGCTACTACTTCTCTGTTAGTTGATAGGACTGCGAGGGTGGAGGCCCGCCCTAATTCCCTAGTACCCCAACATCTTGGGATACCCTATGATGATACTCTTCCTACCATGCCCACCATCTACTAGATTTTTAGGGAGGCACAATAAGGCCTTATGGGCCTACATGGATGGAAAATGCTAATACCATGAGTACTTATCTCTATGTAGAGGTTTACTTGAGCTCGACGATGACCTAGGGTTCTCCTATAGATTGAGGTTGCACCCACTCATACTGGTGAGGAGGAGAAGGTATATACAAAGACAAACATCGAGGAAGAGACAAAGGAGGTAGGCGGAGAGACCCACGACGAGGAGGGGGATAGTGACATGAAGTGAAGGGCCATGGAAGATATCTCCTTGAAAGAGAGAGAGAGAGAGGAGATGGAAGAAAAGATGGAGACTTTGGTTTCTGAGGAGACAATTCCTCATGAGGGAGGAAAATATGTGTAGTCTGTTATGGGCTAACAAGTCACCACAGGAGAGGAGGAGGCCCAACAGCCGCTAGAATCATCTCCACCACCAATAACTGCATCAGTTGATCCAACCTAGATGCCTAGAGATCCAATTATGTAGTTACTCTTCTCTTAACCTTGCTAGCTATAAATGTTAATATGTTAAACATTGCTCTTATTTTCTATTTTTTGATTTTTTCTAAATTGTCATTGTTCTATTTATTTTTCAGCAACTGTTGAGGGTTGGTGAGATATTATTCATTGGATTTGTGTTAACACTTTATTGATCTCTTTGAGGAATACTCGTGTGGATCTGGCAATGGATGTGGGACATCCATTGCAGGCTAGAAAACATACATATGTGTTTACACTTCTTTGGAAGGCTACAAAGATGTTTACTACTTTGGACAAGAAGATCACTGAATATGAGATAAAAAAGAGGATGGCGAGGCAGAGTCACTCATGTTAAGAGGCTGTGACTAGTGGCCAATCTCATGGTCACTATCATCGCTCGGTGTATTCATGACATTTGATCCATAACACGAGTCCCATCTGTAGCTATGCACCAACTCAGGGTTCCTAGAGAGAGGGATAGGCTAATGAGACTTTATTGCTTCGATGCCATTTTGTGAGGCATATACAATTTTTTGTGATTTTTTTCTCCTTGTGAGATTTTAGACTACACCTAGAGTGTGATGACATTGTATACAGACTTGACTCATTACGATATATATGAATATCTCTTTTTAGTTTGTTTATCCTTTGCAACAAAGTTGAATTCATTTATGGTTTACTTCACATGTGTACTCTTAGATGTTTATAATTTATGATTTTATATGCTTATCAGAATGCATGCAGTGGATGATGATATGCTAACAAAATGACTTTATTTTTTTTGTTTTGTTTTATATTATGTTAATGCAAATTGAATGTAATCTCGAAACTTTTGGTTTTTCAAGAAATATTTAGTTCTTCTTGTTTTATTTGAAAAATGTGCTCAATGTAGTATGATAGGAAAATGAAACCACTCCACTTCTAACTCCACACAACTAGTAAGATGAGAGGGATCAACACCGAGAGCCAAAATTTATGTGAGTTGTATGATTTTGATGAATGGAAGTGATGAAAGAAAGGAAAGATTTTGACATAAATCCAATTAGAAACCTATAAAATAACTCTACACAAAGTTTACTACATAGTCTAGAATGTGATTTACTTGTAAGTTTATCTAGACTTAGACCTGTAGATGGCCTCCTGATTCAGAAAATATGGTTTAAAGATTTTAATTCTTTTAGAACATGTGCATCTAATTCATTCTTCTTGGGATTTATGACTTCAAAGCACTTTTTATTGAATGAATATTATTTTTAACTTACTAATTTATTTGCAGATACCCCTTACACCTTGTCCCATAATACCAGTAGGAAGCATGGGCTCATAACCAAGGACAAGGCATAGGCAAGTAAGGGCACTTCCCTCATTTCCCAATCTCATGCCACTAATAAGAGGCACGGGCTCAACACCGAAGGTTGGTGGGGAAAGGAAGTGTGTAAATGATTTTTTTATTGATTTTGAATTTATATATATAACTTTGAGTTGTGCTCTTAGGAGGGAGAGCTTTCCCTTATCCTTAACCCCACATAACCAATAATATGTGAAGGTTTAAAACTTAAGGCTGAGATAGGCTAACAAGAAATCCACGTATAAATTTTTAGAATTATTTTTCTACCAAAGAGGTTTTTCTGGGAAAGACATAACTTTAAGAATATTTTAGAACATACGATGGGAAAATATGCCTATGTTAGAATAAATATACGAGTAGAACCAAGTATGCAGGCCTTGGTAGGATTAATTTCAAAATTTTGTCTTATCTTATTGAATGAATGAAATGATTGAAAATTTTGATGATAATATTGTGGATACTTGTAGAAATTTGATTGAATATTTTGCCAATATTTTCAGAAAATTTTGAAAGTTGCTTGAAAGATAAGTTCCTTGATTAAAAACTTACAAAATAATCTAGTAGATGAAAATACAACGTGGATGCAATAGTGTACATGTGGAAATGTATATGGATCATACATGATAACATTTTAAGTGAAACAAATTAACAGACTTGCCAAACTCTTCACCCTCTAGAGTACAGAAGTGTTATGCCCCATTCTTGTAGTCCTCCATGACTCGACATGGGCCCAACAACTTGGGCCTGAATTTCCTTCCTTCACTAGTTTTATTTTCTATCTAGCTATCAAGTCTCATTACCAGATCTCCAATGAATATATCATGTTTATATACCTTCTTATTGTACTACCGAAACATCCGGTCAACATAATCTCTATGGTGTGCCTTATCTCTAAGTCGAGCTTCGTCAAGGGTTTCTAGCTCAATGATTCATGCCTCACAATATCTTTCTTCTAGTAAGATTCATTGTAATGATATCTATAAACTAGGTATCTCAATTTCAAGTAGTAACACTACTTCCAAATTGAATACCAATTAATATGTGGTTTCCCCCTTGACGTTCTTACTGATGTTTTATAGGCCCACAAGGTCAGAAATAAATTTTGGTGCCAATCGTGCTTGTTCTCCTTGAAATTTTCAGGAGGATGGATTTCAGCATCTTATTAGTTTCCTCAGCTTATCCATTAGCCCAAGGGTAGTATAGAGAGTTAGTGTGATGATTTATCTTGAATTTTTCACAGAAATCACACACCTCTTCATTTTTAAATGATATTCCATTATCAGAGATAATAACCTGTGTGACCTTGTATCTACAGATGATTTTGTTCAAAATGAACTTTGCAATTACAGATCCTGGTACTATGGTAAGAGGCATGTCCTCAACCCACTTTGTGAAATACTCGGTGGCTATAATTATGAAATTTTTGTTCATTGATGAGGGAGATAATTTTCCTATCAAATCTAATCCCATCGTGGAAAATGATTAGGGTGTTGCAATCGGTTGTAGAGCTTGGGTAAGAATGTGAATCTCGTGAGAAAATTCTTTGCATTTATAGCACTTGTGTATGTACTCTACTACATCATGATCTAGGGTTGCCCAAAAATATCCCATCCGGTGTATATTTCTAGAAGTTGCATGTCCTCCAAAATTACCTCCATAGACCCCACTATGGGCTCCATAGAGGATATTTTCATACTCTTCCTCATTGAGACACCTTATCAGAATTCTGTAAAATGATCTACGATAGATCACTTGTTCTATAACTACATACTTGGTGTCTATGACGTGTAGTTGTATTATTTGTTGTGATGTCTCTCCCTTAGGGTATCTGTAGTCCATAATAAAATTGGCAATATATAAATACCATGGACACACAACAAAGGGATTTCTAGTTTCTGTGTAGTATATATGATCATCGAAGAAACTTGGGTCTACTAACTCTCCACCATCTAATGGGTTATCCACCAACTAATCAGAAATGATTTTTCCCTTGATGGAATTTTGGTTGACATAATTTAACTCAAATTCTCCCATTAAGGTTATAAAGCATTCATATTTCTTGTACAAAGAAAATTGCATTAGGAATGTCTGAATACAATCTCTTTTAACAATAACCCACATTTCTTGGTTAAGCATATAATGCCTTAACTTTTTTTTGTAAATACTATAGTGAGGAATTATTTTTCTGCTTGCGTATAGTGCGTTAGTCTAGTAACATATGAATTATGAATTAAATTACACGTTCACACTTGTCATCATCTTCTTGTGCTAGCATGTAAGCTAATGAGACTTCTGGGGCCCATGAATATAGAATGAGAGGGTGATCTAATTTGGGAAGCATGATTGTGAGAGGTGACATAAGGAATCATTTGACTAATTCAAATGCCTCATGAAACTCATCCATATAGATGTTGTAGCAATCCTTCTTTAACAAATTATTTATCAGATGCATGGAAAATCTTAAATCAAGAATAATCCTTTAGATTTTACAAAGCTTTCTGAGAAAGGACCCAATGCCCAATCTCTCTGATTTTGGAATCATTTCCATAATTGCTCATATTTTTGTTGGATCTAGATCGATCCCTCATGAAGAGATGATGTATCCCAATAATTTCCCTCCCTAAAGGGCAACATATAAAAATCAAGGATTCAATGTAATGCCAGTGGGTTCAATATTATATTGGAGAGGATGATGCAAATATATGTCAGGGTACAACGCAAAAAAAATATTGGATTCGTGATCCAGAAACTCATTAGTGTATGATTCTAGCAATATTGTGAACTTTTGAGATCATGAAAATTTGAAAAAAAAAGTGTACCCGTTTGTAAGTCGCATCAACATTACATGGGATGGTGCAATTACATCACTATCTAGCATCACCTTTTGTTCACTCTTCGAGTAGATAAATGTTGTACTTTGTTTGATGTGTCATTTTGACACTCCTAATTTTAGTGTACACAAATATGACCATTGTTGGCATCATTGACTAAAAACTCATTACCAATTTTTTTAGTCAATTTTAAAAAGCAACTAAATGGTATATGGATTGAAATCAATCTTTTTTTCTTTCTTATTTTTTATCTCAAAATTCAATGTAGAATCTAATATATCTTTCTAGTCTTTTTAAAAATTTTGTAATACAAAATTTTTAAGAGATCGCATATTGAACAATCAACAAGTTTGATGAACCCAAAATTATCAGGAGTTCTACTAACTTCATCTAAAACCTATTTATATGCGACCTTTGGTTCCATAAAGGTCTACATTTCTTCAAATTCATGGGTATGTGCATTCATCATTTGGTAATCAGATTGCGGCACTTCAACCTCGAGTGCTCCAGAATATTTCTAATCATCTCTTAAATCAAACATTATATATATGAAGGATATTAAATGTAGTGAAAAAACTCACACAATATAACTTGTTAATTTCCATCATAGTGTAAAATTTAGCGAACAATATAAATTAATAAAAAGTTGAAAGAAGACTTCAAAATCCATCTACTATATTTGGTATCGAATCGTCTCTATAGAAGATAGATGTAACACCGGGCAAAACAGATCCACTTGAGACCCAAGAACAACCTAGGATTAGTTAGGCAAATTATGAGAGAGGGGCCTCCCATCTATTTAAATGGAATCTACAACCATGTTACAAGACAGGGGAGTTGTCACTAACAGGTTCCAGAACATAGGGGCTTCTAATCTATTAGAGTATACTTTTATTTTTTATTATAATTATTAGAGGTCATAAGGTCCAAAATTTAGGGTTAGAAGTTTGTAATAGGTTCAGAGGGAAAATATCCTCACCATACCCATCTCTAACAGTTACTTAATGTTTCAAATTAATTTTTCTATACTATCTTAACACATTAAAAATTTACCTAAATTACTCCCATTGGATAGGAAATTTCCTTATCTTTCTAGTGATATACAGAAGTCCTCATAACTCCTCATATTTTTCATGTTATGGGCTGGCGGGCCTTGGGGTGAAAATTTTCCCCCAAGAGAGGGCTTGCGGGCCCAGGGTGAAAATTTTCCCAAAAGATTAGGTTGGCGGGCTGCAAGGGGAGACCTTTGGAAAATATTTTACCCACATGGGGAAAAAATAACATTTTCAGCACGCTTTCGTGGGTCTGCATTAGTCCACAAGGGACACGTTGGCACTTCCCTAAGGCAACGAGATAGAGCGTGGTTGAAGGAAGGGTGGTAGTGGGAGACATTTTTAAGATGTATTCACGCATGGGGTGAAAGAGTCATCTTTATGCACCCGTGCTCCCACGACACCTCAAGAGGACACGTGGCAGCCCCTAGAGCTAATGTGGGGAAGGTCTAGGTGGAGGGAAGAAAATTTGATTTAATGCCTCTGAAAGGCTAAGAGGGTACAGAGACTCGTGCCTCCACCGATGCATCTCATCGATGCCACGTGGACAGCCCCTGATTGGTTGCGGGCCAGTGGAACAACGGGGAAAACATGGAAAATTTTCCAATTTTTTTCAAAGTTTCAAAAGATTAAAAAGGGTCCCGTTCTTTCACTGATGCCTCGTGACAGCATGTGGAATCACCTGATTGGTTGCGAGCCGGTGGGAAAAATTTAGAAAATTTTTTCCATAAATTTTCCTAAGTGCATTAAGGGAAAAATTCGGGCCACGGGCCCGCCAATCAAATTTTTCCCAAAATTCTAACGCCAAATGAAGAAAACTTTAGAAGGCCATAAATTTTTATAGAGAGCTCAATTTTGAGAAAATAAGGACATTCTGGAAATCTCACAGCATCCTCTTTACACAGAGATCAATAATTTTTTGTTTAGATAAGGTTTAAGGGGTAAATTTTAAGAAAACGGCCTACATGATTTTACAGTGCAAATTGATAATTTTTAACTTGTTAGATCTATTCAAGTTGATCTTCCTCCTCTCTCAACATGTCAAATAGACATGAAGGATTTTTCCTAAATGAATTTAAGGAAGGATTCAAGGTTCAATTTTTCTGATTGACTTGCAAATTTGATCATTTCTGTTTATTGATAGAAAAATAACTTCAAAATGGTTTGAGCCCAATTTTACAAAGTTTTGAAATATTTTCTTAAGTTTTTTAGTCAATATGAACTCATTTACACCCTAGCATGTTCAATTTTAATGTTTCATTGTTATTTCTTTCTTACAGGTTCGAACTGTGCATTTTTGGTTTAATTAATCACCAGTTTTAAAATTACAAATAACAAGGATCAAATCTTAATGTGTCTATTTTCAATTTTCATCTTTTAAGTATTAAAATTAATTCCAATTCAAATATAACACATTTTATTTGATTCAAAACAAACCATTCAAGACCAAAATGCAATTTTGATTTCCAATTTTACACATTTCCAAAAGACAAAATACTGTATTTTTCTCAAACGCATTTCTTCCTTTCAAATAGAGATTCCAATGCATTGAAATGATCAGATTCAATAATACAATGAAATTTTATAAAATCATTACATTCATTTGTTGGTTCCAACAAAAAACTTTAAAACTTCTTTCTTTCAATCCTTCCAAAAATCATTTATTGACATAGGGCAGAATAATACATTTTCTTTTCATGTGTTGCACATTTCCTCTTTCAAAACATGGACTTCCTAGTGCATGATAAACACAAATTTCCAATTGAATAATATCGTATGAACAAGGTAAAAACTTCCAATAATCCCAATGAAACTCATACAACCTCCTTTAAATTTTATTTCAAAGTACAGTATGCAAAACAATATCATTCTTTCCAAAACACCATACAGAGTATAACTCTTTTACATTTCAAATTTCCAATTGTAGTTAGTACATCTTTCCATTACAAACATTTACAAGGTCATCCACTTCAAGTGGGAAAGGTTACAATGATATTTCATTTCACAAGGGACTGCCAAACTTTCTTTTCTCAGCTCCAGAACAACAGAATGCATTCTTCTCTTTCTTCTAATTTTGATCACAACAAAGGCAAGGGAAAGGCAATGCTCTCCACACAACCAAAACATCCAATGAAAGTAGAATACATCCTTATTCATTTTCCTCCAAGCCCCAACCACAATGCAATAAGAAATGTATTTCAACTCATGGAAACAACAGGCTTCCACATCACAAAGCAATCTTTCAACAAACACATTTAAAATTAAAAACACGGTCGAAAAAAAATTTAGCAGTTTTGCAACCACATGAAAGACATCACACAAAACTTAGACTTCACCATGCAAGCAAAAGGAGCAAGAACTATGGGGGATGCTTCTTATTCCTCCCAAATGGGGAAATGGGTATCACCACTTGAGTTACAAACCACCAAAAATAGTATAACAAAACCCTAACATTCCTTATGCCTCCCCAAATATCCTGTATTCCTCACATTTCCTTATGCCTCCCCAACCTCTTATGGCACCCCATAATGAGTAAAGAAATGCAAGCTATTTCTTTTTATACAAGGTGGAACCCAAAACACGACTCCCTTCACCCCTATACCTCCCTAAAACACACTTGTGCCTCCCACATAATACACCCCATAGTCTTCTCCTACACCATCCCTAGGCCATCTACCCATAGCCCACAACAATAACAAACATACCAGCATCAACATATTCATAAAAGGTAAAGAAGAGTATTTCCAAGAGCCAGGCTCTTACCTCTCTATGATGGAGTTTATTCCAAGTTCAAAATAGAAAGCTCCTTTGAATTCAAGAAATCCAAAAATCAACCTAATACAAGCATGCAACAATCTTCCAAAAACTTCTCCAAGCAAGAGCTCCCAAAACAACAAGAAAATTCACCCAAAAGAAGTCTCCCAAAAGTGAAGCAACCCAAAACAAGACAAAAAATTTGAATTTTATAGAAGAGGGAAGAGAAGAAGATGAGGTGGATCCATGTAGGATGCCACATCACACATCCTCAACCCCAAACACAATGCCAACCTCTTTCCCCAATGCGTAATAAATAAGTGGGTGAATAATATGACAGGTTTACTTACACACTCAAACAAGTCCATACCCCATAAGGACTGAAATTAAAGTAAGAAAAGTGCAATTAAAACCTACAATTTGTCTTCCCAAAATGCATTATAAAAGTCTAAATTTAACCCTCCACCCATGGGCAATGTTGGTATATAAATTTAAGAGGTATTTGATAAGTTTAACTTGTCCCACAAGGCTCCAAAATCAGCCTCCAAGGAAAAATTCGAATTTCCAAGAAGGTGGAGTGTTTCACACTCAAAATTTAACTTGCACATCACTTACAAAGTCACTTACACATTACTTACACATTACTTACAACACTTTAAAACATGGCCAACAACTCTATTAATTACATTCTTATGAAATATTTTAATTAATTAACTAAAGAATATGATTACTCACAATATTTACACACCATTAAAATAAATAATGAAAGGGTAAGTGCACCACATAAAACACATGCAAAAATTTAAAAAAAGGGACCAAAAATAAAAGAAATACATGCAACACCTTGGTCACATTTAAAGGTGATCCCCCCATGGGAATCCCTAACACTAACAAACACACACACAAATAAAACTAGTTACCATTGTGACCTTGTTGAATTCATCTAGAATTCCAATGTGGTTGGTCTCCAATCCTCTGATGTTTGTTGTGATATTTTAACCTGTAAAAATAAAATACCTCCTTCGGCCTTGTGGCCATATCAGAACACCCAAAATAATATAAATATAATTAAATTTCTAAAATCATCTAGATATATGAATCACAACAACATCAAAGCAATCTAACAATATCATTATAGTTTTATCAACAGCTATATCATCATGCAATAATTTTCCATTTCTAAGGCTACTCACAATATCCAAATATCACAAGTCTGAACAACATCTATCTTATAACCATGTCCAATAGTATAACATCATAAACATATAAAGTGTCTCTAATAATCATCATGCATCATATAAGAATCAAGTCAACAATAATCCATGATCAAATATCTAACATCATACTAAATCAAAACTATAATAATGTCCATAATATAGTCGACAGTGTCCTGATAAGTATCAAAAGGTGTCAAAGGTAAGTTGGCACTACATCCCCCTCCCCTTACATTTGACTTCCTCAAGGAAGTCACTGGAAAAAAGGTGGAAACTAAACTCGTAGTGAAGTAGCATCCTCCCATGTAGCTACAGTCTCATCATATTTGTCCCACTGCACCTGAACCTGATGAACCTCTCTGCCTTGAAGGCCCAGGATCGTACGATCTAGGATGTGAACGTGATACACCAGCACTTGCCCCTGATCCTGCACCTACAATGATGTCCAATCTAACACATGAGAAGGATTTACAACATATCTCCTAAGAACTGACACATGAAACACATCATGTACGTGAGACAAGCTAAGGGGTGATGCTAGATGATAGGACAAAGGGCTAGTATGCTCCAAGATCTCAAAAGGACCCATGAATCAAGGAGCTAACTTAGAAGATTTTCCATAATGGATAGGGATCTTATGTGGCCTAACATGAAGGAAAACCTTCATGCCCACATCAAAACTACGGTCTGTCCTATATGCTGATCTACATACTTATTCTATCTGTCATGTGGCACCTGTAGTCTTTGTCTAATCAATACCACCTATTTCTTCATGTCCTACAACAAAAATGGTCCAAGAGAAACCCTGTCCTCTAGCCTGTCCCAGATAAGAGGTGTCTTGCACTCTCTACCATACAAAGCCCAAAAAGTAGCCATGCCTATAGAACTATGGAAACTATTATTTTAGGCAAACTCCACTAAGTATAGGTACTCCTCCCATTTAGATTGCTAATCCATCACATACATCCTGAGCATGTCCTCTAAAATCTAATTCACCTGCTCAGTCTTCCCATTTGTCTCAGGGTGATATGCTGTGTTGAAATTGATCTTCATCTCGAGAGCATGTTGCATGGTAGTCCTAAAATGGGAAGTGTACAAAGGATCGCGGTCACTAATGATCTTTCACAGAATCTCATGCAACCTGAGAATCTCATTCAAATATACTTGTGCCACTGCACTAGCTGTATAAGTGGTCTTCACCAAAGAAAAGTAGCCAATTTTGTCAATTTATCAACCGTGACCATGATGGTGTCATGGTGATATCTTGACATCAGTAGCTCAACAATGAAGTTCATGGAAATGGTGTCCCATTTCCACTCTATTATAACATGAGGGAAAATAAGGCCAGCTGGATGCTGATGCTCAGCCTTAACTCTCTGGCACTCTAAACATCGTGACATGAACTAGGCCATGTCTCTATGAAGTCCTCTCTAATGATATAACTGTCTCAAGGTGGCATGCATCTTCTTCACCGCAGGATGGGCTGAATACGGTACACGATGTGCCTCTACCAAGATGTCCTATCTCAAACCTTCATCTCTGGGAGCATAAATCCAGCCTCTTTACCTAAGAAGACCATATTCCTCTAAATAAAAACCATCAAATTTCCCCTCGAGGGGTCTCTAAGACTCAATCTCTACTTGAACTGTAATGTAGAAGCTATCAAGATGAAGCTACTAAACAATGTTTCTTCGTAAATCTGTGCTCACTAAGGTGGCCATCACCACATGTCTCCTTCCGTTGAGAGTGTATGCTACGAAATTATCCTTCCCTTTCACATGCTCTATCTCCATATCATACTCACAAAGTAACTCCATCCAACACTGCTAACGAGCGTTGAGATTTGGCTGTGTGCAGAGGTGGAGAAGACTCAAGTGATCTGTCATGAGTGTGAATCTTCGACCAAGAAGAAAGTATCCCCATTGAACCAAGGCATGCACAATTGCCACAAGCTTAAGATCATGAGTCAGATAATTAAGCTCGTAATCTTTGAGTTTGCAAGACTCAAAAGCCAATACTCTTCCCTCCTACATCAACATGCCTCCCAACCCTATTAAATAAGCATCAGTGCAAATGAACAACTCACCTTGTGGATCTAGAACTACAATAATAGGTGATGTAGTGAGACATTCCTTCAGTATATTGAAGGTCTACTCACACGTGTCTGACCAAACAAACTTCTTCCCTTTCCTCTGAAGGGAAGTGATGGGGTGAGCAATATGAGAGAAGTCCTGAACGAATATCTGATAGTAACATGTTAATCCCATGAAGTTGCGCACCTCAGTCATAGAAGTGGGTGCCAGAAATTCCATAATAGCTCTAATCTTGGAAGGATCGATGATGATACCTTCCCTAGAAATGATGTGACCCAAATACTGCACCTCTGTCTGAAAGAATGCACACTTCTCCAAGTTTTTGTAAAGCTACTGCTCCCAAAGACATTGAAGAACCTGTCGAAGGTGCCCCTCGTGCTCCTCACACATACGTGAGTAAATAAAAATGTCATCAAGGAAGATGAGCACAAAGCGATCTAAGAAGGTCCTGAATACCCCATTCATCAAAATCATAAATACTACGGGGGTATTAGTCAAACAAAAAGGCACCACTGTGAAATCATAGTGGCCATATCTCGTACAGAAGGCGGTCTTATGAATGTCCACCTCTGAAATCCTTAGCTGATGGTAACCTAACTTAAGATCAATCTTAGAGAAAACTGTGGCTCCCTTCATCTGATCAAACAAATCATCAATTCATGGAAGGGCATAACTATTCTTGATCGTTACTTTATTCAACTGGTGGTAATCAATACATAGCCATAAGGATCCATCCTTTTTCTTCACAAAAATCACCAGTGCACCCCAAGGGGATACACTAGGATGGATAAGGCCTTTCTCCAAAAGGCCTTCAAGCTACAAATTGAGCTCATAGAGATCTTGTATGGTCATCCAATAAGGTGCTCATGAGATAGGATCTACTCTAGGAACCAGATCTATATGAAAATCAATCTCATGTGGGGGTGGTAACCCCACTAGCTCCCCCAGAAATACATCCTTAAACTCTCTCAAAATGGGGTGATCATCTAGTGATGGTCCACTAGACCCATCCTCTGATCTATCACTGACCATATGAACATACATCTGGTAACCCCATCGTACACACAGCTTAAGCTGCATAACAGAGATGGTGCAAATATAAATGAGTCTCTTGACCCCTGAAATCACTGAATCAACTCCCAAATCATCTGCACAAGATATAACCTTGTGGTAACAATCTAATCTGGCCCTATGTAGATAACCAATCCATACCCAAGATGACTCCATAAGATCCCAAAAGAAGGATACAGAGATATGAGGTAGTGGTGAAAGGTCCCAAATCCACCACACACTCCTTAACTAAGGAGTCTATAGAGATCTTGGCTCCAGAAGCCATCTCAACATTCCAACTATGACCCTGCCTAACTTCCACCAGCCTGCAATGCTCTACTAAAGATGGTGCAATGAAAGAATCAGAAGAACTAGAATCAAACAAGATGGAGGTAGGAATACCACCAATGCTACCTGCAGTCTCAATAACTATACTTTGATGCTCTTCCTGACAGTTCTCGACTTCCACATACATCCTATGACTGTGCCCCATATCACCAACAATAGGCTCTGATATTTGTTTCTTACCCTTGTTGTTTGGAATATGTGGGCAATCTCTCCAAAAATGTCTAGTAACACCACAACCAAAACATCCTCCTGATCCTCTCCCCTGTGTAGAAGGTCCAATCAGTATTCTGGAGGTCTATGGTGTGGATCTTGATGATTCAGTTGCGGTCTACAGACATCTCTTCTGGTAAGATCCTACTGAGTAATCTCTCTAGGCACCCTATGTCCTGATGGGACCCCTAGGAGGAGGCCCCATACTCTGACCTCTCTGTGCATCAAATCTCTGTGGAGGTCTATAAGGTGGGTGGGACTACTACTGCTACTGCTACTGGGGTCTAAAAGAAGACTGTGTTGAACCCTATCCACCCCAAGGAAGAGGTGCTAACCCCCTCAATATTTTGTCCTACGTCTACTGTATGTGGCTCTAGACTTGGTCTCTAGCCTTTTGAGTCTTTCCCCAATCTCCTATGCTATATAGGCCTTCTCGACAACCTCAGCTAATGTTTGTGGACAATGGATCCGCACTGCAGCTCCAATGTCTAAATTCAGGCCCCGGATGAACTTGTGAATCCGAACCTACTCATCATGCATGTAATCAACATACTAGAGTAGATCCAGAAATCTACTCTCATACTTGGCCACTGTAATAGATTCCTTTCGTAGGTAATGAAACTCATCTATCTACTACTGTATGAACCTTTGTGACAAATAGCTACTCTAGAAATGCTCCTCAAAGAGTTCCCAGGTAACTGTCTCAGAATCAACATGGAGCTTCTTCTCCTCTATCCTCCACTAGACACCATCTTAGTCCCTTAATAGATGGATTGCAACACAAGCTTTTGTGTTGTTAGAACAAGGATAGAGCTTAAAGCATCTACTCAAGCTCACCAACCAGGCCTCTACCTGAAATCCACCTATGTCAATAGAATAATGTGATGGTCAAAGATTTAGGATCTGCCTGATGTGATCTGTAGCTATGTTCTGACGGCCTCTAGGTCTCTCTGCATGCTCATCCCTAAGCCTAGGGCTTCGAGACCTCTCTGTATGTCCTGAAACTTGCTCACCCTGTCCCCTATGTGGTGAATTTACCCTGGCTAATTGTGCATGGGAGTTATCTCCTCCATGCTCATTGTTGGGTTGAGGAGATACCTGACCCTCAATAGAAGGGACTCTATCATGTCTGGTTGCATGTCCTCCTACATATCCTTTGCGTAGAGCAACATTAACATCCTGAAGAGTCTACAAAATATGGGGTAGTATGGCTACTACAACATGATCTGGTGGTCGTAATTTTGGGTCTATTTGAAAATTCCCCTCCTCCTGTCTGCACCTCCTATACAGAACAAGGTGAGAGTTAGTTCATTTTTCTAAGTTTTATTCAATTCCCATATTTACTAAAATATGCAGTTTCTAAACTAAGTTGTTTTCTAGATTTAAAAGTGTGTTAGATTTAAGTTTCATGTCTCAAGTTTTCTAGTGTGCCCAATGGTCCAATATTTTGAACCACTTCTCTGATACCAAGTGTAACGCCCGTTAAAATAACCCACTTGAGACCCAAGAACAACCTAGGATTAGTTAGGAAAATTATGGAATAATTTTTTTTATTTAAAAAGAATCTACAACCATGTTACAAGACAACAACTGTCACTAACAGGTTCTAGAATAGTTATAATCTACTAGAGTATAATTTTCTTTTATTAATAATTATTAGAGGTCACAAGGTCCAAAATTTAGGGTTAGAATTTTCAATAGGTTCAGAGGGAAAAATCCTCACCATACCCACCGTCTAACAGGCTTAAAGTTTCAACTTGATTTTTCTTACCCTTAATGCATTAAAGATTTTTATAAATCACTCCGATTAGATAGGAAATTCCCTCACCTTTCTATTGATATAAAGAAGTCAACCTAACTCCTCATATTTTTCAAGTTATGGGCCGGTGGGCCTTGGGGTGAAAATTTTCCCCAAGAGAGAGCCTGCGGGCCCAGGGGTGAAAATTTGCCCAAAGGGCGGGTTGGCGGGCCGCGGGGAGACCTTTGGAAAATATTTTTCCTATGTGGGGAAAAACCCACATTTTCACCCGTGCTCCTTCGGGTCCTCCAGTCCACAAGGGACACGTGGCGCTTCACAAGTTAGCGTGGGGAAAATGGGGCAGTGTGAGACATTTTACAAATCCTCCTGTGCGAGGTGAAAAATAGAATTTACGCCCACGCTCTCGTGAGTTCGGAAGGGACACATGGCATCACCAAAGCCAACACAAGGAAAGCAGGGTAGCGGGGAGAAGATTGAGTTAACGCCCCAAAGGGATAAGAGGGTACATAGACCCGTGCCTCCACTGGCACCTCACAATGCCACATGGCAGCCCCTGATTGGCTGTGGGATGGCTGAACAATGGTGAAAAATTGAAAAATTTTCCAAAAATATTTCGAGTAGAAAAAGATTAAAAAGGGTCCCATTCCTCCACCAATGCCTCGTGATACCACGTGGCATCACCTGATTGGTTGTAGGTTGGTAAGGAAAATTTAGAAAATTTTCCCCAAAAATTTCCTAAGTGCATTAAGGGAAAAATATGGGCCGCGGGCCCGCCAAGGAAATGTTTCCCAAAATTTTAACGCCAAATGAAGAAAAATTTAGAAGGCCATAACTTTTGATAGAGATCTTGGTTTTGGGAAAATGAGGACTTTTTGGAAAGCTCTCAATGTCCTATTTGCACAAATATCAAAAATTTTTGGTTTAGATAAGTTTTAAGGGGTAAATTTTAAGAAAATGGCCTACATGATTTTATAGTGCCAACTGGTAATATTTAACCTGTTTGATTTATTCAATTTGATCTTCCTCCTCTATCAACATGTCAAATATACATGGAGGATTGTTCCTAAATGGATTTAAGGAAGGATTCAAGGTTCAATTTTTTTGATTGACTTGCAAATTTGAGCATTTCTGTTTATTGATAGAAAAACGACCGCAAAACGGTTTGAGCCCGATTTTGCTAAGTTTTGAAATATTTTCTTAAGTGTTTTAGTAAATTTTAACTCATTTACACCCTAGCATGTTCAATTTTAACGTTTTAATGTTGTTTCTTGTTTGCAGGTTCGAACTGTGCATTTTTGGTTTAATTAATTACCACTTTTAAAATTACAAATAACAGGGATCAAATCTTAATGTGTCTATTTGCCATTTTCATATTCTAAGTATTAAAATTAATTCCAATTCCAATTTAACACATTTTAGTTGATTCAAAACAAACCATTCAAGACTAAAATGCAATTCTGATTTCCAATTTTACACATTTCCAAAAGACAAAATAGTGTATTTTTCTCACACACATTTCTTCCTTTCAAACAGAGATTCCAATGCATTAAAATGATCAGATTCAATAATGCAATGCAATTTGAGAAAATCCTTAAATTCATTTGTTGGTTCCAACAGACAAATTTACAATTTCTTTCTTTTATTCCTTCCAAAAACCATTTATTGACACAGGGCAGAATAATACATTTTCTTTTCATGTGTTGAAATTTCCTCTTTCAAAACAGGGACTTCCTAGTGCATGATAAAAAAAAAATTGAATTAAAGAATATCATATGAATAAGGTAAACACTTCCAATAATTCCAATGAAACTCATACAACCTCCTTCCCATTTGATTTAAAATTATAGTATACAAAACAATATCATTCTTTCACATTCTTTCCAAAACATCATACAAAGTATAACTCTTTTACATTTCAAATTTCCACTTACAGTCAGTACAACATCTTTCCATTATACACATTTACAAGGTCATCCACTTCAAGTGTGAAAGGTTACAATGAGATTTCATTTCACAAGGGACTGTCAAACTGTCTTTTCTCATCTCTAGAAAAACAACATGCATTCTTCTCTTTCTTCCAAATTTGATCACAACAAAGGCAGGGGAAAGGCAATGCTCTCCACCCAACCAAGACATCCAATGAAAGGAGAATCCATCCTTCTTCATTGGCCCTTGAGCCCCAACCACAATGCAAGAAATGTATTTCAACTCATGGCAACAACAGGCTTCCACATCACAAAGAAATCTTTCAACAAGCACATTTCAAATTAAAAACACAGACCAAAAAAAATAGCATGTTTACAACCACATGAAAGACATCAAACAAAACTCAGGCTTCACAATGCAATACAAAGGAGAAATAACTATGGGGGATGCTTCTTATGCCTACCAAACGGGGAAATGGGTATCACCACCTGAGTTACAAATCGCAAAAAATAATATATCAAAACCCTAGCATTCCTTATGCCTCCTCAAGTACCCCTTATTCCTCACATTTCCTTATACCTCCCGAACCTCTTATGTCACCCCATAACAAGTAAAGAAATGCAAGCTATTTATTTTTATATAAGGTGGAACCCAAAACCCATCTCCCTCCACCCTTATACCTCCCTAAAACACACTTGTGCCTCCCACATAATAAACCCCCTAGTATTCTCCTATACCATTCCTAGGCCATCTACCCACAGCCCACAACAATAACAAACATACCAGCATATACATATTCATAAAAGGGAAAAGAAGATTATTTCCAAGAGCCAAGATCTTACCTCTCCATGATGGAGTTTGTTCCAAGTTCAAAACAACAAGCTCCTTCCAATGCAAGCAATCCAAAAAATCAACCCAACACAAGAATGCAACAATATTCTAAAAACTTCTCCAAGCAAGAGCTCCCAAAACAGCAAGAAAATTCTCCCAAAAGAAGTCTACCAAAAGTGAAGCAACCCAAAATAAGACAAGAATTTCAAATTTTATAGAAGAGGGAAGAGAAGAGGATGAGGTGGATCCATGTAGGATGCCACATCACACATCCTCAACCCCAAACACAAATTCAACTTCATTCCCCAATGCATAATAAATAAGTGGGTGAATAATATGGCAGGTTTACTTACACACTCAAACAAGTCCATACCCAATAAGGACTGAAATTAAATTTAGAAAGAAAAGTGCAATTAAAATCTATAATTTGTCTTCCCAAAATGCATTATAAAAGTCTAAATTTAACCCTCCAACCATAGGCAAGGTTGGTATGTAAATTTAAGAGGTATGGGACAAGTTTAACTTGTCCCACAAGCCTCCAAAATCAGCCTCCAAGGAAAATTTCGAATTTCCAAGAAGGTGGAGTGTTTCACACTCAAAAGTTAACTTACACATCACTTACAAAGTTACTTACACATTACTTACACATTCTTACAACACTGTGATAACATGTCCAACAACTATATTAATTACATTGTTATGAAATCTTCTAATTAATTAACTAAACAATATGATTACTCACAATATTAACACACCATTAAATAAATAATGAAAGGGGTAACTTCACCGCATAATAAACATATGGCAAAAATTAAATAAAAGGGACCAAAAATAAAATAAATGCATACAATCCTTTGGTCACATTGAAAGGTGATCCCCCCATGGGAATCCTTAGCACTAACAAAAATGCACACAAACAAAACTAGTTGCCATTGTGACCTTATTGAATTCATCTAGAATTTCAATGCGGTTGGTCTTCAATCCCATGATATTTGTTGTGATATTTTTTACCTACAAAAATACAAGTACCTCCTTTGGCCACGTGGCCATATCAGAATGTCCAAAATAATATAAATATAAATAAAAATCCAAAATCATCTAGATATATGAATCACAAAAACATCAAAGCAAATCTAACAATATCATTATAGTTTTATCAACAACTATATCAACCTCCAATAATTTTCCATTTCTAGGGATACTTAGAATATCCAAATATCAATAGTCCAAACAACATCCATCATATAACCATGTCCAATAGTATAACATCATCAACATATAAAGTGTCTCTAATAATAATCATGCATCATATAAGAATCAAAGTCAACAATAATCCATGATCAAATATCTAACATCATACTAAACTAAAACTATAATAATGTCAATAATATAGTCAACAGTGTCATGATTAGTATCAAAACGTGTCAAAGGGAAGTGGGCACTACATTAAATTTACATATTTAAAATTTTAACTATTATAAGTTAGAAATTGTATAGACACGAAACTGGAAATTTTCACCATAAGTGATAGGACAGCTACCTAGAGCAGCCCGGTGGTCCTTGGACTGCCACCCCACATGGGTGATAAACCATGAACTGCCGCCTTACTGAGCGGTGGTTCTGAAACTGCCTCCTTGCTTGTTTGACATGCACCTTACCTGAGTGACAAACTATAGAATGCCATCTTACAGAGTGGTGGTTCTGAGACTGATGCCATTCCTGAGCCATGGTTACGTTAGAATTTTGTAAACCATTGCTCTACAAAGGGTGGTAGTTATGTTTCTTAGAAACATAACCATAAAACCTGAGATTTTCCAAAAAAACAAAAGTTGTTGAAATGTTCAAAAATACCTTTTGAACTTGATTTTAAAATCCTATATTTTCCAGCTATAAGATTTAATTTCATTTATTGATTCTTAGTTAAAATTACTTATTTTGAAAGCATTTCTTGTTCAATATAAGAAACAACAATGAATCATTTTGTTCACCTAATTTTCTTTCAATTACTTGAGTAAAAATATCTAAATTATACTTTAGTATTATTATTTTTCCTTAATAGAATAATAATATATTTCAAATTTGTTGTGTATTTCCATTTTCACTACAACTTCTTAGCTAAAACAACTATTATCAACTTAACTCTACATACAAGTTTACTAGCATGTAGGTTTTTACATATTACAATTCTATATTTCTTCTCTCTTATTTACAATGATTACAAATTCATAATACAAGTAAAACTTTTTTCCATTGATCTTCTCCATTTATTTTTAGAATTCAACCATGAAAACTTCTTTCACACAATACAAGCTAAAACTTCAAATAAAGATAATAACTTTTCTTTTTGACCTCACAAGACAAGTTTTTCAACACAATCTTTCTTTCTCTTTTCAACATACAACTACAACAATGAATGTTAAATTCCTCTTCCTACAATAGAAATTTCATCACCAATAACTAAATGTAATTTTTCTTCACAATATTATTACAATGTCTTCCACTTAAAGTGGGAAATAATACAAGAATGTAATCTAAAATAGTAATACATTATTACAAATCTTCCATCTTGAGTGGGAGGAATAAGAAAGCTTAATCACATGGAATGGTTTCTTGAAGGCACCAACAAAGCTCCTAATTTCACACCACCAACAAGATAACTTCACCATGCTTCATTTGATCACAAAAAAAAGGGGGCAGAGGCAACACTCTCCACCCATACCAAGAATTCCAATGAGGACCGAGAAGCCATCGTCCTCAGTTGGTTTCCGAGTCCCCATACCACATTGCAATTTGTAACTGGATTCAACTCATGGAAACAAACAAGCTTCCACATCATAATCCAAGATTTCACAACCATACCAAAACAAAAACAACTCAATGCTTCAATCACAAGAAGAACAAACAAAATATACAATGATTGAAATGCAAGAGCCAAAGGAGAAAGAACCTATGGGGAGGTCACTTATGCCTCCCAATGGGAAATGAGTGCCCACCTTAAAAACCTCCAATAAACATCTCAAAACCCCTGCACACTCTTATGCCTCCCTCAAGGACCTATTATTCTTCCCCATTCGTGTATGCCTCCCTACAATCTCTTATGCCCCCCTCAACAAAATAATCAATTAATAAATACAAGTAATTTCTTTTCCAAGGTGGGGCACTCAACCTAAAATCAATCCAAAACATGAAATAAGGTCTTATGTCTCCGTACATGAAATCTCCCCATAGTACCCTCCTACACCACACTTAAGAAAACTACCCAAGCACCCAACAATCATTCCAAAACACTCAAAACAACCACATATGCATAAAAAATAAAAGAAAAAATTTAACAAGAGTTTAGCTCCTACCTTTCCATGGTAGATCTTGATCCAAGAGCCATACACCAAGCTTTTTCAATCCCAAACAAACACCAAGAAGCTCCAAAAAATCCACATACACTTCCAAAAATCCTCTAACTCCCAAAATACAAGAGCACAGAAGAATGAAGGAACCTCTAATTAAGAAAAAGAAAATGATTAAATGGAAAAGGGATAGAGGGAGAGGTGGCTCCATGTAGGATTCCACATCACTCATCCTCAACTCCACCTCAAAAGTCAAACTTCAAACTCCAAAGCATAATTAATAAGTGGGTGAAGAAAGGACATATTACTTGCACACACAATCCAAGCCCACCCCTCATAAGGATAAAATTAATTACAAGAAAGAAAGTGCACTTCACATTTTACCTTTTTATCCTCTGAAAACACCTAATGGGGTCTAATTTTGATCCCCCAACCCATAGGTATGGTTGGCATAGCAATTTCAGTGGTGTGGGAAAATTTTGACTTGTCCCACAAGCTTTCAAAATTGGCCTCTAAGGCCAAATTCGAATTTCCATGAAGGGGTATAGTGTACAAAACTCAAAACTCCAAGTACTCAACTTTAAACACAAAATCCAAGATAAAATCTAGTGTAATAAATGAATTCGTTTGGTCACATCTATAATTAGTTTAGGAAAAGATTAATTTAGTTTTACCTAATACACTACAATTCGTTAATAATAAATGTGTAAAATACATACCCCAAATTCCAAATAAATAATACAATGAATAACATCACTAAAATCACATACTAACATCAATTAAAGGAAAATAAATAAAGATAACACATAACCCCTTGGTCACAATTTCTCCCTAACTAATTCAAACACACACACAAACATATGTTTCCATGGTGACCCTTGTTGAATTCACCTAGAATTCTATTGTGGTTGATCTCCAATCCCCCAGTAGTCTTTCGTGATGTGTTTACCTGTAAAACACACAATACCCTTCTGGCCTCATGGCCATATTAACGATGTCGAAGTAATAAAACACTTACATCTAACTATAAATTTTAAACATAAAAAATCACAATTACTTTTGTTAAGACCAAGTAATTTAAAAATTATTCCCAGTTTCAACATTTTATTCTACTCATACATCAGTTTGCAACTAAGATCAAAGACCAACTGAATCATCAGATTAAAGCAATACTTTCACTAGTTCACAATTTCACCAATCTCCAATATCAATTAAATCTCAAAAACAACTTTGAACATCATAATAAAAACCAATACGAAAAAGATTCAAAATATCAACATATATTTATCTTTACAACACATCATTTTCTTCCATACTGAATGTCTATCAAAATTTAATTATTTTGGTTACAATAATGTCTATCCTTCAGTTCACCGTATCACAACGTGTTGATGTCATTTTTCTATTAACATCTACTGGTAATAAAGCACAATAGTGTCTATGTGTCTAGTCACAAAGGTAAACCAAATACAAAAAAACAATATCAAAGAGTAAAGTTATCACAGTCAAATTATGAAAATGAAAACATTTTATCTACTTGTTTTATGCTTAAATGCCCATCATGGTCCCTAGTACGATATAGAGTTAAAATAATAATAATCAAACACAGGAGTCATGATGCTCCACACACCTCATTAGTATGCTAATTAGAATAAAGTAGCAAGGTTTACTATTATAATAGTTCGGAAAAAAAATGATCATGTTTCATTTAGTGTTGAAGAGAAGTGGGCATTACATCTCCCTCTTAGATTTGAATTCCTCAATAAATTCATGGAGAAAAAGTTAAGAAACAAAGAAAAATAAATACAATCACATCCTTTGTTGAATTCCTTTGCTTCAACAAGTGTGCGTCTACAGAACTCAAGTTTGGTCCAATGCGATTTAACAAGAATAAGAGAGATTGAAATGGATGAGTCCTAAACTTTCTTTAAGTAAGGTTGTAAACATATAATTCTATAGAGTAAATCTACATGGTCAACCAAGATCCAACATAAAGCATACAAACATGAAATGGTCAAGGAGTCTCAAAGATAACCACTAGGAAAAGGAAGGACTGGGAGAATTTTGTGAACTCAAAATGACCATATAGTCTCCCATGGTTCCCACATACTGCAACAACACAAGAAAAGGCTTACATTGAGGTTAATTATAACTTTCAAAGTTTGTTATTTAGGCAAGGCTAGCACATAACAACCATAACTATCAATTTATACAAGAAGACATGTCTACTCAAAGGTCTCACAATTTGGATCACACGAGCTGAGGTCTAACAACAAGGAAGGTCACTTGAGTTAGCCAACACATTTACCATCAAGAAGACTATAATCATGGAAAGCACTTCTACAACCTAAGAGGGTACAATAACATTTTCATGGAAATACAAATGAAAACATGACCTTAAGGTTTTATATATCTTCATTTTACATTCAAGAATGAATACACAACACTAAGCTAATTTAGAAATCTCAAACATTTAGAAGGAATTTGCACTAGAACTAACATATCAATCCAATAGGCACCACCCACTCTACACAACACAAAGGGATTTATTTATCTTAAACCCTACTCAAGCTCAAAAAAGCCATAAGAGAGCACATGTATAAGTCAAAACACCAAAGACCACTCAAGGGAGATAGAGAGAAGAATAAAGTAATTGTTGTATATATCTTCCCCCCGGGTAGATATAGACAAGCGGAAGAATATGGAAATCAAAGAAATTCAAACCTCAAATCCTTCCCATGGCACACAGAAGTGGCACACAGAAATGAGTGTCGACATAAGAAAGGATGCGCCCATGGCGCACGGAAATGGCGCATAACAATGAGTGTCAACAGGGAAAAAGTTGCGCCTTGGCGCACATAAGAGGATGTCGACACAAATGTAAATGCGCCCTTGGCGCACAGAAGAAGATTTCGACATAGAAATAGACGTGCCTTTGGTGCACAGAAAGGAATGTTGACATGGAAAAAGTTGCGCCCTTGGCGCAGGTAAAGTGGCGCACGTAAACATGTGTCGACACAAACATATTTGCGCCTTTGGCGCACAGAAAAGATTGTTGACATGCAAATGAATGCGCCTTTGGCGCACAAAAAGGGTTGTTGACACAAAAATATTCATGCCTTTGGCACATGAAAAGGGTTTTCAACACAAATATGGATTTGCCAAGGTGCACCTTAAGGAGGTGCAACATTCTGAGCGCTGACAGGAAGCAGACCCTGACCCAGATATTTAGATGGCCATAACTTTTGACTAGGAGCTCCGATTCACACAAGGTTGGACTTTTCGGAAAGCCTACGGCATCCTCTACCTAACTACGACTGGATATATTTAATTGGGTGGGAGAAAGTTCTTAAAAATGCAAAATACAGTTTACCACTTTTGGGGTTTGATATGGTCCTCACCTACCACCATAATGAGATGAATTAAATACAACCTGAGGTGGTTGGGGTAGATTTGGACTTTCTCTCTCTTCTCTCTCTCATTCTTCCTATAAATTGTAAGGAGGGGCTTCTTTCTAAAGGTTGGACATTCTTGTTTTGGCCCCTCCCTTCTTCTCTTTGGCAGGTAGAGTTGTGGAGCTCAAACCTCCCATATGAAACTGTAATGCACCTTTGCCTCTGGGCATTTTTGCAGTGTATTGTATCAACCTTCAGAGCAAATAAATGCATGACTGTGGATGTTTCTCAACCCTCTATGTGTTTCATTTTGCATCCTCCTGATCTTTCACTGTGAATATGTTTATCTGTGCATGATTTTGCATTGCATTTATGTGGTCTGTGTTTAACTGGCAAAACGTATGTTCTTCATTCCTCGGTGCATCACCTCCTTAGCTTAGGTTTTATTTTATGCATTTCTCTCTCCCTGTCTCCTTGGTAGTTAGATTAGGTTTTAGTAGACTCTCTACGTTTTATTGGTGCATCTGAACAGAGGAATAGGAGTCGGCCTTCATCCGGAGAGCTTTTCCGATTTCGCAAGGTCCCACACTTGGGAAAAGCTCCATGTTGTGCAATCGCACTGAGATTCTCAACCCATCGAGTTGCAGAGTCCCAGGGGTGCTGTGATTCGACACCAACAGTTTTGGCATGCCTGGTGGGACCCAGAAGTCATTCCACAGTTTCGAAGGAACTCTCAAGAAATTCGGACTTAAAAAATTGCAGGTTTTACAATTTCATATTTTCACCTTCCAGGCTGAACTTTGAAATCGATTTTCAAGGACATAACTTGCTCGAAACAAGTCAAAATTTCACCAGCTGATAGATCTGGGGGTAATCTTCAAAAGGGTATTCTTAGATTTTTGAGATTTTGACTTTCAAAATTTCATGGTTTTTTGATTTTCGGATTTCAGGTTTTCGGAAGTCTGGCATTTTTGGGTTTTCAGGACTATCATTCCAGAATCAAGTTCCAAACTCTAAAATATCAAAAATACAGGTCTTTCAATTTTCCATTTTTAAATATCGTTAGGTTTGGTGTGTAACTTGGCAGGATCTAGCCTTTTGAGGCTCACTTTCTAACACATCTGGCGACTCCGAAGGGGTAGAATTCAGCGGTGTAGCAGTAAAAGTTTCCCAGGCATATGAGAAGAATTCAAACCAGGTCTAATACTCGAGAAGAGGAGCTATTTGTCCAATTGCAACTATCACCAGGAGGAGGAAGGAGAGGAAGAAGACCACAAAGATCACCATCTCCACCTAACAGGTCTTTGTCTACACCTCCACCTGGTAGGCCTTTTCTCGCATCGACCAGGGTTCTTAGGCCAATCATAATGGCACATCTACCACCGAATCCCTTTGTCAATTTCACGGGCAGTAGTCCACTTTCCCTAAATGCTTAGAATCAAATTCCAGTTGCAGCACTAAAGAATATACCCTATTTTACAGGAGAAAATCATACTACTCCTATTGATCACATCTAGGATATTGCTAATGCATGTGCAATCCATGAAATAAATGAAATGGATGTTGCAGTCAAGCTGTTGGCTTCATCATTCAAAGGCAAGGCCTTACAATGGTTTAGGAGCCTTACAGCAGGATCTATTACGAATTGGAACCAAATTTGTTCTGCTCTTTGCAGCCAATTCGGGGAGAGGGCAGACAATTTATCTTTATTGGAACAGTTGACAACAATCAAAAGGGCTCCTAACGAACAAATGGAAGATTTCAACTTTAGATTCCAACGGACATGGGACAGGATCCCAATAGTTGTTAGACCAACTGCCGAAGGAGAATTCCTTTATTTCTTAAAGGCTATAAATTTAGACATAGCCATGATGATCCAATCAATGGGAGGGACAATGCTGTCAGGGTCCTATGACACAGCGATCAGAGCAAAGAACTGTTTGATCCAAGCCAGCAAGCTTGCACCAAGGCCACCAATGCCTCTCTATCTAGACATGGGAAATCCTACAACCAGTCAAGCACCAGAGTTGAATCCCATTCCAACTCCTAGAAATCAAAGCAATAATGAGGCGTCGACTTCTTCAAATACTTCAAAGGAATTGCAGGAGGTCATGAAACAATTACAGAACCTTTGAAATGAGCTTGTGACTATCAAAAGATAGCAAGCTCAAAGTGCTAGACCGTATCAGCCTCAAGCACAGTACCAAGCTAAGCCCCCATACCAACAAAATAGACCACCACCTCAGGCTGCAAATCAAAACCAGAACCAAGGACAGCCTCAAGCTGCCACGCCATTTCGACCATATGATCCAAATGCAACGACGTCCTCAAGAGCCTTGGTTCCAACACAAAATAACATGGCACAGGAGTACGACTGGTGTTACCCTTGCAATCTACCTCACAATCAGTCAGCATGTTTCAATGGTGCACTGAATCAGGCCTTGATGGTGCAAACCATTGGTGTTGCTCAAGAACCAAGCCAGGAGGATAATCAACAGCAACAAAAACAACAAGAAGGACCTCCAACAGAAACCACATTGGCAAATTGGCAAATGGAAGACTTCTATGGAGTTAACCAACAGCCTTTTCAAGGCGTGGCTACCAACACACGGTCAAAGAAGAGAAATATAGGAGAGGGACAACCATGTAATCCAGTTGTTTCTCAACCCACTCTTACACAACAAGGGGTCAGTAGACCAAACGCAACTCCAAATGTGCAGAATCAACCTAAGGTACCTGTTGTAGCAACACATGCACCTGTTCAAGCTCCAGAAAAGGTTGCGCCAAGCAAGGGACAGCAAAAGGACAATTCATCCCCCCTCAACATCATCGATCAAATGAAGAAGACACATGTGAACATTTCCATGTGGGAATCACTGCTGATCCCAGGGCAACGAGATTTATTGCAAGCTACAATGGCTAATTGGTCTGCCACAAATGTATCAAACCAGGGACATGAGAAAGTTCTCACTAATGCAGTGCAACATGATGGGGGCCAGACAAGAAAAAATTTAAAGCCTCCACCATTCTATGTTTCGTTGATTGTTGGAAACCACTTGGTACACAACTGCATGATTGATTTTGGGGCAAGTAGTTCAGTGATGCCGAAGCAAATAGCAGATCAGCTGGGTTTGAAATATGAGCCAGTGCTGAAAGGAGTAGTACAGCTAGATGGAACGGCAGTAGGAACAGTTGGGGTCATCAAAGGGTTAAGCCTAACACTACATTCCTGTCCTAATGTTACAGTTCTACAAGATGTGTCTGTGATTGACCTTCCGCCACTCTTTGCGTTGTGTCTATCAAGAGACTTCACTGTAAAAATTGGTGGATATTTATCTGCAGATTGGTCGCACATGATTTTTAGGACAAGGTATGGAGCCAAAGCAACAATCAGGTCAGAACCAATTGCCCATTTCCATATTGAACCTCATGTACCAAATCCTATCAATGCAAATTACTTGATTTTTGATCAGGAGGAGTGTTCAAGTGATCTAGAAACAGGTAAAAAGGTCGAGGGAATTCCTGATTTAACTTTGGATGAATGGGCAAACAAGAGTCATGAATTTGACCCATACAAGGAAATTGAAGAATCTGAATTGGGCATGTATTGTATACACGAAGAAAATTCACCCATTCCCGACATCATTCAGCCTGAACAAAAGGATGAAAACAAAGTTTGGAAATTATTTTTCGATGGTTCGAGAAGCAGACAAGGTGCTGGAGGTGGTGCAATGTTGATTTCACCACAAGACATCAAATATTTTTCAGCTTTTCGTTTCCAGTTTTCCTGTTCAAACAACACGGCTGAATACGAAGCATTGATTCATGGAATTCATTGGGCCAAGAAAAGGGGCATAAAGAACTTACAGGTGTTTGGAGATAGCGAGCTAATCGTCAACCAAGTTAGGGGACAACATGCTACAAAGAACGACTTGCTAAGGAGCTACAAGAATAGGGTATGGGACCTCATTGAGGATTTCAAAGCTTTCAACATTGTATCCATACCCAGGAAGAAAAATGAAGCTGCAGATAGGCTCGCAGCAGTTGGAGCGACATTTGATGTGGTTGACAGCATCAGGAGAGAAAAAACGCAGCCACACATCCATGTGGTTGTGAGGCCAGTAGTTCCAGATAATAACACAAGCTGGGCAGGTGTTTGAGAACGATCAACAGATCGTCAATTTCTTGCAAGAAGAGGCTGAATTCTCAGCTAGAAATCAGGATAGACTAGAGCAACAGTACGGGGATCAAGTAGTGCAGTTGCAGACAAACAAGATTCCTAAGGGTTTAGTAACATTGGAGTCTATCTTCAACCCTAACGACCAATTCCGTAAAGAAAAGGCTAATATACAGGTCAAGAAAGAAGATTCAGAGCTAATTCTAGTTGGGGAAGGCAAAACACTTCAAATTGGTAAAGTGGTTGCTGAGCAAGAGAAATCAGATTTCATAGAACTTTGCCAAGAATTTCCAGATGTCTTCGCTTGGAGCTATGAAGACTTAAGAGGTTTCGATCCGAAGTTGGCACAACATACCATAGAATTGGATCTAGATGCTAAGCCCATCAGGCAGAAGCAGAGACCAGTCAACCCTCACATTGAGCCTCTAATGAAGAAAGAGCTAAATAAGCTAATAGAGGCAAGCATTATATTTCCGATCAAGCACTCAAGCTGGGTTGCAAACTTGGTTCCGGTCAGAAAGAAGAGCGGGAGAAATCAGGTTGTGTGTGGACTTCCGAGACCTCAACAGGGCATCTCTCAAAGACCATTACCCACTTCCTTCAATGGAACAAATATTACAAGTAGTATCTGGTTCAGAGAGGTTCTCTCTCCTAGATGGCTACTCAGGGTATAATCAGGTAATGGTGAAAGAAGATGACCAGTTCAAGACAGCTTTCACCACCAAATGGGGCACCTATGCCTACAAGAAGATGCCCTTTGGGCTATCAAATGCTGGAGCCACTTTCCAAAGGGCGATGGATATGGCATTCAAGGGGTTGATCAATAAAATAGTTTTGATATATCTCGACGACATCACTGTATTCTCAAAAAATGCAGCGGATCACCTCTGTCATTTGAGGCAAGTATTTCAGAAATGTAGAAGATTTGGGGTATCATTGAATCCCAAAAAATGCATATTCTTGGCTCACAAGGGAAAACTTCTAGGGCATATTGTTTCAAAGGAGGGGTTGGCGATTGACCCAGAAAGAGTTGAAGCAATTCAAGCATTGCCATTGCCAAATCACAAGAAGGCTCTTCAAAGCTTCTTGGGAAGGATCAATTTTTGTCCGCAGGTTTGTTCCAAACTTTGCAGCTCTTGCGAAGCCAATAACACTGGATGTTAAAGAAGAGCATGGCATTTAAGTGGACATCTTAAGGCAAGGCAAGTTTTGAGGCAATAAAAGAGGCTATATCTCAAGCCCCAACTCTCGTCAATCCAGACTTCTCTAAGGAATTCATGCTATATACCTTTGGTGGTGGAGACACAATTTCTACAATCCTGGTACAACAAAACAAAGAAGGGTTAGAACAACCAGTTGCTTTCTTCAGTCAAAGCTTGGAGGAATACGAAACTAGGTACTATTTCATTGAAAAGCATGTCCTTGCGGTAATCAGAAGCTTAAAGAAATTCAAGCACCTAGTCTCAAACAACAAGATCCAATTATTAGTCTCTCATGCGGGAGTCAAGGACTTCCTTCTAAACAAGGATCTAAATGAGAAACGTGCAGGATGGATAACTCGTGTCATGGAATATGACATCGAGATCAAGGTCACCAAACTAGTACGTGGGAAGGGACTATGTGAGCAGCTAGCCTTGAGTCAGAAAGTTGAAGCTGGGGATGAAAAGGAGACTACCTTGGTACTACAGGATGATCAAGAACAAGAAAATGATGACGTGTCTACTCCTTGTTGGACTCAAAATATGATACACTTCCTACAGACAGACCTATGCCCTCCAGAAATGAGCAAAGCAAAGAGGAGATACTTCAGATTACAAGCCATTCCATATGTGCTTGTTGATGGTGTTTTGTTTAAGAAAGACATCAATGGAGTTCTATTGAGGTGCATTGGGATAAGTCAAATTGAGAGGGTGTTACGAGATTTTCACGATGAAGATTCTGGAGGACATTTTGCCCCACGAGTAACAGCTCTCAAGATAATGAAGGCAGGGTATTATTGGCCCACAGTGTTCAGTGACTGTTATACATGGATAAGAAAGTGTAAGAGATGTGCACTCTTCACAGGCAAAGGAAGACTAGCAGCACTTCCATTGCACCCAATTTTGGTTGACCAACCATTTATGCAATGGGGATTGGATTTCATCGGGGTCATCAACCCAAACTCAAGCCAAGGCCACAAGTGGATTCTCACGGCAACGGACTACTTCACCAAGTGGACCGAAGCAGTAGTGCTCAAAGAGGCAAACGAGTCTAATATACTAGAGTTTTATGAAGGAATAGTGACCAAGTTCGGTGTGCCGGCCACTATCATATCAGATAATGCATTGGCATTCATAGGTTCCAGGATTACAGAATGGGCTATCAAGAATGGAATCTATTTGAGCACCTCTTCAAATTATTACCCACAGGGTAATGGACAGGCAGAGTCCATGAACAAAAATTTGCTAAGAATCATCAGGAGGACTCTGGATGAAAACCAAAGAACATGGCATACCAAGCTAAAATCAGCATTATGGGCTGATAGAATAACACCAAAGAGGTCTACAGGCAATTCCCCTTACAAGTTGGTCTATTGGAAAGAGGCAGTATTGCCTATATCATTGGAATTGCCAGCGTTAGAGATCATGAAGCAATTGGAGTTGGCTGAGTTCAAACCAATGGAGGCTAGGTATGCAGAGTTGATGGAATTGGAAGAAATTAGAGAACATGCAGTTCAAACGATTGAAAAGGATCAGGCCTTAGTAAAAAGATGGTTTGATAAGAAAGCAAGAGCAAGGACCTTCCAGGAAGGGGACCTAGTTCTAAAATGGGATGCAGATCGGGCAAAACCAGGAAGGCATTCCAGGTTTGATGCCATTTGGAGTGGCCCCTACTTGGTCACTGGATGTAAAAGTAGTAATGCCTTCCAATTGTCTACATTGGATGGAGAGGAACTTCCGATTCCGGTTAACGGAATCTATCTTAAACATTGCTACTTAAAAGGAAAGGGTTTACCCTTGTAAATATTAGCCTAGATTTCAATTCCTCTAAGTGCGTATGCACATTGTCTTGTTGTAGTTAGGTTTCTGTTTCCCTAAGTGCTCTGGCACAGGTTTTGTTGCTCCTAGGTTGGTTTCTACAGTTCAGCATGCTCTCGGAGAAGGGGTTGCGATATCAGGCTCGGGATCAGATATCAAGTTGGTTTTAGGTTATTGCTTATGACTCCATGCCCAATGGATTGCTAAAAGGCCACTGATCTTCTACCTAGCAGGCAGGTAATCTCATTGAGTCGCCAAATTGTTATATATATCTTTCCCCTAGGTAGATGTTGATGCAAAATCATAGCACCCCTGGCTGCAGATCAAGTTTCTAGGTTGATCTCTTAGGCATCCAGTGTGATTGCACAACATTGAATCCTTTCTCCAAGTGTGGGACTTGAAAAATGAGAAGGATTCTCCAGAGAAAGGCTGGTTCCTATTCCTCTGTTCAGATGCACCAATGAAATGCAGAGGTTTACCCAAAAAACTAATCTAACTACCAAGGAGACAGGGAGGGAGAAATGCATAAAAATAAACCTAAACTAGGGAGGTGATGCACCGAGGAATGAAGAACATAAGTTTTTGCAAAAATAAACACAGACCATATAGACGCAATACCACACCACGCACAGGTAACCGAAATGCAATGAGAGATCAAAATGACAACAATGAATACATGAGAGGATTTAAATTTAATCACAGACATATATATTGCTCATAGAATCGATTCAATACATTGCAGTGGCTAAGAGGCAACAGTGGCATTACAGTCCATGTGGGAGGCTTGAAAACTCCACGAATTCTCTTGCAAGCAGGAGAATAGGGAAGAATTGCAAAACAAGAATGTCTGACCGTTAGAAAGAAGCCCCTCCTTACAATTTATAGGAAGAATGAGAGAGAAAAGAGAGAGGAATTCAAAATCTACCCCAACCACCTCCTGAATGCATTTAACTCATCTCATCATGGCAGAAGCGGTGGATCCTGGCGAAACGACGGGCTGCCTAACAGGAGCGGCGAATTGTCTGCTGCATTAAAAATGTTTGTTGACGCATCACTTCTATTTGGTTATTCGAGCTGGAGGTGTTTCTTGATTTTCATCCTCCAAACTGAACCAAAATGCAAGATTGACCTTGGAAACGTGTAGAGAATTTTACCAGCTTTCCGTTGATATAAAGAGCGTGCAAATCCGAGCTCTGGATCAAAAGTTATGGCGATCTGAAGATTTAGGGCACAACATAGGCGAAAACGTGTTTTGAAATATTTCCCGCACTCTGCCACTTGGATAACAGGTGGCATGATCTGATTGGACGAGCAATTCTCTCTCCTCCGTCTTTCGGCAGGCTATCTTTTTTTAAAATTTCCTTGTGGGCCCCAGCTTGGACACGTGGCGCCATTTCATTGGTTCGGTTCAGCGCTCGATAACTCGTCCCTTTGACCTTTTGACTTTTCCTCCTGTGAGGACACGTGGTAACTTCTGATTGCTCTTCGGCTCCTTCGGCTACTTCGCTTCCATTTGTCCCGGATGTCCCATTTGATTTTGGGCCCCTTCTGCTCATTTCGGCCGGTTTGGGTATTTCGCGTCCATTTGTCCCAGATGTCCCATTTGACTTTGGACCCTCTGGACTCATTTCGGCCGATTCGGCCGGTTCGGGCATTTTTGGCCCGCTTGTCCCACTTTGCTTCGGACTGACTTGACTCTTTTTCGGCCGGTTCGGCCAGTTCGCGCCCTCACGGCCCAGATGTCCCAATCGCTTTTTTACTGCTTGTGCTCATTTCGGCCGATCCGGCCGGTTCGGGTCTTTTTGTCCCGATTGTCTCGAGCAACACTTAGCCAATTTTTCTTCCTCCTTCAGCTGGATCATATTTTCGCGTCCTCCGCGTACTTCTGGCCCGATTGTCCCAAATGTAATTTGGGCCGCCTGGAGGCTTTTCGGCCGATCCACGCCTTGACGTCCCAAATGTCCCAATTGCTCCCTTGAGTAGGACTTAGCCAATTTTCACACTTTTTCCTGGATTGACTTATTTGCCTTTCTGCAACTTTTGACGCATGTTATCGAAATTTACCCCGGGGGGGAAAATTTTGACAACAGTAGATATAGACAAGCAGAAGATTATATAAATCAAAGAAGCTCAAATCCCTGACATTTATCGCCAAGGCACAGGAAAGTGGCGCACAGAAATGGATGTCGACAGGGTAAAGGATACACCCTTAGCGCACAGAAATGGTGCATGACAATGAGTGTTGAAACTAAAATGTTTGCGCCAAGGCGCAGGAAAGTGGCGCACATAAATGGATGTCGACAGGGTAAAGGATGCACCCTTGGTGCACGGAAATAGCGCATGAAAATGAGTGTTGACACTGAAATGTATGTGCCAAGGCACAGGAAAGTGGTGCATAGAAATCGATGTCGACAGGGTAAAGGATGTGCCCTTGGTGCACAGAAATGGTGCATGACAATGAGTGTTGACGCTAAAATGTATGCACCAAGGCGCAAGAAAGTGGCGCACAGAAATGGATGTCGACAGGGTAAAGGATGCGCCCTTGGTGCACAGAAATGGCACATGACACAGAGTGTCAATAGGGAATTTTTTTTTCCTTGGTGCACGTAAGAGGATGTCGACACACACAGATGTGCCTATGGCGCACCTTCAGGAGGTGCAACATTTTGAGCGCTGACAGGAAGCAGACTCTGGCGCAGATATTCAGATGGCCATAACTTTTGACTGGGAGCTCAGATTCATGCAAGGTTGGAATTTTTGGAAAGCTTACAAGGTCCTCTATCCAACTATGACTAGATGTCTTTAATTGGGTGAGAAAAAATTCTAAGAAATGCAAAATATAGTTCGCCACTTTTGGGTTCACTGGGGTTCTCACCTACCATCATTATGAGATGAGTTAAACGCAACCTGGAGATGGTTGGGGTAGATTTGGATTTTATCTCTCTTCCCTCTCTCATTCTTCATATAAATTTTAAGGAGGGGCTTCTTTCTAAAGGTTGGACATTCTTGTTTTGCCCCCCATTCTTTCTCTTTGGCAAGTAAACTTGTGGAGTTCAAACCTCCCATTTGAAACTGTAATGCAACTTTGCCTCTTGGCATTTTGCAATGTGTTGTATCAATCTTTGGAGAAAATTAATGCATGTCTGTGGATGATTCCCAACCCTCTCTGTGTTCATTTTCATTCTCCTGATCTTTCACTGTGAATCTGGTTATTTGTGCATGATCTTGCATTGCGTTTTTATGGTTTATGTTTATTGGTAAGATAGGTGTTCTTCATTCCTCAGTACATCACCTTTGTAGTTTAGGTTTTATTTTATGCATCTTCTTACCTTGTCTCCTTAGCAAGTTAGATTAGGTTTTTAGTAAACCCTATGCATTTTTTACGTATGCATCTGAACAGAGGAATAGGAACCGGCCTTCATCCGGAGAGCTTTTCCGATTTCACAAGGTCCCACACTTGGGAAAAGCTCCATGTTATGCAATCACACTGAGAGTTTCAACCCATCGAGTTGCAAACATTCAGGGGTGCTGCGATTTGCACCAACAAGCCCTTATAACCTAAATGGGTCTAATGGATGGATTGGAAAGGATGGCCACACAAATAATCCAATCAATATCGAGCTCCATGAAAATACCTTCCAATGGTTTTAGGATACATGGAAAACTGGGTTCCTCATAATGATTTCTAGAGAAGGTATGGAATGGATGAAATAGAGGTGTCATTCCACTGGCTCTATATTCGATTAGCTAGAGTGGTCCAAAATGCAATGGATCGGTGAGATTATTCATTTAGAACATTTAGATGTCTAATGATGTCTGGTGGAAGTGGGGATGACTTAAAGACTAATGAGCGTAATCCTATGTCAAGGTCTAACTAGTCTTCAGACCCTTTTAGTTGAGTAACCCATGGATCACGACCATAAAATCTTGGTGGCTATGGTCCTTATATGGTCATACGTGTTTAAAATCTATTGCAAGGGGAAGTCTAGTATTCATAGGCTTTGTCAGCCACAATGTTCAAAATGTTTCATTGTTCAATTTTCTCAGTGTATTGTGTTTTTTTTCTGAGGAAAAGTATATGGAGTCCTGTATCTATGTCCATAATTAGTTTAGGCCTCTTTGGTTGTGAGACCAATGGATCACTATCATATGTTTTCTCTTGTTGTGGTTCGTTTATGGTCATGTATGCATTCAAATCGTTTTATTCTAATCAAGGTAAATACAAATTTAATCTAAATAATCAAATTCTATACTATATTTTTTGTGTTTTTGGAATGTAATGGAAATAAAACAATACAAAGCAACTAATCTAACAAGAGGAAATAGTTTTGCACTTTTCTGCAATTTAGAAGAAACGAAGAAATGAAAAGCTTCTAATCTAACAAATAAATCCTATACAGATAAATAACCAGATGTAGTTATTTACTTGTGGAATGGTGTTATTAAATCTATACTAATTAATTAAAGCCCCCCTAATTAAATCCTTTGATTTTCCTCAGAGACACGAGAAGAAATCAAATCTTCTCAAAGAATCTTTTCTTCCCCTGTAACTTCCCCGACAAAACTAAAGAAAGATTTTATGGAGGATCTTCTAAATTCAATGATATTTCAATTGATTTTTAAATTAATCATAGAATCTTTCTCCTATAATCACCTCTTTACAAATATACAGAGATAGGAAAGAAAGGCTATATATCCTAAGAAAGCTTTTGTTGGAAGAAATGATGTACTGTAACTACTCAATGATTGTAACAGTGAAAATGAAATGCCTTTTCTACTCTAATGAATAATATGAATAATATTCTAAAAAATAATAATTAAACAAACCTTATTACAACCCCAACCTGGTATTTTTAGTAGTGTGGAAATCCAGTTGTAGTGTGCTTTGGTTCCCCCTTAGTTTATCTTTTCAATATCTTGTGTTCATGTGAGTCAAGGACACTAGGAATCTAGCAGAAGTAGAAAGGAGAAAGCACTGGAGTAATGACATCTTGATGGCATTCTGGTAGTAGTGTAAGTAGAATAAAGATAGCACAAGAGAACAAAGCTTGGCTATGAAATTTCTAGCATGATTGTTACTACTCAATTGATAAAGATGCACAAATAATCTCCTCCCATTTTCTTCAGAAGAAGCAACGGTTTTATAGAAGGGTGTTTTAGTTGTGCATTATCATACTTTGTAGCCATGGGGTTCCACATCAACACATGAAGGGGAATTTAAATAATCAATTAAACATTACAAGTGCAAGAGGAAGTTTCCATGAATAAGTCAATCTTGAAATTAGCTAAAATGATTGAGAAATGTTCTCTAAAAGTGAACTAAAGTGGAGCAATCATACGTCAATTATTAGGTAAATAATTCTAGAAAAAGTGCATAGGACTGTGCCTTGTGTAGGTAGACATTGTAGTACTACTACCCTTCTTGGGTAGTGGTTATATGACTATCACCTAGTTAGGGTTGTGGTTTTGTAACTAGAGGAAAAAACTAAGGAAAAATGGTGCAGGAAGCTGCCGAAAACTAGGGAATGGCTAATTAGGGTAAACTAAATTAAAAATGTAAGCTAAAAATAGGTTTAGGGAGCTTGAACATTTTAGAAAAGACATGAATCATCATTTTGGACCTTTTGTTACCATTTTTTGACAATGTAGCATAGGCAAATTTGGTTACGTATGATAAATCATAGAGATACAACACTCATGCACTCTCTACGTACTTTTTCATGGTATCATCATAAACCAACTATCCTATTATGGTTCTCTAGTCTAATTTTATCATCACATCCTTTTTTATTTTAAACTCATGTGCCTCTGATGGATGGTTATAATCTCTTATCTTGCACAAGTTGTTAAGTGTGACTCCCGTGGCTTCCTTACTACAACCTTTTAAGGGTATTTCATCTCAGAGAACCATTCTTCTATTGCATCATCGAAAGTAGGATTCTTTTTATTTCTCATACCTTTAGGTGATATGGTGGTTACTTTCTTTGGTGCCATTTCTTCTATTATTTACCACTTTATTTCCACAATTTTCATAAAATTCTAAATCAAAGAGCGCATTTCCTAGCGCTAAAAAACTTACTCAATCTTTGTTCTTAAGCCTTGGGTATCAATCTCTTCTGATCTTATATTTCTTATATTTTGGTTTGTAATTTATTCACATGTGCCCTAATCCTACAAATCTGAGCTCTATAAATATCCTTTCCTCCAAACCCTAGCTTGATGACTTCCAAATCTGTGAACTCTTACTTTACAACCTCTTGCTTGAAACCTAACTTTTAATTGTCCTTATTGCACACAAAGATTCCACTTATAAAATTTCAATTCTCACACTCACAAATGATTTGGTTTGATTCAAGTGTTTCTTGTACAAATGCTTCACATGAAATTCACACTTAGTCTCTCTCCAATGGCTCAAAATCTTCAATATGTAAGGTAAGAATGAACTATCTCACGCTTCTTTTATATTTTTCCAAAATTGTAGTGCATGAATTCCTACCCACCTACCACTGCTCCAAAGCATTACATGTGCTTATTTTTTTATCCCTTGTTTTCTCCTATTTTATTCTGTGCATGATAGTCATAACCTTTTGGCATGACACCACTTTCTAGGCTACAATCATCCTTGGGGAACTTTCCTTCGCCGTAACCCATCTTCCTCCGTGCCATATATGAATATTTTAGCTTGTTGTTTCCTTCATTTTGTTACAATTTATGACATTTGTGTGGTATTCATTACCATATAAATACCAAAACCTTCTATCACCATCATCCTTGAGCACCTGATACACTTATCATTACTTTGGCACACTCTCGGCACCTTTCCATAAAACACATGCACCCCTGTACCAACTGCAATAGATGTACCAATATGAGATAGTTTACTTTTACACGAAGTCACACCTGTTTCACCCCACACAAAAGGTATGCATGGTCATGTAAATATCAAATTATAAGATAGTACTTAGCTCTTGCTCGCAAACGTGAGTATTACAAATAAACAAAATATGAAAGGGAAATCTAATCTAAGTGGAAATACGTCCTTATTATAAACACAATGGAAGCTTATTTATAGTAGATATTAAACATACTACCATTGAAGTAACTTTGTAACATGGTACCATCCAGTGCTTGCAATTGACATGTGCCTAAGAGTATCTTGGTTACTATAAAGGGTCCCAATCAATGTAATTTCAGCATCCTAGAATGGTGCATAAACTTGGAGTCATACAGAAGTACCATATTTCCAATTGCAAAATAATTTTCCTTGATGTGTATAACATGCCAAGCCTTCTATCATGCCTTTTCTATCTTTTGAATTCAATGCACAATAGTGTACCTCTCATCTAATTACATCAACTTTTCAATGCTTTCATCAACTGCATGTTCATCATCCAATCCTCCCTTGCATGCAATACGTAGGGATGGTAACATAAATTTCATAGGTAATACAATCTCTGCGCTAAACACCAATTGAAATGATGCAGCCTTATTCAATCAATTATAGTTTATGTACGATTGATACCTTGTCATCCCAACCCTTTCTTCCAACATCACATATCTTTGTTAGTGTTTATCCTAATTTCTTGTTGAAAGATTCAGTAATGTCATTAGCCTGGGGGTGATAAGGGGTAGTCTTATATGTGCTGCCATAAATTATTCCAATTAAATTTGAATGGTCACATTCAAAAAATGAGTTCCTCTATCACTCGTTAGGCCTAATGGGAATTCATACATGCTGATGATGTTTTCCCAAAGTAATAGTATTATTGTTGTTATCGTGTAATATTTTGTAGGTGCAGCCTCTGGCCACCTGGTCAAGTAATCAGTGTATGTGATGATGTAGCTCGGACTTGTCTTATGCAAGGGTAGTGCATTAGGTCCTACAAAATGAATGGCCCACTTTTCAAATGGTTATGTACTAACAATGGGTTGTAATGACATCTCATCCTTATTCCTAGGCTTTCCAATTCTCGAGAAGTGATCACATGCTTTGAAAAAAGACTTGGTATATTTATAAAATGTATCCCACCATTGACCTACTAAAAAGATCTTGCACTTAGTGGCATCTCCTACATAATGGCCTCCAGCTATTCCTCCATGAGCCTGTTCCATGATGGCTTCACACTCATGTTCTAGAAAAAATCTATGCAAGACCTCATCTCCCCCTATTTGTACTGGTATCCTCAAATGAGTTGACACGATGCAACATAGATTGCAAGCTACTTATTTTACAATGTATTCATTCCCTATGGTGATAATCCCATGTATAATAATAGTGAAATTTCTTCCAAATTAGTTAGTGCATGGTTCTATCTGAACAATTGTGCATAAGGAAAAATATCCTCAATAATCTATGATTCCTCCCCAAATTTTATGCTTGATAAGTGCCCTAGTATTAGATTTATCTTTCCTAACTTACTATAACTATAAAATCAAAGTCTTGAAAAATAAGTATCCAGCGGCAGATGGGCCCTTACAAAACCATTTTTTTGACTAAGTAATTCAATTCCATACGATTTTTATAAAAGATAATTGGTGTGTTCAGTAAGTAATTCCTAAACTTATAAAGTGCATAGATCATGGATAACGCCTCTCCCTTAGTAGTTGTGTAGTTCTTCTCAGATGGTGTCAACTTCCTACTTACAAATCATATGGGATGATCCACATTTCCTTCACTTAGTTACACCAAGACTGTGCCAATTTCCATACCATAGGCATTAATGTGTACATGAAAAGTTTTGTTCCATGAAGGTAAGCTCAAGATAGGTGTGGTGGTAATCTTATCCTTAAATTTCTCAAATGCCTACTGTTGCGCATCACCCTAATAAAAATTTCCTATGAATTTAAGCAATTCTTCCATGGGTGCAATAATATTTACATAACCCTCAATGAATTTTCTATAATAGCTAGTGTGCCCCAAGAAATTTTGGACATCACTCTGATAGGTAGGTTTTTCTATCCCCAAAATTACTGCAATCTTAGTAGGTTATACCAATAGTCATTCCTTATAAATGATTTTCCTAAGTAAAGTACCAAACAAGGTGGTAAAGATACACTTCTTGATGTTTAAAGAGATGTTAAGTTGCCTGCATCTCTTAAACATAAATCTCATATTATCACAGTGGTCCTTTACTATCCCTTAAATAGTCTAATCATCCATATATACCTGTAAAAACTTATGAATGAAGTCCTAGAATTCCTAAAAAACAATACACAAGAACACTGCTAACACGTTCTTTAATACAAATGTAATCATAGTATATGTAAAAATTCCCCATTAAGTGGTGAAGATGGTATTTTATTAATCCTCACATGCCATGAATACTTGATGGTACCCTAAAAATCCATCAGTAAATGAATAGATTCTACACGCTCCAACACCTTCTGGGATCTCCTCAGTGAATGGCATAGGAAAAGGATATATGACACATGAAGGATTAAGTACCTTATAGTCCACACACATCCTGATCCGTCCATCTATCTTGATACTAATCACTATGGGGCTGACCCACTCAGATTCCTCAATAGGTTATATGATCCCTGACTTAAGGATCTTGTTAATCTACTCTTTGACCTTTTCGTGTAGCTTCGGGTTCATCATGTAAGGCCTCTTGTATACTAGATATGTGCCTTCTTTTAGCTTAATCTTCATCTCTCCCAATGAGGGATGGACACCTTTGTACTCATGATAACCCATTTGAAATAAGTCCTAGAGTCATACAACAACTCAATGATCTTTGCAACTTTTTATTCTGAGCAGTAATATCCAATAATGACATCCTTAGGTGCATCGTTAATGCAAATATTCACCTTATTATTCTTTATAGGTACATGGTATGTGTTCTCCTATTCATCTAAAGGGTCCAACACATCACACTCACCGTCAGTGTGTTTGTTATATAGGTCTTAAACTTCCTCATCATCAATGAGGTATACCATCTTCCCTTTTTCCATCTCTTTCCATATGTTCCCTAATATTGTCTCTTCTATTTCCAGTACATCTTCGTGCACATCAATGTCAGGTTCTCCTAAGATTTGAACCATTAGTTCCTCTATGTTCATGTTATCTCCCAATTTGATGTGCTTCATGATCTGAAGGGCCTCATGTACTAGTGTCTTATTAGAAAAATAATCAAAAGTGTGAGTCATACCTTTAATCATTTCTCGCTAACTTTTAGTCTCTTTCTTGATCTCAACATACACATACCATGCACACACACATCCTCATAGAGTAGAGGAGAATTTATGTACCCAAAGATATGGTGGTATAGCATTTTTTCCTTTCCCCCATTGTCTCTAATATTTTTAGATGTGTACCAAATCATGAGTCTTCCCATCATACTCATGTAAAAGATAACAAACATTACTCCTAGTAAACCTTGTTAAAAAGGATACTTTTACCTCATGTTGAATCCCAATAGGTTATCTTTGTGTTTCACCCACCAGCATGTTGTTGTTTCATGTAATGTACAGACCATCATATTACACTTATCTCCCACATTTTTCCTATGGTCCCTCATCACATGTAAGAAAGAGTCAAGTTTCTATTCTCCAGCATACCTTGGTAACTAAGCTTCTACTAAGTGCATAATCATGCATGGTTGAATCATCCTAGTGAATCATCCCTTGACCTCATGACTAACCATTTCATAAGTTTCATGGTCCCAATTTTCAAAAGTAACACTAGTGGTGTCATTGATAGATTACACATCTTCCCAATTAAGTACACCTTCCTTAGATGGCTCCACATTCTCAGGGTTGCACAATGTATGTGCATATATTCTATTGAGATCCTCTTTGTTGATGGGATCTGTATAAGGTATAACCTTAACATCATATAAAGGTATGAGAACACACTATTCCTTGTTCTCAAAACTGATATACACATACACACACACACACACACACACACATATATATATACATATATATATATACATATATATATATATATATATATATATATGTTTTAAAGTGTAGGTCTGCAATATTTGTATAGAACCAAGGTCATTGAAGTAATGCTGAGAATTTATCTACCTCAGCAAGTTCCAATAATTCAAATTCACCTATAAATTAAGCTCCTTGGATAGTGGTTGAAGCATAATTTAACGCCCTAATATGCATGGCCCTAGTTTTATTGGCCATATATACCACATTAGAAGATGGTTGTATTTTTGGCCTTCCCATTTGGTTCCAAACATGCAATGTCAACACAATGACCTCTACACCTGTGTTAATAAGAATGTTACTTACAACCCAGCCATCTATCACTGTGTCTAGTCTAATATTTTTTTCATACTTCAAATGTTCCATATTAATCATCCCTGCGCCTTTTCCATTATTTTTTTTCTTACAATATGTTCATAAAGGTTTGGAAAATCCTCAACCTTGTGTGCTTTTCCACCATATACACAAGCATAATTCTTAGGAAACTCCCACTGGTGATGATCTAGTGGTCCAAAATTATAACATATACCACCTACAAACCTTTTTCTACCACCATGACCTATGTTATGATATCCACCTCAAAATCCACCATCTGCATGATTACACCCTTCATTGGTCTATCCCTTTTGCACCTGATAACTACTAGCCATAGTGGTCTATTCCAATCTAGTCTCACATGCCTCATGAAAATGGTCGATCAAATTGAAGTTAGCCATATCATGAGTATGTGCATCTAAAATCTAGCAATACATAGAGATGTTCTTTTGTGTTTCATGCTACAAGAGGGGGAAATTTCAAAACTCATGATTCTTGTGGAACATCTCTCAAGATTATAACAAGGTGAACACATTACTACATGGGAAAATATCATTCGTATATCCTTTTACTTTGAAATTAGTACACCATAGACCACTCCATGTCTCATGCGCCAAATTGGAAAAAAAATTCTCTAACAGTGTAGCCATAGTTTTTATCTATGCCTTGAGGAAGGGACTTACACCCATGTCAACACTCCTACCTACTTTTATGTGTAGTGATGCCTCCAAGGCCTCGTGTGGATCAGTAAATGTTTTATGTGATAAATCCCTTCAAAAGGAAGTCATTATACCTCCAACGAACCACTGCACATGTTGGATCTGATGAATATCATAAGATAACTTGGATAATATAGTCTTAAACCATGCATCATAATCCCTCACACTTTCTGACAAGTGCTACTTGATGTCCTTTAGTGTGCTAATGATTTGTTTTTCAAACTCTAGGATGTGAAATTTAAATAAAATGGTAGCACTTAAAGTGTCATACTCCACTGCAGTCTGATGTGGATCATATTTTTTATACTAACTATGTGCACGCCCTTGAAGTGTGATGGAAAACTGAATTTTCTTCCTATCATAAGCTATTATTCCCTTATCTCCCCATAATAAATCACACTTATGCACATGCTTAGCTACATCTTCCACACCTATGTATTCTAGAAAGTGAAGTGACATCTAAAAGTAAATCTAGGGTGTTAGATGATGTGGTTGTTGAGGCTGCAATGATTGTTTTTGTTGTGACCTTAGTATTAAAATGGGGAAAGATCTTGAACGTAAATCTCCACTAGGATTTCATTCATACGGTGGCTGACCTGAACCTCTTGAGCGTCCCATCATGACTTGTGACCCTATAAATGAACTTCCTTATGTCCCAGTTATTTTGATGAACTGGATACCAACCGTCAGTTCTATATCCACACCTATATGATTCCTACCAACATGATGTGTGCTAATATTTTGTCTTGATGATGTTCCTGTGAAGATACCCCAAAATTTCTGGTTTTAAACACTAGTGCATGTTGTGCTATAATGTGCACCTATTTACTATGTTGTGCCTCCTAAGTGGTAATTAAAATATGCCTACCTATATCTCCTACCCAACATGAATATCCTCCTTTCTTGCCTTCACTATTATGCTCCTTTATAACTACTTATGGATTTGGAACACTTGACATAAGGGATAGGAGGCCAGGATAAGTCAAATGCACACCCACAATTTTTATTATCTCCTCAGACTCACTCTCATCATATGCTAATGGGGTCTCTCTATTATGATTTCTCAATGTTAGGAGGATAGATCATGTGGTCCCTCACATTTTTTAGGGCTCTTATCACTTCTGTTAGTCATCATTATTCTCAATAATAATTCCTCATCAACCACCCTCTATCACACATCATTATACCTGAGCCATATTTCCTCTCTCTATATTTCTTTAACCAGGGCCACCGCCATCCTTGCCAAACCTAGTTCCTTACCATATGTATAGTGGGACTTAGCTCTCCATTGGTAGGTTATCCATTCTTATTTCAAACATAAATATCTTGATAGCTAAAGGTGTCACACACAAATAGGATCCTCTTGGCTCGTGTAAAAACCAAAACTCTAATTTGTCCAGGAAATATTATGTAAATATCATGTACTCTAAGTTATAGTTGCGTAGTACACTTTCCAACCAATGATATATACCTCTTTTCCATGGTTCATCCAAATCAGAGACTGCTTAATAGTCTTCTTGTCTCTAATATTGCTTCCTTCCTATCCAGACACCCCTGTTAACCACGTAGGATGCAAACCATGGGTATAAATATAATGGTGAAAATCTTAAGAACATATCATACAAGTAGTCATAGAGATTATCTTCCACCCACTTTCACACATTGAAATCAAGTCCAGTAGGATATTTATGAGAAAATGCGTCAAGGTCATCATATATCCAATCCTCAATATTTTCCAAAGATAGTCTAAACGCCATCTGCATGCAACATCCTGGTAGACAGATTGAAAAAAGGTCCCAAAAATGAAACTAAATTTTAGTATGTTATTACCCAACAATAGCTATGCGTGTTGGCACTTCATCTAGAAATTTCTAGAAGCTCACCCGAAGCACACAAAGCCTCTAGCTCCATTCTTTATTATTATTAAAAAGATATTAGTATGCATATTAACCATTGAATCAAGAGAAAAAACTATACCATGACTATTCAACAAATGTATAACAACCAAATAATTTATAAATAATTACTAACAAGATCTATATTCCAATCAACCCATGTTTAGATACAATGATATTTGAAATCGATAAGCAATTTTCCATTACTAACCTAGTCCATCATATAAAATAGGATCTAAATACATTACAATCCCTTACATTAATGTGTTAGACCATGTGCACATTAATACAAACTCAAGAAAAAACCTACATCAATATCTCTTATGCTTTGCAGTAACTAGTGTCTTTGCTATCTATTATAATGAAGCATCACTTATATTTATAGGGTGGGGAATTTTCCTTCACCGCATATATGAACCTTCCTAAAAATAAGCATTCTCATAAATAGATTACATGTGTTTACAACTTTTTCTAATAAGATGAAGCTATTATTAACTCTACACATTTATCCGCTTTAATCCTATTATTATCCTTCTCCATGTGTTTCTCCTTTTCCTTGCTCTACATGTGTTTTCTTATCCTTTACTTGGCCACTAAGTCATGTTTTTTTATTTCTTTACCTTTTCTTTAGCAGCACTCTAAATTTTCTTTTCTATTTTTAGCCACGTATGGAAAAATCGAATAAGTCCTTGATGCTCAGCTTGCATGCACATATCCTTGCACACTCATATGTTACTTTTTGGTGCACGTACCTCTATAAACTAGTACATAACTACTTATTATCCTTATGTGCATTCCCTTACCTTTGTAAACTAATACATAACTACTTATTATCCTTATGTGCATGCCCTTATACACAACTTCTAGCTGTCATGCATGGCCAGTACTTAGCCATTTCCTTAGACCAACAAGATGAGATTGAATTAGCTGATAAATCATTCATTGTGCTAGATCTGGGATGGAATACTAATATAATATGTTGTATATAGGTAGCATATGCTTCATCTAGAAAACAGAGATATTAAAATATTCTAGATAGTACCACCCAAAAGGGGATATGACTGCTCTGAGTGCTAGTGTCTATATTGGGTGCTAGAGTCCTAGTAGTAAGTCAAGATCTGGTCTTTTTCAGGGTCTATACTTCACTCTTTAGACCATTTCGACCTTGATGTAGGGTTTCACTATCATACCTGAACATGAAAAAAAGCCTAGCTACATGTACAAGTCTCAATCACACTTATATGGAGTAAATATATGCATATGCTTAAGTCAAAATGACCTCAGAAGTCACCTAAATGTGATTATCACCGAGCGTTGCACTACATTCTAGACTCAATGTATTTATGGTGCATGTGTGATAAAATTTTGTCCCTTAAAGCTAGGTTTCCCTTTTTCCAGTCACACCAAAATAGCAGGCTACAACTAATTTTCCCTAAGATCAATATGTGTGATGGAATTCAAAATTTCCCTCTCCTACGCAGTGAATACTACAACCCAAAATGTAGTCCTTGAGTATTGATTTTTTCCAAATAGTATATAGGATGTAGTAAAATAATTTGTCTAGCCCCTTAGAATGGTAAGTCATGTATATATATCATTCCTTTACTTGAATTTCATCATTAACATCCCTAAAATACGACCCAAAGTGATAATAGAAGTTTTAGGAAAGATAATGGCGAATGTGGCATTTTAAAGCATAATAGAAGAGGGAAAGAGGATCAAAGCACCCAAAAGGAACATTAGCACATGAGTTCTCCTATCCCTATTGGGTGCTAGTGTCCAAAAGGCTCTAAGGATAAAACATGAAATATTTAGTTGGGTCACATGTTGTGCTAAGTATACAAGTAAAGGTGTAGACATTAACAAAAAAAAAATTTCTTTACATTTTTTTTATCCTTTTATACTTTCATCCTTAGGAATAATGCATATAATGACACACTAGAGGCATGATGTAATATTACTAAGTGCATAATTTAGTTTTTACATTTTCCTCCACTTTATATTGGTGAATGAACATTCAGTAGCATAAAGTAGATAAGAAGAGTGTACCTTGTGGAGAGATGAAGTTTGTAACCAATATCATCCCAAATGGAGATTGTAATTGATAGTGTGTTGAATAGGGATCGTAGTATGTGTACTATTCAATCTAAGAGGGGATGATAACAATAGGGGTTGCCTTGTCTATGTAGTGGAAATGATATCTATATTTATAACTCAGATGTTTCCTTTTTCTGATCATATTGTACTTGAGATTTCTCATTCTTCCATTAGTGTTGCCTTTTTTGGGATAAGGATAGACCAGTAAAACAAGATAAGTATAGTCAATGCTCATGGTATATGAAATTGAACACTAACTTAGTGAATATGAGAATATAAATGCGTACAAAAAATAAGTGAATCAAGGATAGAATACACCTAAATTTCATGAGAGAAAGGATAGAATTTTACACATGTGTTTATTATCTTGGAGATGGTTAGAAGAGCCAAGAGTGATAAATTACCGAATTGGTCTAAATATACTGAGGATTTATGCGTCTTGTCACCAAAGGAAGAGTGTTGGGAGAGCTCTAGGATTTTCCCTTAACCCATTAGTGATTTCAAATGGATAAGTGCCACTATAGATGGCCACAAACCCAATAGAAACTAGTCATAAATGAAACATTTTTCTAGGAATATCATTGTCTTACATATGCCCTAGGTTCTACTCCTTATTTGATACCAATAGAAAATAAGTAAATAGAGAAAGAAGAGTAATTAGTTCCCTTTCTCAAAGTTTAAAACTTGTCATTGATTTTGTTCCCGTTGTACTAGATAGTAATATGCAACTAAGTATTTATTGTTGTATTTTGATTAAAAAAATGTCATTGAAGACCTATTCAACTTGTAAGTACCTATTTTTCCCCCAAGAAAGAACCACCCAGGTGGGACACTAGCTCTGATAAAACTTAATAAAAACCTTGTATATAATAAACCAATAAATTGCAAAATATAACACAACACAAGATATATGGTTGGGACAAAATGCCCAAATAATCAATATATACATAATAATACCCTTAAGGTAGGGAAACACCATACAATGTTCCTTAAGGAAGGAGTAACTCCACAATATCCCAAGATGGGAATCCACTTCGAGGGGGACACCTCCAATATACCTATACTAAGTAGAAGACTCAACTCATACATCCATCATCTCCTCATAATGATACTCACATCCTTTAAATAGGATGGGTAACTATACGTACCCAAAACTGTAAGGTATTGTATTGTCGGAACAATGTAACAAGTTCCCCAATGATGATATAGGTCTCCTCGCAAGCTGTTCGAGATCCGGAAAAGCCCTCGGAGTATGCGTTAACATCCCGCATGACCCGCTTAGCCCCCACGTCCTTTGTTTTCCCCTTTTTCCCTCTTTTCTTGGCCTTTTTCCCTTCAGTTACGAAACCGCCACCCTGCCTGGGCGGTGGTCTCGTGACTGCCGCCCTGATTTGGGCGGCGGTCCTGTAACCACCGCCTTGCTCAGAGCAGTGGTCCCGCACGCATTTTCCAGAAAGCGCTTTGACGTGACTCACGTAAAATATCAACGTTTCACCAGCTTTTCTTTGCCGACTTGGGCTTGTATTTAAGTTTTTGGTCCCCTGGAATAGTGTTTGGCCATTGTTTATGGTTTTTAGAGTTCAGTTTGGTTTTGATCTTTGGGTGAATGAAAGCTATAAATAAATGGTTTGTGCACAAGCAAAGGGTCAGCCCCTCATTCACTTTCATGCTCTGATTTTCATAGTTCAGTCTTTTATTCTGTTTAGAAGCCATAGTTTTAATTCCTTGCATGCTTAGTTAGCATTGTTCAGCTGTTGGTAAGCCACATACCCATCTTGTGCAGGCAGTACTATTATTTCACCCAATCCGGCCCTGAAGTTTGTCTCTGAATTTCTCTTTGCATTAGATTTAGCTTTCATTTTGCTTACAGTGCTTGGTTTAGTTCATTATATGTCTAGTTAGCATTATTCAACTGTTGGTAAGCCACATATCCAGCTTGTGCAAATGGTGTTATTGTTTTATCCAATTCATTGGAGTAGAATAGCTTAGGAAGCCATTAAAGTTACAGGTTTTTCTCTTCAAACAGGATAGTTTCAGGTTCTGGTCGATTTATGTCGAATGACTTGTAGTAAAATCCCGCTAGGAATTACATAAGCCAAGCTCTGTACTCTTGCGCTATCCCTCTCCTACTCACGTTTTCAGTCTGCATTCTGAGCTATCCTTGTCCCAATATCTACTTCTATCGATACTAGCATTACATGCTTTTCTAGATCCATGTGAACACAAAAGAACGAGGAGATCACATTGAGGGGACAAGATCACATACACCATCGGATTCGCCACTGTTCTGCAGAATCCAGGTTCTAGCTTTCAAAGTTCTAGTTAGAATCATATCAAATAGAGTAGATAAATGTTTCATTTCAGTAAATTCTATTCTCAATATTTCCAGGGAAGCTGTTAGGATTGATAGTTTCTGAGAAACTATGATTCACTCTTCACTTCTGAGGTAGGATCGAGAATCTTGTAGATAGATGAGCTATTTCATTTGTTTAGAATAAATCTACAAATTACACAGACAAATAACTACACTCGGTTATTTTGTTTGTTTTAAATTGTTATTTAGTTGTTATTTCTAGATACATTTAAATAGTTGATTTTCTTCTCATAAAGTTAAATGCAAAAATAGAAGTTATATATGTTTTAGTTTTATTCCATGTAGTTAGAATTTGCTTTATTACAGTTAGATTTACATTTTAGGTCAAAGCATACAAGTGTGTCCCACTTTGTGGCCATAAATATTTTAAAATCTGACTAGTAAATAAATAATTAAAAAATACTATAAAAATTTAAAAAATTAGGTAAATTCTAGATGTCCTGCACCTTGGTATTTATAGCCTCTTAAAAATGCATGTTTGGTCATTTTATATGTGTTTGGTCATGTTTTGGTTGTCAGACATAGTTTGCTGAAAGTATAAAAACTACAAAAAAGTGGGACACAGTTATATGCTTTGACCCTTTTATTTTGTATGACAATCACGGGACCCTAGGAGCCCAGGGAATACATATTTGAGCCAATCGTGCCTCAACCAAACCTCATCATAGAAATAGTTGACATAGACCAAAATCTTAGAATACAAGTCTTCCAAACAACAACTAATTTACAACTGATCAGTTCTCAGTTAAGAGGGTTAAATATAGAAGACGACCAAGCATACACGTTTTGGTCAAATCAACCGAACTACCGATTACCCTAGGAAAACATTCACATGACTGTAGAGGGGTTTGAAAGAGAACAAAACTTTGGTTGTGATACTTTGGTCCCATAGCCAGATGCAGGAGACACTCTTACAGACATAGATAATAGTTTAAGGATCCAGGTTGCACGAACGCCTGTGAGATATTCTAAGAAAATCACACAGTTGTTGGTCCTAAACATAGAAGCTGAGAAAGCATATGATTACTAGATACTAGGAATCAAGACTTGATTTCGTATATGACCATAACAGGACCGCAACAACCAAGAGTCTACGGTTGTGGCCCACAAGTACCAAAGCCTAACGAATCCATAATTCAATCAAATATAAACACTGGCCTAAACACACTAGTATTCCAATCTACTCCACTTCTACCCATCATCATCGAACAATTTTCCTTACTAGATATAACGGCTAACAAAGCTAGAGAATTCTGGACTAGGCTAGAGAATCGTCCGTAGAGTCAATTGTTTCCACCATCCACCATATGACCTTATCTGAAGACATACACGAAACTATCCCAGGTCATTTCCCACGTATTCCACAACCCATAGATCGAATCATGCCAGAGCTCGATATTGATTGGAGCCTTCGAGCAGTCATCCTTGCCGATCGATCTATCACACCAGTCCAAGTTAGAAGGGCCTTCTTTTCCTTAGATTCACAAATTCCATTAGTATATATCGAAGACATTAGATTACCTAACTAGTTTGTCTGCATCCCACGCATATTCCATCCCACCGGCTATCTCGGCACGACCTCAGGAGGTCGGGTACGTGGAAGAGTTTCCTGTAGATTCCTATGCTCGCTTGTCACTTTTCCGACGTACAAAATTGGTGAACCCGACGTGAAGCAAACAAAATTAGTGAAGCTAAGGTAAACTTCCTACTTTCTTGTTCAGAGTCATAGTATCACATGTTCTTTCACAAATCACCTTCGCTCCTTCCCATTATTCTGCGGGTATTCATATACCCCCCGAATATGTTGGGATTCGATGCATATGGCAGACCCCTCTTGAGTCTCAAGGCATACTATGCCCAATAGAACAGACAATCATCACCCTCACTCTCAGTATGGGGAGACAACTATTCAACTAATCAGTTGTCAACACAAGCCCCAAGAAATAGATATAACTCATCTTTTCAAACAGGGGAGTTAGATCAACCCCCTCGAATGCAACAAACAGAGCCTTCAGGCTCGAACAATATGACGTTTACTAGAGAATCTGGTTCATCTCCTCATATGCTACTTAGACCACAAATTAGTAGACAATCTGACCCATACCTGGTCTTAGATGATGAACAGTCAATACGTTATCCTAGGAGTGAACAACATTCTCGGGGTATGTACCCACCTATAGGAGGTTTACAAATACAACCCAAGATCTCTTTTCAAGAAAATACCTCTATGCCACTACATATAGGAAATACTCTCAGAGAAACTTGACAAGATAACGACCAGTTTATAGCAGGATATCACATGCCTATACAACACCAGGGTATACAACAAACACCACTTAGGAAAAGCACCGTGACTTCACCAAATGAATTCATTTCAACGTTAGTAGAAAAAGTGAGAGGGTTAGAACTTGCTCAAGCAAGTCAAAATCCTCAGTTCATGCAAGCAAGAAGTTCCAATCCTCCATATCACTCTAGCCAAGTAGATCTCCTCAAGGAGTAGGCACGTTAGGCATGCCTCCTCAGTATCCACAACAAACGCCAAAAGGGCCTGTCATCTCTAACATTATTTCTCCCGGTCTAGTATCAAACAACCCATTACTAGATAATATCCCGTCATACTTAAACATGTACTCCAAATCACCACAAGGAGATATGTTCTCCTCTCCCAGCCATTTTTCTCAAATGCAGGGACTTCCCTATGCCCCTGCCAATGCATACGCTGCACTATATCAACAACCCATCCCACCACCACTCCCTCAGCAACCACCATCAATGGTCGAAACCTATGTGATAGGGACTTATTCAAAATATCTGAAAGAGCCCTTAGACTTCACCATATGAAGCGTCATGCTTCCAAGACCTCTTCCTGATTTACCCAAGTACAAAGGTGAGGGAGATCCAAATGCGCATATCAAAGCTTACGCTACAGCCATACGTGAATTACTCCTTTGGGATGGGGTTGTTGCTAAAATATTCCCCAAAACCTTGTAAGGCATTGCTCTCGACTGGTATTATAGAATACCTGAAGCCTCCATCCATTCATTTAAATAGCTCATATCAGAGTTCATTAAGGTGTTTGACATGAACAAACTGTTGAGAAAAGGAATCAGGGAATTCTTGCACATCAAACAAGAACACAACGAATCTGTCGCCCATTTCATCCAGAGGTGGCGTACAGTTCTTTACTCTTCAACAAGTGCTCCAAACATGGATAAGATGGAACTATGTGATTTATTCCTTCATTCTCTCAACAAAGAGGTGAAGGAAGAAGTCTAGAAGTTACCACTAAGAACTTACAATGAAGTACTTGAGAGTGCTCTTTGAATAGACCAAGCAGCGATAGATAGTGGTCGTAAGACATATGGAGCAAACGGGAGGTTAATCACCTCCATCCAGAACACTACAACTACCACGAATGTCAACCAAGGACCCAAAATCCTTAACAAAAATCAGGGTGTAACAACAGATGGAGTAACCAACCAGCCCAAGAAGGTAAATGTTGTCAATACTCCATCACAAACAAACAACCAACGAAATAACTTTACCCCGATAATCAATACAGTGGATTTTAACCATCCACAACAACAACAATGATGAAATCCTATACAAGGGCCAAGCCAAAACTTATTTGGTTATCAAAACCAAAATCAAAGCCAGAAACAACAAATGCAAAATTTTAATCTTAATAGGCAACAGTTTGATCAGAATTTCAGGCCACAATATACACCAAATCAACAAAACAGGAATTACAACCCCAATTCTTATTGTGGTTTCCACAAAATTCAGGGTCATGATACTAGAACATGCCGGGACTACAATAAATTCATGCAACATTTTCCAGAAGAACAAAGACAGTTCTTCACAGATTTGTTTTTGGCAGATCCCGTGTCACCACCACCAAATACGCTCGCAGGGGCAGTTTCCCCTCAAAATGCTCCTCTCAAGATCTTTAACGATCCACTCCCAAATCATGATAGCAATAGGCTGAATCTAACTAGAACAAACAAAAGTGCAATGACAGGAAACAATGATCATGAATCCTCGACTTCACTAAATCCATCAGTTGCGCCACAATTAGGAAGTCAACCGAGACCCAAGATAGTCAGTTTGGTAGAATTAGACGCTGAACTACCTATCAAAGCTATAACAAGAACACGAGAATATTCCTCTCAACCAAGCCTAAGTCATCTACCAGAAACGGATAAGAGTCAACAAATAGTAGAAAAACCCGTGGGTGCCTAACAAAGACCTTCTTGCACATTTTATTTTTGGATTTACTAAAGAACTCTCCTCCTTACAGAGCTGCTCTTTTAGAAGCATTAGGTCTAGGTCATCTAATTAACATCACTCCACCTTCTGAAACACAAGTAAATCACGTAGATTTTGATATCCACCCTCCGGGGCAGCCGGACAAGGATGTCGAATTCATATTCGAAATAAGTAAAATGCCTACAGATGCTGAGATTGCACGCCGAGGTGATCCAGCCTTACACTTACAAGTATGGGTTTATAATAACTATGTAAAACAGGAAACGGTTGACGATGGGGCTGCAGTTAACATAGTCCCTTTCTCTTTCCTCTAAAATCTAGGATATGGGGAAACAAACTGTTCCACCACTCAAAATACATTGAGAGGCTATAATAGCCTTAAAGCCACTTTGATAGGAACTATAATACTCCCGGTCACCTTAGGACCCAAAACAATCCTGACTGAGTTTTATATTATACATTGGGAAACTAATTATAATATGATACTTGGCCGACCATGGATACACCGAATGAAGGCAATCCCTTCTATGTTATTTCAAGAAGTAAGATTATTGCATCTAGGAAAGGTATTTGTAGCCAAAGGTGATCTAAAACCTTTCGATTTGCACCTAGCTGATTTAAAGAAAAGACCAGGTGTGCATTCATAATTTGAACTTCCAACAAACCAACTTAATAAACCCACTGACCCAAAACCAGAGGATAAGTTGGTACCTACAACGGATCTTGAAACTATCAGCATAGCCAAAACAACCCCAACCCCTAATGATAAAGCTAAAGAAACGGTATCATTAGGGACTACTGCAAAAATCGTTGAGTTAATAGAACAAGATTTACCAATGTTCTTACCATTTGATTTAGTAGGCATAGGATATTCCCTAGGTGTTGGTTCCCTTCCAGTAGAGAACCTCTACATGGTAGAATTAGAGTGCGCAAACGCAACAGATGCCCCAACATCTATACTCCTGGCTAAGTATTGGACTCTCCATTTCAATGGAGCTAAATTCCATTATGGAGTGGGGACAGGTATAATTCTTACTTCACCCGAAGAGAAAGTCCTCCCATTTGCCTTTAAGTTAAACTTTGAATGCACAAACAATGGCGCTGAGTATGAAGCCCTCCTCCTTGGCCTCACCTTAGCCAAGAGAATTGGTGTTGACAACATCAGAGTCTTAGGAGACTCGCAATTAGTGGCAAACCAAGTTTCTGAGGTATATGAAACCAAAGCCGAACACTTGTAGCTTTACAAAAATGCCGTATTAGATTTAAGCAAGGCATTTAACTTCATATCCATTGAAGCAATCCCGCGAGAGAAAAATCTTCTCGCTGATTCAATAGCAACTTTAGCATCATGTTTTACTCCAAGCAATGAGTTAGAAGATACCCATTTCACGGTGTCCATTCGTGATGAACCATCGATAAAAAAAATGACAAATCCCCTTGCAAGCGGAAGTGAATCTACCACCCCAGACCATGTCGATAATAATATGGCCACTTTGGAATACTTAAACGCCTATGCAGCATTACATCTCTCCTATCATATGCTAGATTTGTCCTTAATTCCACATTTGTCTTCCTATTTCGGAAATCCCATGATGGATCTCCCCTCACAAATAAAACCTAGCATATACGCAGTAGAAAATGGGGATGATTTGGATTTACCTCCAGCACCACCTGAGCTCGAAGAGGGTAATGCCTCTTTGATAGAAGATACAATTGATGTCAACATCGGGACATATGACGAACAAAAAATCTTGAAATTAGGATCATCCTTAACCCCAGAAGAAGTGGAAATACATACGCGGATCCTCAAAGAACATCAGAAGGCATTTGCATTTAATTATAAGGAAATGACAAGAGTTGCACCCCACATTGCGGTGCACAACCTGTTATCCAAAATTCACCCCCAGGGTAATTTTGATAACATGCATCAGAATATTCAAATACCAGGCAAATTGATTGATTCAGAGCAAAAATCAGGTTTCTAGGGTCCCTTCAGGAATTTTTCTAACTTTCCTGTCCAGGCTGAAAAGAACAAGCTCTGAGAAAATGCGGAAAAAAGGTTGCAGAAGGCAAATAGGTTGATCCAGAAAAAATTGTGAAAATCGGCTAAGTCCTAGTCCTAGGAGCAACTGGGACATTTGGGACGTCAAGGCGCGGATCGGCTGAAAAGCCTCCAGGTGGCCCAAATAGCAACAGGGACATCTGGGACAGAAGTACGCGGCGGGCGCGAGAAGCCGATCCAGCCAAAAGAGAGAACTATCACACTAATTGCTTTGGGACATCTAGGACAAAGATACCCGAACCGGCCGGTTCGGCCGAAATGGGAACAAACAGTCCGAAGTGAAGTGGGACAAGTGAGGCAAAAAGACGTGAACCGGCCGAATCGGGCGAACCGGAAGAATTTGTCCCGCGAAGCACAGGGACATTTGGGACAAATGGACGCGAACCGGCCGGTTCGGCCAAAATTAGCACAAGGAGCACTGTGCCAAATGGGACAAAAACACGTGAAGGGTGTGAGAGAGCCAGCAGGTCCGAGGACCAATGAACGCATGACACGTGTCTCAAGGGGAAAGGTCCAGAAAAGTCAAAGGGGCGAGTTTTCAAGCACTGATCCGAACCAATAAAATAGCGCCACGTGTCCCAGCAGGGGCCCACAAGGAAATTTCAAAAGGAAAGCCTGCGAAAGGCAGAGGAGAGATAATTTCTCGTCCAATCAGCATGTGCCACGTGTCATCCAGGTGGCAGAGTGCGGGAAATATTTCAAAACGCGTTTTCACCTGTTCTGTGCCCTAAATCTTCAGATCACCATAACTTTCGATCCAAAGCTCAGATTTGCATGTTCTTTATATCAACAGAAAGCTGGTGAAATTATCTACATGATTCCAGGGTCAATCTTGCATTTTGGAGTAGTCTAGAGGGAGAAAATTGAGAAACAGATCTGACACGTGTTCATGGCCAGAAATGACATTCCAGTGACCAGATTTAATGCAGAATGGGTCGCATTCTCCTGTAATCTGGTCAAAGTGATAGGGTATGGGTTTGTAAGGTCCCCCATGCCATTTTAATGCACTTGCAATCAAGAAAGAATGGGCTCCCATGCCTTTGTATGTTTTCTGTCTCCTGGGTTCGACCCATGCAATGTAAAAAGCCAGATTTGGCTAAAAAATGTCCGAAAGGGGGGGAACATTTTTGGGCATAGCAGACTTCTTCTTTCATCGCCAACAAGTGATTGATGAAGGATCAAACCTCTCCAAGGATTGTAACAGTTTTCTTTTACCTCTCTGAGGGTGTAATGCGTGTTTCTGACATTGAAATGATAATGCAAGCTCTGTGAATGGGTTTCAATCCTCTGTTTGTATTATTTGCTTGATTTCAGATACTAAATTATACATTATCAGTCTGTGTATGTTTTATTTTGTGAACTTTGGTCTGTGTCTATTTGCATGACAAATATGTTTCACCACTCCTTTTGGTCCATCACCATCTTTAGTTAGTTTCAATTTTTGCACTTCTACCCCTGTCTCCTTGCAAGTTAGAATAGGATTAGGATCTAAACCTCTGTAGTTTTGCAAAATATAGATCTAAATCAGAAGAGTTTGAGAAACCAACCTCTAATCTGGAGATTCCTCTCTTAGTTTCACAAGTCCCCACGCTTGGAGAGAGGTTTTCATGTTGTGCAATCACACTGGATGCTAGAGTGATCAACCTAGAACCCTGATCTGCATCCAGGGGTGCTGTGAGTCTGCAACAACAATTTTGGCACGCCCGGTGGGACCTAGAGGTAGCATTTTTATTGCAGCAAAGTTGATGTGCATCTACTACAATTTTCTTTCTTAAAAAAAGCTATTATTTAGATATCTGGCGAGTCCGAGAGAAAGAATTAATTGGTTTCAGCAGTTCAGGCCTGAAAGCTTATGAGAAGAATCACAAGGTCAAGAGTTGGAGAAGAAGAGGTGCTGTTTGAATATCTGCAATTATCTCCAAGAAGAAGGCAAAGAGGAAGAAGGATTTAAAGGTCTCCATCTCCACCAAACAGAACTCTCTCAACTCCTCCACCTGATCGGCCTTTCATTCAGTATTCAAGAGTTCTTCGACCAATCAGAATGGTGCAACCAGTGAACCCCTATGTCAACTTCACAGGCAGCAGCCCACTTGCTCTCAATGCACAAAATCCAATCCCAGTTGCAGCATTGAAGAACATCCCATACTTTACTGGAGAAAATCAAACCACTCCTGGTGATCATGTCAAGGACATTGCTAACATTTGTGCAATCCATGAGATTAATGAGATGCAAGTAGTTGTCAAATTGCTGGCGTCTTCATTCAAGGGGAAAGCATTGCAATGGTTTAGGAGCCTTGAAGCTGGCTCTATCACAAACTGGAATCAGCTGTGTATTGCACTTCATGATCAATTTGGAGAGAAGGGAGACAACTTGTCTCTTTTGGAACAGCTGACAACCATCAAGAGAGCTTCCAATGAGCAGCTAACTGACTTTAACTTTAGATTTCAAAGGTCTTGGGATAGAATTCAAGTAGCAGTCAGACCAACAGCAGAAGGTGCTTTTCTATATTACCTTAAAGCTTTAAATTCTGATATTTCTATGTTGATTCAATCTATGGGAGGCACAACCATTCCTGCTGCTTATAGCATTGCCATTAGAGCTGAAAATTGTCTGATTCAAGCTGGCAAGCTAGCTCCTAGGCCTCCAATGCCATTATATCCAAGTTTAGAGAACCCAAGTACTAGTCAAGCACTTGTCTTAACTCCTTCTCCCACTCCTAGAAATCAGAGTTCAAATGAAGCTTCCACTTCATCTCCAAGTGCCCCAAATGAGCTTAAAGAAGTCATGAAGCAACTGCAAAATTTAGGTAATGAGCTGGTCACACTAAAGAGGTAGCAAGCTCAAGGTTTTAGACCTTTGTATCAGCCTCAAGCTCAACCTAATAGGTAGCCATATCAGCCTCAAAGGCCACCTAATCCAGCTGCAAATATGAATCAAACAAGGTCTCCTGCCAATAGACCATTCCAGCCCTATAACCCAAATGCCATATCTGCCTCTAAGGCATTAGTACCAGCACAAAACAACATTGCCCAGGAGTATGATTGGTTTTTTCCATGTAATGAACCTCATAATCAATCCATGTGCTACAATGGTGCTTTGACTCAAGCTTTAATGGTATCAACTACTGGTGTGGAGGGTGAGAGCAGTCAAGAAAACAGCCAACAACAAGAAACATTCCAACAACAATCAGCCCCAAATGACACCACATTGGTAAATTAGCAAGCAGAGGATTTCTGTGGCATGAATCAGGCAGTTTCTCAAGGTGTTGCAGCCAACACAAGGTCAAAAAGGAGAAATTTGGGTGAAGAACAGCCATTAGCCCCAGCCAATCCACAACCTTCCACAACTCCACAAATGATTGGCAAACAAAGTCCCGTTTCAAATGTACAAGGGCAGCCAAGAACAACCCCTAGGCCAACTCAAATGCCAGCTGTTGCTGCCCACATCCAAGGAGAAAATGTGCAAACCAAGGGACAGTAGAGAGATCCTTCATCACCATTCAGTATCATTGATCAGATGAAGAAAAAAAATGTCAATATACATGTGGGAATCCACAAACATTTGCATCATCTGTTCTCCATTGCATACATTCTAAAAAGCATATAAACATACATCGTAGTAAATACAAAGAAACTGGAAATAGAAAGGAAACCATGAGTGCCAAGATTTTGATCCAAAACGAATGCATATATATAATGATCAACGTTTATATACAATGCCATCATGCACTAAGCATGGTCAAAACGCTCAAAGAGCCCGTGATATACAAAGAAATATATAATACAAAATACACGAGAGCCAAGTGGCCTCTCAATCCCTACGACCCCTCCGAAGGTGCACGCCCACGCCTAGGACTCCGGCTATGCCGGCGCTCTGAATGTACAGAGGGCTCAGGGTCTCGAGGAGTAGCCGCAGTCTCACCACAAGAATGGCTCCTCATCAGACGCTCAGCCGTCCTATAGCCCGCTAGCTCTGTGCGAAGGGTCGACACCATCCTGGCCACGTGCCAAACGGGAGCAAAAACATCGGTATGCCTACCGGCTGCTGAAGGCTCCCCAACGTCCACAGACAGCTCCGCGCGGGACTTATCCATGGGGATCATCAGGGAATCGGTACATACCCTGTGGATCAAATCCCGCCACTCATCAACAGTCTCTACAAACAAAGGAGAAAACGAATTAGAAACTAAGCAAGAAACTAAAAGATACAAAATAACAACTAAGGAGAGCCTACAAATAAACATTAAAAGGGAGAAAGGGTAACTTACTCGGATCCCCAGGCATCCAAGATGGGTCGCTGGGGCCGGCACCTGCCGCGGATGCCGCTGCCGACTGAGGGGCTGCTCCTGTGGCAGGGGCAACATGTCGCCCTGCAACTGACTCATCCTCTCCACCATGGCCCTGAGAGAGTGGCTCCTCTGAAACTAGAGTGTCCTTCTCTGCGCTCTGCTCAGCCCTCTCTGCCTGCATAATATCCTGAGTGTCATGCCACTCAGGATCACTTGTCCTCGGTCTCTCTCCTCCTCTGACCCTCCCCTCTGTGAACTCCTCAGACTCAGGGAGTCAATATCAATAGGGTCATCATCTTGCTATGAGCAGGACCCGCGGCTATCTGAAGCAAAGGTGCCCGAGGTGCACCGGCTCTCCCTCTAGCACGAACTATCCTCCTGGCTGCAATAGGAATGCCAGGAGTAATCACTGTCCAACCTCGGCCTCTAGGCCCCCCTCTGGCCTCGCGAACTGATCTGTAAACTGGTGCCACTGGGGGAAGCATACCCCCGCGTATGGAAGACCAAACTGCTGAGGAACTCGGCCAAAAGGGTGCACCTCCACTCGTCCCACTCGATCGATAAGCTGCCCTGTGGTGGAGCAGGAAATCAAGGTAAGGTCTCCTCCCCATATGCCGGCCATGGGTCTGGTATGGTGTCGCCTCCATATCAGTGGTAGTCAGAGAGGCAACTAGCTGATGAGGTGCTCTAAGCACCGACATGTCTGTCCATCTGGCTGCCCTAACAGCTCCAGGATCTGCTACCTCCACACCCCTGCCATAAGGGATGAAGTGCTCATAAACCCAACTCATGACTAGAGTCGGGTGGCTCAACGACTGTCCCCTGTAAACGGACCACCCCTGTATAGATCATGGTAGGTGGTCCCAAGAATATCTGCTCCCCCAAGCGTATATCCGGCCATGCCCCTCTATCTGTGCAATAATGGGGGCCCCAGCAGTATAATAACGTGTCACCTCCCTTGTCCCCGATCAATCTCGAGGCAAGGATCCCCATGATGGCCTGACGAAGTAAGGGGATAGGAAAAGAAGGAATGGATCAAACCCTCACCCCCTTCTTCAACCCCGTGGAGATGACTGCATCTCCCATATATGCTGCCCACTATGCAATCTGTGCCCATGAGCCTGCTGTCTCTAATGTAAGTTACGTCCCGATGATTGGGACCCCCAGAATGCGGTAGACGTCCTCTAATGTAATGGTCCACTCACCACGGACCCCTGACAATCAGAAGGTGTTCTGATCTGCATCCCAGTAAGAGAATAAGTCACAAAGGATGTGACTAGATGGTGCAACATGGGGCACACGCGATATGCGCAATATGCCGGCTCTCTGTAGTGTGTCCTCCTCATCCTGTGAGAGGGCATCTAGTACCCCTGAGAGCCAATCACACTCTCTCTCTCTGCTCCATCTGATGTACTCCTCTCTCACCTACGTACACCCAAAAACACACAAAATAGAGAAAGTTAGCATCTAGGAAATGTTGAGAAAGTCATTAAAACACATAGAAATGCTAAAAATACATGTGTAATCTCAAATATAAGTTCTTTTTGAATTCTGTGCAAAACCACCGCCCTGAGCAGGGAGGCAGTTTTGTAATTGCCGCCTTAAAGGTGGTGGTCGTGTAACCGCTTCCCTGAACAGGGCGGCGGTCGTGTAACTGCAGCCTAGCTAGGGCGGCCGTCGTCGTCCAAAAACCCACGCGGGTTTTTAATCTAAAAAAGCCTAAAACATGTAAAAAATGACCATTTAACCTAAAAATGGAGCCTACCCAGTAGGCGCCCCCCCTAGATGGACCTTTTAACACTAGCATTTTCAAAAATGACCCCCCCATTACAACAAATTTAGCATTTCAAATTTAAGGGGGGAAAAACACAAAATTGAAGAAAACCAACCTATGATCTAGCAGGGCGGTGTTCCGCACGTGGAGGCATGATCACTATCTCACTACGGACGTTTCGACTATACTCACACAAGAAACCGTCACCATGGGTCCCAGAGCTCAAAATAAATCAAATCAACTTGTGCAAATGAATAGGAAAATGGGCTTACTTTCATATATATAGCTCCCTAATTCGTTTTAAATGACTTTTTCACAGGTTTGGAGCACTGATGGAGGTAAGTTCCTATCCCCACACAAATGGTACGTTCTCATTTCCCTGTTATTCTTAGCGTTTATTTTTCAAACTATTGTATCTATCTGCAATTGAGTTCTCTTTTCATTTTGCAGGTAGCGGGAATTTTGGATGGCATCACTTCAACACACGGACGTGTCAAGTATAACTTCTAACTTCCCATTTCGGGACTGCCATACTCAGACCCACCGTTTTACACCTCTTCATGGCTAAAATGCTTCTCCGAGGGGGAAATATGTACGTACCCAAAATTGTAAGGTATTGTACTACCGGAATAGTGTAACAAGTTCCCCAATGATGATACAGGTCTCTTCGCAAAGTGTTTGGGATCTGGAAAATCCCTCGGAGTATGCGTTAACATCCCGCATGCCCCACTTAGCCCCCGCGTCCTTTGTTTTCCCCTTTTTCCCTCTTTTCTTGGCCTTTTGCCTTTCAATTACGAAATCACCGCCCTGATCAGGGCAACGGTCCTATAACTACTGCCCTGCTCAGAGCAGCGGTCCTGCACACATTTTCTAGAAAGTGCTTTGACGTGACTCATGTAAAATATCAATGTTTCACTAGCTTTTCTTTCCCAACTTGGGATTGCATTTATGTTTGTGGTCCCCTGGAATAGTGTTTGGCCATTGTTTATGGTTTTTAGAGTTCAGTTTGGTTTTGATCTTTGGGTGAATGAAAGCTATAAATAAATGGTTTATGCACAAGCAAAGGGTTGGCCCCTCATTCACTTTCATGCTCTGATTTTCATAGTTTAGTCTTTTATTCTATTTAGAAGCCATAGTTTTAATTCCATGCATGCTTAGTTAGCATTGTTTAGCTGTTGGTAAGCCACATACCCATTTTGTGCAGGCAATACTGTTATTTCACCCAATCCGGCCCTGAAGTTTGTCTCTGAATTTCTCTTTGCATTAGATTTAGCTTTCGTTTTTCTTAGAGTGCTTGGTTTAGTTCATTATATGTCTAGTTAGCATTATTCAACTAATGGTAAGCCACATATCCATCTTGTGCAAATGGTGTTATGGTTTTATCCAATTCATTGGAGTAGAATAGCTTAGGAAGCCATTAAAGTTGCAAGTTTTTCTCTTCAAACATGATAGTTTCAGGTTCTGGTCGCTTTATGTTGCATGACTCACAGTAAAATCCCGCTAGGAATTGCATAAGCCAAGCTCTGTACTCTTGCGCTATCCCTCTCCTACTCGCATTTTCAGTCTGCATTCTGAGCTGTCCTTGTCCCAATATCTACTTCTGTCGATACTAGCATTACACGCTTTTCTGGATCCACGTGAACACAAAAGAACAAGGAGATCACACTGAGGGGACAAGATCACATACACCATCGGATTCGCCACTATTTTGCGGAATCCAGGTTCTAGCTTTCAAAGTTCTAGTTAGAATCATATCAAATAGAGTAGATAATTGTTTCATTTTAGTAAATTCTATTCTCGATATTTCCAGGGAAGCTATGAGGATTGATAGTTTCTGAGAAACTATGATTCACTCTTCACTTCTAAGGTAGGATCAAGAAACTTGCAGATAGATGAGCTATTTCATTTGTTTAGAATAAATCTACAAATTGCACAGACAAATAACTACACTTGGTTATTTTGTTTGTTTTAAATTGTTATTTAGTTGTTATTTCTAGATACATTTAAATAGCTGCTTTTCTTCTCATAAAGATAAATGCAAAAATAGAAGTTATATATGTTTTAGTTTTATTCCATGTAGTTAGAATTTGGTTTATCACAGTTAGATTTACATTTTATTTTGTATGACAATCACGGGACCCCGGGAGCCCAGGGAATACATATTTGAGCCAATCATGTCTCAACTAAACCTCGTCACAGCAATAGTTGACATAGACCAAAATATCAGAATACAAGTCTTCCAAACAACAACATATTTACAACTGATCAGTTCTCAGTTGAGAGGGTTAAATATAGAAGACGACCAAGCATACACGTTTTGGTCAAATCAACCGAACTACAGATTATCCTAGGAAAACATTCACATGACTGTAGAGGGGTTCGAAAGAGAACAAACCTTTGGTTGTGATTCTTTGGTCCCATAGCCAGATGCAGGAGACACTCTCGCAGACATAGATACTAGTTTAAGGATCTAGGTTACATGAATGCCTGTGAGATATTATGAGAAAATCACGCAGTTGTTGGTCCTAAACATAGAAGCTGAGAAAGCATATGATTACTAGATACTAGGAATCAGGACTTGATTTCGTATATGACCATAACAGGACCGCAACAACCAAGAGTCTACGGTTGTGACCCACAAGTCCCACAGCCTAACGAATCCATAAGTCAATCAGATATAAACATTGGCCTATGCACACTAGTATTCCAATCCACTCCACTTCCACCCATCATCATCGAATAATTGTCCTTACTAGATATAGTGGATAACGAAGCTAGAGAATTCTGGACTAGGCCAGAGAATCGTCCGTAGAGTCAATTGTTTCCACCATCCACCATATGACCTTATCTAGAGACATACATGAAACTATCCCAGGTCATTTCCCACGTTTTCCACAACCCATAGATCGAATCACGCCAGATCTCAATATTGATTGGAGCCTTGGAGCAGTCATCCTTGCCGATCTATCTATCACACCAGTCCAAGTTAGAAGGGCCTTCTTTGCCTTAGATTCACAAATTCCATTAGTACGTATCAAAGACATTAGATTGCCTAACTAGTTTTTCTGCATCCCACACATATTCCATCTCACCGGCTGTCTCGGCATGACCTCAGGAGGTCGGGTATGTGGAAGAGTTGCTTGTAGATTCCCACACTCGCTTGTCACTTTTCCGGCGTACAGTAACACCTAACCCCAATGTAGGCTGACTCATTACCCAATATAATTAATTCCTATGTGAGTCCATATAACTAACTAAGGGGATGTGTGCCACATGTTGGAATCTCCATCAACCCATATACATTATAATATCATATCCCAAGGTACATAGCATATTTTCCCCCCAAGAAAGAACCACCCAAGTGGGACACTAGCTCCCATTATTCCTGTTTATACTAGGCACTTCTATCCATGTGGTTTTATTGGCCCAAGTTTTATTCTAAACCATTTTGTTACCTACTATTTGGTCATACTTTTTGTGTACCATTATGTTTCTTAGTTTGTGGAATACTAAGATGGTGAAATAATCACCTAATGATTTCCCCCATTGTTTGGGGTGCATGAGATAAATGAATGCAAGCATGCCCAAAACAAGGAAAATTGAAGGTGATGTGTACATCTTCAATATAACTATTGTAGGGGGAATATGGATTGTACATAATAACCACCATGGCACATAAACAAATATGGGAAAATATAGCATAAATTTTTCATGAAAAATAAACATGGAATGATGTACTAAAAACTAGTCAAAAACAAATAGTAACATCGAAAAGAAAAATATAAATTACCTAGTTGAATACATGGGACACCACTCAGGATGTCACAAGACACTCGGATCCATAAAGGACATGAGAAAAAATAAAAAATCAAGTATAGGGAAAATACTACAAATAAGACACAAACATAGAATACAAATCACAAGCGAATTATATAACTATGATTGGGAATAGTCCTGCAAGACAAATGCTACACATGAAGCACCGATTAGCATGTTAGAAAATTTTATAGTATGTCACATTGTATATAGTTGAAAATAGGAATTTAAGATATGGATATTAAAATTATATCACATCAATATGGAAAGGTATGGAGAGGTAGATGCCCCTAGGAACCTTAGTGGGTGATAAAAAAGAGGAGTAATAAAAATGACTCAATTTTTCATGTTTCCATGGATACCTTAAATTTATCCTGATTATGTGATTAATGGTTAAATTAATTGAAAACACACAACAAAAGGTAAAACCAAAAAATCACAACAATAAACAATGGGATAATAATGGAGTTTTCCCAAAATGGACAACATCCCCACGATCATTCAAAAGACAAATTGATATATAACCAATGTAGAAAATAAAAAATTATTTTGTTAGTTTAATCCTCACAGTCAACAAAATCAATCAACCTAGCTTTGGCTATTGGCTCTAAGATCTAGCTTGGGGATTTTCTATCTCAACATCTTATGTATCCACAATATAATTATTAGATCAAAAATCAGTGATGATGCACTGTCTCTCTCGTATGACAACACAATATATCTATAATGGTACTTTGGCCTTTGAGACAATGATATCGATGCAATATAATATTTATGACTATCTTGCTTCATTCGTAATAATTTCACCAAAATAATAAGATCTGATGTCCTCTATGTGAATCTAATGATTTTTGGGATCCTTTTGATAATATTGATAAAATAAGAAGCTCTCTGTCTCCTGATAATGATTTCAACATAATATCTGGTCTATGTGTTGATTGAGAGCTCTTTGGCTTGTCTATGAATCTCCAGAAAGGATTTTAATGATAATATATGACCACTTGAAAACCCTTTTGGATCCAAATATTTGACCAACAGATGGGCTTATGCCATTATAAGATCATTCAAGATCTCGACCTTAATATTATCATTTACAAACTTGACTCTCCAGCTAAAACAACAATAATGCCTTAAATCGATTTGCAGGTGATAATCTCCATTATTGGGATTTTGATTAAGTGACTATGAGAAAATACATATTTGATCTTTGTGATCTCTTTTTTATGTGTCCACAATCTATGCTCCATGAGCTTCATCATGAAATCTTATACACTAGCTTTTAGATCTTTTTGCTTCTCCATGAGATCTGCCTCAAACTTTGCATCTTCAAGATTTTTTTGTTGTCCATGAGCTCTTCTATGATATCTTCCAAGATCTCCACTCTATAAGATTTTTTGATCTCTTTGTGATAATCCTTGCACTTCACGAGCTAGTGTTTGTGAGATCTGCAACACTCAACTCAATATCCTCCCTACGAAATCCTCCTCACTCCTCAAATGGCTTGAGAGGATTTAAGTTGGTGTTGGTTTGTTTTTAAAATGACCATAAGGGGGCCTTTTATAGTCTCCACGTACCTAAAAAAACATGGATGATTTAATTATCCTTTTTTTTCTAATCCCATATAGGGATAACCAAATTTTAGACTTAATAAGGATTTGTAAATTTAAAGGGATTAAAATACCATATAGATTACACCCATCATAAGTTCCTTAGAATTTGGTCTCACCATATGTGGGAACTTTAAAATATCCATTTAATTAGGATTGCATAATATTTGGGATATATTTATAATCCCATACTCCATGCATTAACCTACACCCTATTCCGCATGTTTTATGGATCCACCAACTCCAACACATTGACCACCTTATATTGATTAACCCAATTCCCACGTGGGTACCCCCTTGGCTACTACTTCACTTCCATTGCTTTGTGGTATTTTTTTGGGAAAATTCTTGTAGACACCCCAAAATAACTCACTTGTTCCCTATGTTATCCCAGTAAATCCTATTATTCACCCATTTGTGGTTAACTGATTAAATAGATTAAATCATACACATTGCACCCTTTGGATTAATTTAAATTAATCTATATTACCCCTTTCACTAGTTTAATTATCATTTGATAATTAAATTATTAATTAATTAATTAGTGTACACATCCTAGTCAACTTCCACTCAAATTCTTAGTCAACAGCCACTTGGAATCCACTTGGACTCCACATCCTCATCCTAGTCAACTACACTTATAGATTCATAAATAGGTGACGTAAATTCATTTGCATGTATAACCACCTTTCTGGATGAAACTTATGCTCATAAATTCCAATACTTACCCTAAATGTCTGGAAACTACTACAACATCCTCAAATGTTATTTTTAGCACGTGCATTCAACCATGTTTAACCAACTTATGACCAATTCTTCCTCTATAAAATGTAGGCCTACTCTCTTGCAAATTCTCTTGGATTCAAATACAATTACTTTGCTAACTTTACTCCAAATTCTTATATTTTGGAAGCAATAATCCAATAAAATTATTTGCGTTCATAGAAATTACATCCATGTTTGGAGGTTATTCAAGAGAATCCACAATTCTACAAGGTTACACAGCTTCTAAGCTCTCACAACCTACTTGAGGTTTACTTTGGAAGGCTACAAGATGTTTACAAGTTTGTTTATTTTTCTCCATTTACATTTTTTTTCCATGGCTCACATTTTGGCATACCCGGTGGGAGTCGCACCCCCATTTTCCTTCATTTCCATTTCATATATATTTAATCTTATAATGCAGATTTTTAATTTGCACTAACACTTTATTTTGTGTGATTAACATTGTGTTTTTAGTGTGTTGTGCCACTTTTTGTGTTCTTTTGTTTACCGGATGCATTATGGGAGGTTTTTATGGCAAGTCTACATTATAAATTTCAAAAAAGTAACACTTTTTTTATTCATTATTCATCTTTTTGTGAGAGTTTTATGAGTGTTCGCTGCAGGTTAAGTTTAGAAATTAAATTTGCAACAAAATTTTCAAAAAAAAATCACATTTAGGTGTTTTGTATGTTGGTAGAGGTTTAAATTATTTTCTTTTTCTTTCTCCTTTCTACAAAAACATACAACATAAAACAAAAAATAAAATAATATATTTTATTGCAAAAAAATTAAAATACAAATATGATTTTATTTCTAAACAAAATAATTCATATTTTTGAAATAAAATTAACCAAAAAAAAAGGGCTGATTTTTGTTAACTCCCCAAACCCTACCCATACCCCCTACCATCTTGGCCCCCAACTCTGTTGAGTTGGATATTTTCCCAGCTAATCCCTCGAACTTGACCCCAACATGCCAAGCACAAGGACCCCCTAGCTCACACACCCCATTTTACTAACTCTCACCTTACCTAACCAATCCCTCCCATCTCCTCGAGCCCTAGATCCTACTTACCCCTATCATGCCCTCCCTAGATACAACCCTCCCTCCACGTCAAATATGTATATCCCTACCCCACATGGACATCTCCCCACCCATGTCGACCACTCTGTCCACCCCATAGATCCCAATCCACACTGATCCCAATCCCCCCTTGTCCTAATCACGTATTCCTCCATGTGACCTTGTACCCTATGTCGCACCTAATCTAACAACCCTACAAAATGCCATATCTCCCCACTTGTGCTACCCTGGTCGACACCCTCTCCTCACACAACCCTCAACCATTTACCCTACCAAACCCATTCACCACTGTCATGGATATACCACATAACCTACAACTCACACATACACATAGCTACTTCACAAAAAATACCAAACCAATAGCCAAAAATGACCCAAATTTTTATTTTAGGTATATTAATTAGTTTTCAGATATTATGTTTCTTGTATAACTTAATAAGTTAGGGTTTTATTTTTTCCAAAATTTTGAGGATGAGAGAGAGTGAGGAGAACAAAGAGAATGGAGAGAATTCAAACAACAAAGCACAGGAACAGGATGGGAGGAAAATTCCACCTATAGAGGAGGAAGAACGAAAAATTCCATCAACAATAGGAGAGATTGGGCCCATTCCTTGGGAAGGCTATCCCATCATCTAGGAATTTTGGAATGGACGTGCCCCCTAAGGCACCATTGACGTTTGCCAAACTTTTGAGAACCAGAAATGAATAAAGTCCTTGGATTATTCCTCAACTCAAGAAATATAACATGGGTACGTATCTTGATATCATTGAATGTATTATTGATCTAACTATTTGTAGAATGGATAATTCTCTAATTATAAAGATTATGGGGGGGTTTAAATACTGAATCTATAAGTTCTTGGTCGATTCAGAAATGAGAACCTAGAGGAGACCTAGAATTTTTAGCCCTATCTAACATTTTATTTTTATTTAACTTCAACTACTTTGAGGATCCCTAAAGGGTCTTGAATGATTGCCCTTGGTTGTTTAAAACATTGGGTCTCTTCCTTCATAAATGGACTCCCATGTTTAATCCTAAAAAGGAAAACATCAATTAGGTCCATGTGTGGGTGAGGATCATGGTATTACCTATGGAGCTATGGGATGTCAAAATATTCAAAGGGAGTGCTAGCACCCTTAGCACCTTTATTATTGTGGAAAATTTCACCCTCACTTAAATTAGGGTTGTGTGTGCCATATTTTGTATTTATTCTTTAATGTGCACTTCCTTACCTACATTTATAGCTCTGAAATCTCAAGTAGGAACGTGGGATCAAAATATTGAGTTCAAGAACTACCATAAGAGATGTGACAAGTTTTAGTGGTCAAGACATGTGAAACAACAATGGAAGATGGTTATCTCATAGTTTTTCATAGAGGTACCCAAGTCTGGAAAAAATATGGACAAAGGAAAATAAATAGAGACATCTTAACAGACCAAAACTATCATAGCTCTTTTTCAAAATAAGGGAGTTGTTATTAATGAAAAGAATGGAGATTTAGAACCCCCTAAGATTTTTGATGTTGAGAGACCTTTATCTAATAACTCTCCCACTGCAGATAATGAAGGCTTTACAAAATTGAGATACAGGAAGAATCATAGAAAGGATGTTTTAGAACCACAGTTCTAGTCAGCCAAGAAACACATTCATGTCGATAGATTGATAACATCAAAACAATTAGAATCTTTGTTGTAGGATGCATCGGAAAAGAATAAAAAATACACATTATGGAAAGGGGTCATAAGGATAATATAAAAATTTAAGAAGAACTAGGACCAGTGTCCAACATATTTGATAACCTAATGGGTTATGAGGAGGTCGTGGTTGTTTCTGGAGATGGACCCAGAGAAGAGTTAGAAGCTAGTAGAATTAAAAGTTTCATTAGTAATGTGAAATCTCCGAACAAAGTCCGACAAAATGTTATAGAAAGTTTATAAATATTGGATGGAAAAGAGAGGAAAAACCTCCTAAAGATGGTATGAAAACACCTGTAAATACAGGGGAAATTTTTGAGGGAAAAAAAATTGTCACTCCCAAGGAAAAGAAATTGGATCAGGAAGGCCGAACAAACAAGATGCTAGAAAAAATATCAGTCAGAAAGATATAGATGATAGAACCCAATCTAATCTCAATCTAAGGATCATTAGAAGGACAAAGAACCAAGTGTACAAATGAATTTCATTTCTTGGAATGAAAGGGGTTTAAATAACCCTTCTAAATGTAGGATTATCAAGGATCTAAAATCTAAATACAAAGTTTATATCATAGATATTCAAGAAACTAAGATGGATGAACAAAAATTTATGGTAGCAAAAAATAATTGGATGATGTGGTGGCTATTAGTTCCAGGGGTTCTATGGGTGGAATAACTATCCTATGGGATCCTAAAAGTTTCAAAGGTATGAATTTGTTAAGAAAGAATATTCATATTTCCATTCTCTTTAAAGATAAGAAAACTAATGATTTATGGGTTATGTATGATATTTATAAACCCAACCATAAAGGAGAGAGGAATTTTTTTTGGAATTACTTATCTATATTCCATGAAATTATCTCTGAAATAGAATGGCTTGTTATGGGTGACTTTAACACTTCTTTAATGCTTGGTGAAAAGAAAGGTGGTAACATTGATCTCACAGAAAGTATGGAAGACATGCAGGACTTTATTATGACAAAAAAAATTATAGAATTGAGCTGAAATGTGGGAAATATACTTGGTCTAATCAGAGAAGTGGTGACTAGTTGATTCAAGTTAAATTGGATAGAGCTCTTACCTCTTGGGGATGGTTGATAAATGAGGCCAACCTTTCCTCCCTTCCTAGAATAGGTTCTGATCATAACCCCTTGCTGTTCAAAGTGAAAGACAAGGAAATAAGAAGAACACCATTCAAATTTGAAAATATGTGGCTATAACACAAGAACATAAAATATCTTGTCAAAGAATGGTGGGACATCAAGATTCAAGGTACTGCTATGTTCAGAGTCTTTAAAAAGCTAACCCACATGAATAATAAGTTGAAGGGATGGAAAAATACTTGCTTTGGTAACATCTTTGAAACTAACATATCTTTGGAGATTGAAATAACAACAATATAATCATCTTTGAAATACTCAAGTATAGACAGCCTATACAAAAGTAAAAAAAAAGAGCTTCTAGCTGAGTATCATAATATTCTTTATAAAGAAGAAACCTTCTGGAAATAGAAATCTAGGGTGCAATAGATTAAATAAGGGGACAAGAACACTAAGTTATTTCATATTGAACCTCTGAAAAAGAAGATGCTCCATCATGATTTCCAGTATTATAGGGGAAAAGGGTCTACCTTAATTGAGTCACGTGACATCCAAAATGATGCAATTTCTTTCTACAGTAGATTGTTATCTTCAATGTTTGCTTCTAACAGCGCCAAAGAAAGTATTTTTTTTCTGAATTTCAATCCATAGCTTGTTTTGGATATTGATAACAACATGCTAGTTAGGGTTCCAAATATTAAAGAAATTGAATTTATGTTGAAGACCATCAAACCGGATAAAGCCTCTGGCCCTGATAGATTCCTGACCCAATTCTTTCATTTTTTCTTGGCAACGGTTAAAAGTGGTTTCTATCTTACAATCTAATAATTCATTACGAACAAAAAAATGCTAAAGGATATGAACTACACTTTTGTGGATCTCATTCCTAAGAATCACAATGCTAAATATTTTTAAAAAATTAGGCCTATCAGTCTATGCAATTTTATCTATAAGATGTGCTATAATATTATTGCTATGAGAATTCAACTTCTCCTTCCCTCCCTTATTTCTAATCAACAATGGGGATTTCTGTTGGGGAGGTAAATTCAAGACAATATAGTGAAAATTCAAGAGACATTGCATACATTTAAGAACAATAAGAAAGAAACTATGGTAATAAAGCTTGATATGGAAAAAGCATATGACAGAGTTTTGATGTAACACCCTGAACTGTTGTTACTTTCTCCTAAGCATAAAAGTGTTGATATGTGATTTCTTGTAAAAGGATGTGTTCCTCGATTCAGAAATCATGCTTGATATGTACTGAATTTCTTGCAGATTGTAGATCTTGACTGAGTCAGAATATGATTAGACTCTTTTATTTATTTCATTTTGTGTCTGAATATTAATCTGATCACGGAATGAATTATAGAGATATTCATCTATAATATCTAGTCTTACATCAGTGGGATTGATCCAAGTAATGCTTTAAATTTGTTTGTGATAAATTAGATCATAGACCTTGAACAGGTTGCAAGGTATGAAAGCATTGATTAAGCTGGTCAGGAGTATGACTCGGGCTGATCTTGGGAAATGAAATGGTTCCCGATATCAAAGTATATCTGGAAGGTCTCGATTGTAGACCAGGTAATAATTCGTTTACATACAATTCTGCAATAAGAACAGGAGCTAACTCTGTTCTAGAAGGTATGATACAGGTCTTTCCGAGTTTGCAGGACAAGGACCAAACTGGAATTATTAAGGGTTAGTAACCTAAAACTAAAACCTAACCTAGGGGTTAGATTATTGTTAGTCTAACCTAGACCTAGGCTATGTGTTAATATCCTAAGTTAGTATCTATGTGTAAATTTGTTAGTGTGGGTATTACCCTAAACTCTAACCTAAGATACTAACCTAACTAATGAGGAGATTATGAAGGGGCCTATGGAGGGTGGCGAACCATGGGCGGTGTTTTCTATGGCAATAAATGTAAGGGATAAGGATGAAGGACAGGTCATGGCGGAGGCTTAGGCGACGGCTAACCGGTGAGGACGTGGCAGGTCGCTAAGTTTGGAAATGAACATGAGTTTTAGATGGACTGTCACCAAATCTGGCGGTCGGTGGAAGTTGAGTTTAAGCGGGAAAATTGGTTTAATGGCATTTAATTTTCTCAGAAAGCGAGCTCGGAACTCGCGAGAAGGCATGCAAACGGGAAGTTTGTGGGTTTGTTTGGCTTATCGCGATTTTCGGTTTTTGCTCTGCTTGTTTACTGGTTCTTCGCACCAGTTCTCTTTGAGTTACATGGCAAGAATGAATTTCTCTGGCTCTTTTCTCTATCATGGAGGATATATATGTGATGGAGACAGCGAAATTTTGTTGGTCGCTTTATCTTGGAAAAATAAAAGGAAGTTTGAGCTCCTCCAGTGGTCTGCTTCGGAAATTTGATCAAAAAAAATACAGGCATGCTAGGCCCTAACCTTTAAATATCTTGTTGTCTTTCAAATGATTTCATTAGAACAACTCTGTTCAAATGTTTTGAGGAAATAGATAAATTTCTATAGAGATCTTGTTTAAATTTTGGTACTGTATCTCTTCTGGTTCGATTTTTCAATTTCCTTTTGATGGGTATTTGTTAAAATCGAATAGTGGCTCTATTCCTTTGTGTATTCCTTTTTGGTTTAAATATGTGAGATATTTATATTTATAAAGGTATGAATGCTCGGCCTGTTTGGCGTGAGCCCGTCGAATATACTGTGTAGGGTGTAGACCACTGTCTTGCTGTCGATTTTTGATTGTCAATGTTGTTGTGAGACAGTAGGGAAGGATACTGGTGTTCCTATTTGATTGTTCAGTGTTTTGGAAATTTTGGAAGCTCTGTCGTGGTTTTTGTTGAAAGTGAATAATGATACTTTGTGGGTTTCATTTGTCTTCTAATTTTGCTTGGGAACAGGTAACTGTCGTGTCACCTTAGTCTAAACGACCCAGTGGAAGTTGTTTTTCCTTGTTATTGTGGAAACGGGATTATTTGTTGGCTGTGTATAATATTGAAACATCTATACTTGATTTTATCGACTCAGTGGAGTCCATGATTGAATCGTATATTACTATCTACTGATGTGGATGTAAATTCATCCTGGTGTTTTGTTATTTGATTTCGTGGAAGCTTTGTAGAGAAAGGAATAGGCTTTCTGACCTCGGTTATTTGAAATAAATAAGGAGTATAGATTTCTTGGGTATGCATTGCATTTCTTTTTGAAAGCTGTTTGAAAGTTTTGAAGCGGCTCAGTTGATTTCCTTGCTTGAAAAGGGTATTTGATTTGCTTCACTTGTTTCATTCTGAATGTTTGCCATGAAGGGTATAGAAGAATTTATTAATTAATTCCATCTTATACTGCTGTTGGGTTCTGCGATTTTGGGCGTAAACCCGTTTTCTGCATGTAATGTGTAATTATAGATTTATAATGGATATATTCTGAACGACTCAGAGGAGATGATTCAATGATTTATATTTCTATTTGGGCCGCTGTTCAATTTGAATATGTTTAAATAGTTGGTGAATGATGAACCAGTGGTTGGAAGGAATGACACGTACTAAGACCTCTATATTTCCTGGAATTACTCTTGTGTTGCATGGATTTTGTTGTACAGTTTCTTGGATATATTTTTATGTTCGTTCCTTGAAATCTTGTGCGAAAAATGGGCAAGACTTAGTCGGGTTCTTGATTTGAAATCGTTAATTAAAAAGTTCTGCCTGAGTTTTAGCATGTACACTATTTACTTGTCCAAAGGGAAACAGTGACAATCGTTTACCATTTCACTGTAGTTCAGGTTTAGAGGATTGAGGAAGTTAACTTGTATCTTCTATTGTTTCAGTTGAAACTTGACTTGATATACTGTTGTTGATATTGGACATTTTGTCAGAATAATGGTCTGTATCAGGTAACGCGACCCTGTATAAGTTAATCGTAAGTACTTTTGACTAACTTCGATTAGTATAGATGTATATACAGAGTGTTGTGTTCCTTTCTGATTTCTTATAGGAGGCGATAGTGTATATCATGGCATTGGTAAGGAAATCTCTATATGGTCTTGTAGATGCATCAATCGCTTATTGTAAATAAGTTTGTTGTTGACAACGATACTTTAGAGGTTTCTGATTTCGGACTTGATTCTAAAGCCTTGCTGTGTTTTAAAAGAAGTAGCTTTGGGCTTAGGGTTGATATATGAATTGTTGATGTGTTAGTTACTGTACAGGAATGTTGCTGTGTTTCTATTTCTTGATTTAGTACAGCGATCTTGCTTGCGGCTTGTCTAACTTGTTCATTTATATACTGGTTGAATGTTTTCATATGTGAAGACGGTACAGTGATGAACATAGGTGAAAGGAAGTATGAATGGATTTGTTCTTTCTCTTCCTTTAGTTCATATTTGTTGATATTTGTCAAACAGTGGGAAATTGTTTTGTAACATTTTGGTGGAGTCCCGAATTGTTATGTTATTCTTTTTTTTTTGAAAGAATGAAATGATCTGACCAATGTTGTGATTTTGGATTCAATGATTGTTGTGTACATTCGTTCCTTGATTCTTTTAATATTTGATGAAATATTAGAATGAGATTAAGACTATTTTGTAACAATGATAGAGTTACATAATTGTAATCATTTTGTATTACAAGGTCATAGTTTGAATGTGTTTACTTATTTGGATATTTGATCTCATTTAAACAGGGTGTTTAATGAAAACAATTGATGGATTGCAATTGTTTTAAAAGTTAGTGCTTATCATGCTCAGTTCATTGAACTGACTCATGTTGACTATTTTTACAGATGGTTGCCGTAAGAGGTAAAAGTAATGCAGATCTGACAAGCTGATCAGATTGTTTATTTGATTTATAATGAATTAGAGCTTGATTTTATAGATGTACTATATATGAAAAGATGTTTCTTTTCCGTTGAACATTGTATCAAGTATGCTGTTGCATAAATTGTAATTGTATAGTTTCAAGGAAATGGAAATAAGTGTGTGATACTTATGTGTTGTATTCTATTTCTCATGGATGACCTTCTTCGGTTTATGTAACGAAGGGGCATTATTATTATTGTATAATATGGATGCTTTTGAGATTAACAATGAAAGCTTATAAGAAAATGAGATTGAATTCTTATGAGTGTTGGTAGTTCTAAATTGTTCTAGTAAAAGCAATATTGGATTTAAATATTTGTCTTTCTAGAAGATAGGTTAAAATTGAGCCTAGAGAGAACGCTAAACAAGCTGGATTAAATTACTAATCCCTAGTCTTGAGAATGACAGGACATTATTAAATTGGACTCTTAATCAATTATATCTTTATACTAGTAAGTATGATATAATTTCAGTTAATAGAACTGATATAAATCAATGGAGTTTAGATGGCGATCTCAAGTAAAGGTTATGAGATATTGTCCAAATCTGTTGTTTTAGAATCAGGTGTATTCTAATGACTCCTTGATGAGAACTTGACCTTAATACCTCTACCATGTAATGGGTTTAATAGAGGAGGGTCGTCTCAAGATGAAGAATCCAGGGATTGGGAAGGACTTATCTTGGGGAAAAGTCCTTATAGTAATTTAAACTCTAGTGCGTAATGCATGTTGTTAAGTAGATCTTTTCGAGGCGGATTTAAAGGTTGACGACACCAGTCAACTGCAGGGTTGTACCTCCGAGAAGGTTAGGATCTTCTCGAAGATACAACAATACAGGTGACTTATGGCGACACCCTTTGCATGGATCGCTAAGATTTACACTTGACTTCGCATGAGTTATTCAGAGTCCGATTAAGAACGTGGTCATGTTATAAGGCTGCCTAGGAGATTCGGGGTATCATGACACACTGGTTGAACTGCAAGGTTGAACCAGTATGTCACCATATCCCTAATCCTCGTGGACAACCATAAAACATTATCACCTTGTTAATCTGTCTCCGAGTGATTCAGTTGTGAAAGGAAGGACTGACAGTAGTCAGTGAAAACATTCTATGTAACATATGAATGGGGTGAAGGACGTATTCAAGATTAACGAGTATGCCGTTAAGGAATACGAGACATTAACAGTATGTTTAAAATCTTTGGCCAAAGTATCGCAAGCTGCTGATTGCGTTGTCCTAATTCACCTAGTCTAAGGGATGAGATGCCGATGAATAATGGTAATAGTTATTCAGTTAGATTCCTTTGACAGAGCATTCTGAATCCCAGATTAGGGAAGAGAACCGCAAGAGTGTTGTGTTAAATGAAAACACAAACTCTTATTACTCATGAATAGATCGGTAGATTACCGAGTCATGGAATGAATAGATCGGAGGTATTCCGAGTCATTACAGCTGCATATGGTTGTCTGTTATATGAATGGTTATTTGATTTGTGAGTTCTAAATTATGTATTTAGAACCAGGATGCATTTATCAAAAAAAAAAAAAATTCACTTGTTCTAAGGTATAAATTGAGGAGGTTACATCTTGGTATCAGAGCTGAAGGTTGTAGCTCTTGGACCTATTGAGTCCATAATCTGATAAAAACCTGAATTTTCTTGTAACAAAAAATGGTTAGAACAAAGGGGAACGTTGCGGGTAGTGCCCCACCTGAAGGAGGAGCGGCAACAACCTAGAAACTAGATGAGATCCTTGCTGCCCTGTTGGACACAAGAGATCGTTTAGCTGTACTTGAACAGCAAGTGATGGGAAATGAGGAGGATGAAGAAGCTGGTAATAATAATCAGCAACCTCCTGAGGACAACCCCGAAATTGGTGTTGATGTTAATGTTGGAAATGCACCTGTCCAACCAGAAAATAAAAAGGCCAGATTGGCAGCAGAACTCACTAATGATATAAAAAGGATAAGTCCACCTAAGTATGATGGCACCACATTAGGAGATGGGGCTGAGAACTGGCTCAGTGAAATGGAGAAGTACTTTGCAATAAGGAACTTCTCAGAGGAAACCAAAGCTATTTGGGGAGCCTATCAGCTTTCACACGAAGCATCTTCGTGGTGGGATAGCCGAAAAGCTGAGTTAAACATTGATGAGACCAATATTACTTGGGATCAATTTAAAGGCTATTTTAGGCAACGTTGGCTGCCACAACTTTTCTATGATCAGAAAATGACAGAATTTCAGAACTTGGCTCAAGGGAAGCTAACGGTAACTGAATACTGGGAGCGGTTTACAAAACTCCTCAAGTATGTACCGCAGTATCAAACTGACGAAAAGTTCAGGATACGGAAATTCATCATGGGATTGAATCCTGTGATAGGAGGAGAGGTCGACGTTCACAGTCCAACCACTATGGAAGGAGTTGTTGAAAAGGCCATAAGGCAAGAACATAAATTAAAGGCTATTTCTGCTCATAAGGAGGAAGTGCGGAAAAAGACTGCAAACCCTTCTTCAACCTCTCTTGCACCCAGAAAAGGACCATGGAAAAAGTTTGGAAACAAAAGTAAGTTTCCAGGAGATAACAATAAGAAAGCAGCAGTAAATAAGCCTGCTGGTAATGTAAAGGATAATTTTGTTAAAAATTATAACAATGGGCAGAAGCCCTATGGAGGACAGTGTGACAACTATAAAACTGGAGGCAACTTTGAGCCTAAGAAGGGACTTGTAGGAGGCTGCTACATTTGTGGTAAAGACCATTATGCAAATCATTGCCCTCAGAAGAAGGATGATCGTAATCAGCAGCATAAGATACATGCTGCAGTAGCGGACAAGCAAGCTGAAAAGCAAGTGACACCTATAGAAATTCCGGGTAATTTATTCGGCATACCTGTCACTATTCTTTTTGATACAGGAGCTACTGAATGTTTTATATCTAATAAACTAGCTTCTAAACTTAAAAGAAAAGCCGGAAAAATGGATAAATCTTGGACTGTACAGTATGGTAATAATTCTGTTCATACAGTGAGTATGTGTCTTTTTGGAGCAATCCTTGACTTACCTAACTTTTCCACAGAAGTTGATCTCTATGTTGCACCTTTGGGATCGTATGACATTGTCATCGGTGTCAATTGGTTGGCTGACCATAAAGCAAAGGTAGATTGCTATGAAAAGAACATAAAATGTTTAGATGATCAGCTGGAATCAGCAGAGATTCAAGGTGTGAAACGAGAAATTACAGTTAGAAAACTGTCAGCTATGCAGCTTAAAAAGGCTAAAAATAAAGGATGTACCCTTTATGCGGTAAAGATATCTGAATCTTCAGAAGAAGATGATGATTTCATGGAACAATTTCCTCTGCTACAAGGTTTCAGGGATGTTTTTCCTGAGGAATTACCAGGGTTACCACCCAAGAGAGAATTTGATTTTACCATTGAAATCAAGCCGGGAACGGAACCTATTTCCAAAGCGCCTTATCGGATGACTACTACTGAATTAGTCGAGCTTAAGGCACAGTTGCAAGAGCTTTTGTCTAAAGGATTGATTAGACCAAGTGTTTCACCTTGGGGAGCACCTGTGATATTTGTGAAAAAGAAGGATGGAACACTAAGGCTGTGCATTGATTATCGGATGTTGAATAAAGCAACAGTCAAGAACCGATATCCACTTCCAAGAATCGATGATCTGTTTGATCAGATGCGTGGAGCAGCGGTTTATTCTAAGATAGACCTTCGATCTAGTTATCATCAGTTAAGGATTAAAGAGGAAGATATTCATAAAACATCTTTCCGAACAAGGTACGGACATTATGAATTTACAGTTCTACCCTTTGGGTTAACTAATGCACCCGCAGCCTTTATGAATTTAATGAACAATATTTTTCAAGAATACCTGGACAAGTTTGTACTTGTATTCTTGGATGATATTCTCATTTATTCTAAAAGTGTTGAGGAGCACAATGAGCATCTGAAGATAGTTTTGGGAATTTTGAGAAAGAGAAAGTTGTATGGTAAGTTGTCCAAATGTTCTTTCTTTGATTCAGAAGTTCACTATTTGGGTCATGTCATAAGTAAGGAAGGAATTGCTGTAGATCCTTCAAAAATAGTGGCAATAACTGAGTGGCCTGTACCAAAGAATGTACATGAAGTAAGAAGCTTCATGGGTCTTGCTGGTTACTATAGAAAATTTGTAAAGGACTTTTCTAAGGTAGCTGCACCAATAACTTCATTGCAAAAGAAGGATAAGAAATTCTTGTGGAATGACAAGTGCGAAGCGGCTTTCAAAAGTCTGAAAGACCAGTTGACTTCTGCACCTATATTGGCTGTACCAGACCCTAATGGGAATTTTACTGTTGTAACGGATGCTTCTGGGGAAGGCCTTGGAGGTGTTTTGTTACAAAATGATCAGGTCATAGCTTATGAAAGTAGAAAACTTAAGTTACATGAGCTGAATTATGCCCCTCATGATTTGGAACTTGCTGCTATTGTTCATGCACTTCAAGTCTGGAGACACTACTTGCTTGGGAAACCTTTTGAGTTGAAAACGGATCACTTAGGACTGAAATATATTTTTACTCAGCCCAATTTGAATGCCAGACAAAGAAGGTGGTTAGAATTTTTATCACAATATGACTTTGATATTAGCTATATCAAAGGGAAGGAGAATAGAGTAGCTGATGCTCTAAGTCGTAGGAGGCACATTTCTGCTCTTATAACATTAAGAACTCAGTTTAAAGACGAGGTAAAAAGTGCCTCAGAACCAGATGCATATTTTCAGCAAGTAAAAGCAGCGCTTGCTGCAGAACCTAAAGATAAAAGGTATGAAGGTTTTCATTTTGATAATGAAGGAATCTTGTGTTATGAAAATAGGGTATATGTACCTGTGCTGAATGATTTGAGAAAGAAGTTGTTAATTGAATTTCATAATTCACCTTACTCTGGACACCCAGGCATCACAAAAATGCTTGCTGATATGAAGCAGCAATACTTCTGGAAAGGTATGAAAAAGGATGTACTCAACTTTGTGACTCATTGTCTGGAATGTCAGCGGGTGAAGGCAGAACATATGCACCCTGCTGGACTGTTATATCCTCATAGCATACCGCAGTACAAATGGCAAGTAATAACCATGGATTTTGTACAAGGACTACCTATGTCCAGGAATAAGCATGATGTTATCCTGGTAGTTGTAGATAAACTGACTAAGGTAGCGCATTTCATCGCTGGAAATCTAAAGGATGATTCACCAGTGCTGGCCAAGAGGTTCGTACACGAAATTTTCAGATTACATGGTGTACCAGAACTGATTATATCTGACAGGGATCCTAGAATGACGTCAAGGTTTTGGCAAACGCTTAACGCAGCCCTAGGAACAAAACTAAACTTCAGTTCTGCATATCATCCAGAAACGGATGGGCAAACTGAAAGGGTAAATCAAGTGTTGGAAGACATGTTGCGAATGTATTGCATGGATCAACAGTATAAATGGGAAGAGTATCTTCCATTAGTTGAGTTCGCATACAACAACACTTATCACTCATCTCTTAAGATGGCACCATTTGAAGCACTTTATGGAAGAAAGTGCAGAACCCCTGTTAGTTGGGACAGTGTTGAGGATAGAGTGGTAATTGGACCAGAGATTCTCACAGAAATGGAACAGCAAGTTAAGCTGATTCGTGAACGATTAAAGGAAGCAGCGGATAGACAGAAGAGCTATGCTGACCTTAAGCGGGTTGATAGAAAGTTTGAGCTTGGTGATAAGGTTTTCCTGCGTGTTAAACCCAGAAAGAGTTCTATAACTTTTGGCAAGGCTGCCAAGTTGTCACCACGATTTGTGGGACCTTTCGAAATTGTCGAAATAATCAATCCTGTAGCTTATCGTTTAGCATTGCCACCTGCTTTATCTCGCATGCATGATGTTTTCCATATTTCTTTGCTTAAGAAATACGTTTCAGATCTGTCACATGTTTTAAATTGGAATTCCTTGCAGGTCCAAGACCCAGGAATAATCGTGGTTAAACCCACACGAGTACTGGAAACTCGCCAATTGCACTTGAGAAATCGTGATATACAGCAATGTAAGGTCCAGTGGGACCAGTTTAGCGAAGAAAGTGCAACTTGGGAAAATCTGGAAGAGATGAAAATTGCTTTTCCTTCTCTTTTTGCAACAGAATGAAAACTGTTGACAAAAATATACTTTTATGAACTGATTGTTTTAAGTATTTTTGAAAGCCAGATTAAGGCAGACTTTATTCAGGTTGAATAAAATTGTTGTGACATTGATTTTTGAAACTATTCAAATATGGAAGTAGTCACTTTGTTTGTGTACTAATAAATTGATTGACCTGAAGGTTAGTTAATATGTAATTCATCGGGACGATGAATCTTTTTAGGAGGGAAGCATGTAACACCCTGAACTGTTGTTACTTTCTCCTAAGCATACAAGTGTTGATATGTGATTTCTTGTAAAAGGATGTGTTCCTCGATTCAGAAATCATGCTTGATATGTACTGAATTTCTTGCAGATTGCAGATCTTGACTGAGTCAGAATATGATTAGACTCTTTTATTTATTTCATTTTGTGTCTGAATATTAATCTGATCACGGAATGAATTATAGAGATATTCATCTATAATATCTAGTCTTAGATCAGTGGGATTGATCCAAGTAATGCTTTAAATTTGTTTGTGATAAATTAGATCATAGACCTTGAACAGGTTGCAAGGTATGAAAGCATTGATTAAGCTGGTCAGGAGTATGACTCGGGCTGATCTTGGGAAATGAAATGGTTCCCGATATCAAAGTATATCTGGAAGGTCTCGATTGTAGACCAGGTAATAATTCGTTTACATACAATTCTGCAATAAGAACAGGAGCTAACTCTGTTCTAGAAGGTATGATACAGGTCTTTCCGAGTTTGCAGGACAAGGACCAAACTGGAATTATTAAGGGTTAGTAACCTAAAACTAAAACCTAACCTAGGGGTTAGATTATTGTTAGTCTAACCTAGACCTAGGCTATGTGTTAATATCCTAAGTTAGTATCTATGTGTAAATTTGTTAGTGTGGGTATTACCCTAAACTCTAACCTAAGATACTAACCTAACTAATGAGGAGATTATGAAGGGGCCTATGGAGGGTGGCGAACCATGGGCGGTGTTTTCTATGGCAATAAATGTAAGGGATAAGGATGAAGGACAGGTCATGGCGGAGGCTTAGGCGACGGCTAACCGGTGAGGACGTGGCAGGTCGCTAAGTTTGGAAATGAACATGAGTTTTAGATGGACTGTCACCAAATCTGGCGGTCGGTGGAAGTTGAGTTTAAGCGGGAAAATTGGTTTAATGGCATTTAATTTTCTCGGAAAGCGAGCTCGGAACTCGCGAGAAGGCATGCAAACGGGAAGTTTGTGGGTTTGTTTGGCTTATCGCGATTTTCGGTTTTTGCTCTGCTTGTTTACTGGTTCTTCGCACCAGTTCTCTTTGAGTTGCATGGCAAGAATGAATTTCTCTGGCTCTTTTCTCTGTCATGGAGGATATATATGTGATGGAGACAGCGAAATTTTGTTGGTCGCTTTATCTTGGAAAAAGAAAAGGAAGTTTGAGCTCCTCCAGTGGTCTGCTTCGGAAATTTGATCAAAAAAAATACAGGCATGCTAGGCCCTAACCTTTAAATATCTTGCTGTCTTTCAAATGATTTCATTAGAACAACTCTGTTCAAATGTTTTGAGGAAATAGATAAATTTCTATAGAGATCTTGTTTAAATTTTGGTACTGTATCTCTTCTGGTTCGATTTTTCAATTTCCTTTTGATGGGTATTTGTTAAAATCGAATAGTGGCTCTATTCCTTTGTGTATTCCTTTTTGGTTTAAATATGTGAGATATTTATATTTATAAAGGTATGAATGCTCGGCCTGTTTGGCGTGAGCCCGTCGAATATACTGTGTAGGGTGTAGACCACTGTCTTGCCGTCGATTTTTGATTGTCAATGCTGTTGTGAGACAGTAGGGAAGGATACTGGTGTACCTGTTTGATTGTTCAGTGTTTTGGAAATTTTGGAAGCTCTGTCGTGGTTTTTGTTGACAGTGACTAATGATACTTTGTGGGTTTCATTTGTCTTCTAATTTTGCTTGGGAACAGGTAACTGTCGTGTTACCTTAGTCTAAACGACCCAGTGGAAGTTGTTTTTCCTTGTTATTGTGGAAACGGGATTATTTGTTGGCTGTGTATAATATTGAAACATCTATACTTTATTTTATCGACTCAGTGGAGTCCATGATTGAATCGTATATTACTATCTACTGCTGTGGATGTAAATTCATCCTGGTGTTTTGTTATTTGATTTCGTGGAAGCTTTGTAGAGAAAGGAACAGGCTTTCTGACCTCGGTTATTTGAAATAAATAAGGAGTATAGATTTCTTGGGTATGCATTGCATTTCTTTTTGAAAGCTGTTTGAAAGTTTTGAAGCGGCTCAGTTGATTTCCTTGCTTGAAAAGGGTATTTGATTTGCTTCACTTGTTTCATTCTGAATGTTTGCCATGGAGGGTATAGAAGAATTTATTAATTAATTCCATCTTATACTGTTGTTGGGTTCTGCGATTTTGGGCGTAAACCCGTTTTCTGCATGTAATGTGTAATTATAGATTTATAATGGATATATTCTGAACGACTCAGAGGAGACGATTCAATGATTTATATTTCTATTTGGGCCGCTGTTCAATTTGAATATGTTTAAATAGTTGGTGAATGATGAACCAGTGGTTGGAAGGAATGACACGTACTAAGACCTCTGTATTTCCTGGAATTACTCTTGTGTTGCATGGATTTTGTTGTACAGTTTCTTGGATATATTTTTATGTTCGTTCCTTGAAATCTTGTGCGAAAAATGGGCAAGACTTAGTCGGGTTCTTGATTTGAAATCGTTAATTAAAAAGTTCTGCCTGAGTTTTAGCATGTACACTATTTACTTGTCCAAAGGGAAACAGTGACAATCGTTTACCATTTCACTGTAGTTCAGGTTTAGAGGATTGAGGAAGTTAACTTGTATCTTCTATTGTTTCAGTTGAAACTTGACTTGATATACTGTTGTTGATATTGGACATTTTGTCAGAATAATGGTCTGTATCAGGTAACGCGACCCTGTATAAGTTAATCGTAAGTACTTTTGACTAACTTCGATTAGTACAGATGTATATACAGAGTGTTGTGTTCCTTTCTGATTTCTTATAGGAGGCGATAGTGTATATCATGGCATTGGTAAGGAAATCTCTGTATGGTCTTGTAGATGCATCAATCGCTTATTGTAAATAAGTCTGTTGTTGACAACGATACTTTAGAGGTTTCTGATTTCGGACTTGATTCTAAAGCCTTGCTGTGTTTTAAAAGAAGTAGCTTTGGGCTTAGGGTTGATATATGAATTGTTGATGTGTTAGTTGCTGTACAGGAATGTTGCTGTGTTTCTATTTCTTGATTTAGTACAGCGATCTTGCTTGCGGCTTGTCTAACTTGTTCATTTATATACTGGTTGAATGTTTTCATATGTGAAGACGGTACAGTGATGAACATAGGTGAAAGGAAGTATGAATGGATTTGTTCTTTCTCTTCCTTTATTTCATATTTGTTGATATTTGTCAAACAGTGGGAAATTGTTTTGTAACATTTTGGTGGAGTCCCGAATTGTTATGTTATTCTTTTTTTTGGAAGAATGAAACAATCTGACCAATGTTGTGATTTTGGATTCGACGATTGTTGTGTACATTCGTTCCTTGATTCTTTTAATATTTGATGAAATATTAGAATGAGATTAAGACTATTTTGTAACAATGATAGAGTTACATAATTGTAATCATTTTGTATTACAAGGTCATAGTCTGAATGTGTTTACTTATTTGGATATTTGATCTCATTTAAACAGGGTGTTTAATGAAAACAATTGATGGATTGCAATTGTTTTAAAAGTTAGTGCTTATCATGCTCAGTTCATTGAACTGACTCATGTTGACTATTTTTGCAGATGGTTGCCGTAAGAGGTAAAAGCAATGCAGATCTGACAAGCTGATCAGATTGTTTATTTGATTTATAATGAATTACAGCTTGATTTTATAGATGTACTATATATGAAAAGATGTTTCTTTTCCGTTGAACATTGTATCAAGTATGCTGTTGCATAAATTGTAATTGTATAGTTTCAAGGAAATGGAAATAAGTGTGTGATACTTATGTGTTGTATTCTATTTCTCATGGATGACCTTCTTCGGTTTATGTAACGAAGGGGCATTATTATTATTGTATAATATGGATGCTTTTGAGATTAACAATGAAAGCTTATAAGAAAATGAGATTGAATTCTTATGAGTGTTGGTAGTTCTAAATTGTTCTAGTAAAAGCAATATTGGATTTAAATATTTGTCTTTCTAGAAGATAGGTTAAAATTGAGCCTAGAGAGAACGCTAAACAAGCTGGATTAAATTACTAATCCCTAGTCCTGAGAATGACAGGACATTATTAAATTGGACTCTTAATCAATTATATCTTTATACTAGTAAGTATGATATAAATTCAGTTAAGAGAACTGATATAAATCAATGGAGTTCAGATGGCAATCTCAAGTAAAGGTTATGAGATATTGTCCAAATCTGTTGTTTTAGAATCAGGTGTATTCTAATGACTCCTTGATGAGAACTTGACCTTAATACCTCTACCATGTAATGGGTTTAATAGAGGAGGGTCGTCTCAAGACGAAGAATCCAGGGATTGGGAAGGACTTATCTTGGGGAAAAGTCCTTATAGTAATTTAAACTCTAGTGCGTAATGCATGTTGTTAAGTAGATCTTTTCGAGGCGGATTTAAAGGTTGACGACACCAGTCAACTGCAGGGTTGTACCTCCGAGAAGGTTAGGATCTTCTCGAAGATACAACAATGCAGGTGACTTATGGCGACACCCTTTGCATGGATCGCTAAGATTTACACTTGACTTCGCATGAGTTATTCAGAGTCCGATTAAGAACGTGGTCATGTTATAAGGCTGCCTAGGAGATTCGGGGTATCATGACACACTGGTTGAACTGCAAGGTTGAACCAGTATGTCACCATATCCCTAATCCTCGTGGACAACCATAAAACATTATCACCTTGTTAATCTGTCTCCGAGTGATTCAGTTGTGAAAGGAAGGACTGACAGTAGTCAGTGAAAACATTCTATATAACATATGAATGGGGTGAAGGACGTATTCAAGATTAACGAGTATGCCGTTAAGGAATACGAGACATTAACAGTATGTTTAAAATCTTTGGCCAAAGTATCGCAAGCTGCTGATTGCGTTGTCCTAATTCACCTAGTCTAAGGGATGAGATGCCGATGAATAATGGTAACAGTTATTCAGTTAGATTCCTTGGACAGAGCATTCTGAATCCCAGATTAGGGAAGAGAACCGCAAGAGTGTTGTGTTAAATAAAAACACTAACTCTTTTTACTCATGAATAGATCGGTAGATTACCGAGTCATGGAATGAATAGATCGGAGGTATTCCGAGTCATTACAGCTGCATATGGTTGTCTGTTATATGAATGGTTATTTGATTTGTGAGTTCTAAATTATGTATTTAGAACCAGGATGCATTTATCAAAAAAAAAAAAAAAATTCACTTGTTCTAAGGTATAAATTGAGGATGGTGCTGGAGAGATTTGGTTTTAGTGAGGATTTTAGGAGCATAATCCAGACCTGCATTTCCACTGTTAGATTCTCATTTTTGGTTAATATAACTCTCTATGGGTTTTTCAACAACACTAGAGGAGTAATACAAGGAGACACCATATCACCTTTCATATTCATCTTAATGGCAGAATCTCTAAGCACAACCTCTAATCAGGCCAATTTAGAGGGCATAATTAAAGGGATAGCTCCAGTGGATAATAGTGAAAATGTGGTACACCAAATTTTTTTGGATGACACCATACTGATTGGAGAGGCCGTGGTTTCGAAAGCCAAATAATTTAAAAGCATTTTGATAGATTATGAATAATTCTAAGATCAAATCATCAACTTTAGAAAAATATCGGTTTTCTTTGTTAACACCCCCGAGAAGAGATGTCTAATGATTTATCAAATCTTGGGATGTGAAATGAAATATTTTCCTACTATGTGTTTGGGGATGCTCATTAGGAAAAAAAGACCTAAGAACTCAGACTGGGACTTCTTGATTGATATATTCATAAAAAATTGGAAGGATGGAAAGGATCCCTTCTATCTCAAGCTAGTAAAGTCATTCTTCTAAAATGCTCCATCCAAAATCTTTCAGTTTATATTATGTCTATGTATATAATTTCAAGTGCTATAGCAAATAAGTTCAAAAGTATCCAAAAAATGTTTCTTTGGAGTGGGATAGAGGATAGATCTAGGTTACCTCTTATAGCATGGGAAAACATATGTACACCAAAGAAGGTTAGGGGTCTTAGAATAAGAGATTGGGAAAAAATGAACAAAACACTCCTATCCAAAATGGCTTGGAGAATGGTTAAGGAGGAGAGTGTTTGGACCTTTATAGTTAGAAACAAATACTGGAGGAACCAAATTTCTGTTGAATGGTGCTTCATTATACCTAATTTTGAAGGGTCTATATTTTGGAAATCAGTTAATTAGGCCAAGAACATAATCTCAAAAGGCTGCAAATGGAAAATAGGATATGGGCATGCAGTTAAATTATGGGAATACAAATGGTTAGTTGACCACCCACTCAAAGACACCTTTCCCAATATCCAATTGGCTGCCACAGAAAAGTATGGTACACAGGTGAAAGACTACTTTAACTTGGAGGACCCATTCAGATTTTGGAAAAACATCCAATTGGAGGGACATAGTAGTAATGAACTAAACTCTCTTAAAAATATGCATTTTGGAGTTATTATGGCTAGAAAGAATGCACCAGACAATATATATTGGTCAAATGAGGTAAATGGTACTTTCTCAGTTAGGAGTGCCTACAACACTTACTTTGAAAATGAGTTAGAGTCTAACAGCTTCAAATGGGAGAGTGTATGGATTAAAGAAGTTATTTTAAAATTTAATATGTTTTGGTGGTTGGTCCTACATGAAAAAATACTAACAGTGGCCAATCTAAAAAAAATAACTTCCATATGGTTAATAGGTGAGTGTTGTGTGAAAATGAAATATAAAACTAAACCCACATTTTCCTAGAATGTCCCTTTATGGAAAAGGTTAGGAAAACTTTATTAACACTTTTTGAGATAAATTGGATTTTCCCACCCTCTTTAAAAATTATTTGGATTCAATGGTGTTTCCCTTTCAGGAATCAGGGTTTTAAGTATTTATGGATCTTTACACTTATGCACCTATGCTAGGAAATATGGAAGGAAATGAATAGGCACATCTTTAAGTGTAAGAAGGAATTGGAAAAAATAATTGTGGCTTGATGTTGTTATTCAATAAATTCTAATTTCTCCATTATTCATAACAATAAGAAGACAATACTAGAGGCACAAAGTAAAATTTCCAGAAATTGGGGTGTGGTGAATACTCAAAACAACTCACCTAAAAAGAATCTCAGGTTGAAGGGATGTAAAAAATCCAAAAAGGAGTGGATCAAGTTGAATTTTTATGGGGCATTGAAAGGAAATCTAGGTAAAGTTGGTTGTGGGGGGGTTAGAGATCACATTGGTACCTTCGTTCTTGGGTACTATTGCAACCTAGGGATTCAAACAAACCACAATACTAAGGTTGTTGCTACTTTTTTGGGGGGTATAATTGCTAAGAAAAGGAACTATCAGAGATTGGAGGTAGAAGGTGACTCGCTTAATATCATAAATAATATTTTATAAAAGGGAGCAACATCTATATGTATACAAGTTTCCATTGTTCGCATTAGGGAAATCACTAAAAAATTTAAAGGTATCAACTTCAAACACGTCTATAGAGAAGCTAACATCACTCTTGATTCCTTTGCCAACAAAGGGGTTATTAGTGATGGGATGAAATTGGTTGCCAATTATGTTGATTTAGACCCTTCGTTGAGGACCCAAGTTGAAAAAGATTATGGAGACAGAAACATCATTAATTGATGTTAGAGATAAGTCTAAGAAGTTCACCACAAACAATAGTGCTATAATTGACACTTTTTTTGGGAAACATGGTAAATTATGCAATGAAAGTCTTAATAATGAGGGAGATAAGATTCATTCATGCCAATTAATCGCCATATCAACCGCACTTATTCTGAGGATAAAATTTATTGTCTTGGCTCACGGATTGTGAAACTTATATAAAAGAAAGGTTAGTTCTACTCAGGTGAGACTTGATGTGAGAAGTAAAATGGGAGGGGATCTTGTGAGAACTAGGTTATGGGATGAAAATAGTATCAAACTTGAAGATATGGAAAATTTTGAAATAATGGGTTTGGCTCCGTTCTTCTGGATTTTTGAAGGCCATAATGAAAATCTTAGTAAATATTTTGGCACTACCTAGGATCCTGCTAAAAAATGGACTGGGGGAAACATGGCTATGCAAGTTGTGAAGATTGAGATATCAATTGATACAATGGCCTACATTATGGGAATTCAGAACAAAGGGAGGGAAGTCTTGTTATCCAAAATACCCCCTCGGGATATTTGGATAACCTAGCATTTCGTCTTGGACCTGGGACAATTGAAGATTGATAAGAAATGGGAAGATTCACATTTCAGAAAAGTTGTAGTAGTTCAAGCTATTCCCTCTCACCCCTGAAAAATATGTTCAGGTCCATACTAAGTCAAAACACATTTTTTATGAAAATCCAAAAAATTGGCTAACTGTCTAGAGTTTTCTTCATTTTGGGTTTTCGAGTCCTTTATGCATCGGGACATGTTGGTCCAATAACATGTTCCATGTTGTTTGTTTTCCACCCCCCAAACTCCAAATTTTCTTTGTTTCAAGTTTTCCAATGTGTTTTGCAAGGTCAGAGTTCCTCTTTTAGAATTTCAGAATTTCAGATTTCAAAATTTAAAAATTTCAAATTTTGGAATTTTGGAATTTTTGGATTTTGGAATTTTGGATTTTGGAATTTTAGAATTTTTAGATTTTAGAATTTTAGAAGTTTGTATTTTAGAATTTTGGAATTTCAAATTTTGGAGTTTCAGAGTTTCGGATTTCAAAATTTCATAAGTTTTGGATTTCAGAATTTCGTAAGTTTCGTAAGTTTCAGATTTCAGAATATCAGAATTTTCAAATTTCAAAAGTTTTGGATTTTAGAGTTTCAGAAGTTCAAAACATACCGACTCAATTACATTTTTTGTGCTTCTTTTTTCCCAATCCAAAAACCCCATACCCCCATTCTTTGAACTTTGACCATGTGGGTCCCTCCAATAATCTTTCCAGAGATTACTAGAGCATTAATTTAAGGAAATTGGAGAGAAATGCATTAATGAAGCATGGGGGTTTTCTTCTTGAACAAGTTATGGTATAAGAAGTATGGGTATTTTGTAGGGGCCCCATAATATACTGCAGGCATTCCTAAAAAAATGGGATTTCTTTTCTCCTCCCTCTCTCACTCAAAATTCTATATATTGTAAAAGGGGGCATTTTTTGTAAAAAAGGCTAGACATTTTTCATCTACTCTCTCCCTTATTCTAAGTTGTGGGATAGCTTATGGATTTCCAGATCCTCCATTTTAAGCATTGTGATGGGGATCATGCCTCTTTCCTCTTAAATGATGTATTTTACATATTATTGGAGCAATAACATCAATGTTTTGTGATTGTTTCTCTATCCTTGTGTTGTTTCTATTGCTTTCTCTTGCCTTTTCTTCATGCTTGTAGGTATAGTGTGCATTATCATGCTCTCGTTACATGCTTGAATATTGTTGTGCTTGAATCTTATGAATATGGTGTATTGTGTGTATCTTGGTTCGTGATGTTTGTATATCCTCTCCATGCTCATACTTCTATGGTTTCATACATTGAGAACTATTCAATACCCCCTTTTCTTGGTGTTATCACCCCCTAGTGTAGGATTTAATTTTTTTCTTTATGCACTCTGTCTCCCCTGTCTCCTTGGAACTGATAGGATAGGCTTAGATAAGTGTTTTTATTTCATTAGGAGTAGTTGTAGCATAGGAATAGGAAGAGGAACCAACCTTCTCTAGAGAGTTATCTCAAATTGCAATGTACCACACCTTGAGATAATTCCATGTTTCCTAGTTACATTGATCACTCATGCACATACACATGATGAATCAGAGGGTGTTGTAATTTGGCGATAACAAGTCTATAAGCCAAAGAAGGAATTCAAGGAAGAGGTGAAAATATTACTAAGAGATAAGGAGAAACTTACTAATCATTTCATTTTTTTAAGAAACTCTTTGCATGTCCATTTTAATGAGGTTTCCCTTAATTTAATTCAATATGTTACATGGGAAGTCCGCCACAAATTCATTTTTTAATATCATCTCCCAATGCTTAACTTCCTTAGTCATGGCCATAGCTACAGTTTCCCTAATTATATGTTACATTCCCTCTATGCAACCTTAGACTAATTTAAGAAAGAAAAAATAAGTTTGCCCTTACATCAGGGGTTTATAATGGTGGTCCTTAAAATATCTATGGTTGACATGGATGAAAATGTTAATGGGGTGAGTTTTCTTTCACAAACCCTATCTGAATACAACAGTGATAAAGATACTAACTCGAAAGAGGTGGAAGAAACCAATGAAACCCCTACTTCAAGTGAAGGGGAAGAGGAAGACATTGAGGCAGTGGAAGCAGTGCAGAGTTTAAAAGACCTTAAGTTGTATGGGATTTAAAAAATGTGTGTGGAGAAATGTTATAATGGAGAAACTAGCCAGAAGGTGAAAAGTTTAATATTGCCACTTAGGGAAATATTTCCCAAATTGACACTCAAGGAAAAGAGAATGCAGATCAGGGAGCAGCTCTAGCCAAAGTGCTTGAAGATTTGGATAATGTTAAGATTGATACCTAAATCACCAAGAGTATAATTCAATTTATTCTTAATGACTGGCATTCCATGAAAATGAAAGTAGGAGACATGACATAGATTCTCAGTAGTGGCAATGTTGAGATTCTTATAGAGAAGTGCAAGGATCTGGATAGTGATGTGGAGCAGCTGAAGGACCTGCTTCAAAACTTCAATTATTAGAGCATTTTGAACGTCAAGACAACTATCCAACATATTCATATCATGTCCCATCTCGCCAATTCTTGTAGTCTACTACGAAGATCAAGAGACTTTGAAGAAATGGAAGGCTGGGTTGTCTGAGTCAGAATTGGAAATCCTGGGCACTACTATCTAGTCCTTGGATAAGGAATGGGCCACATTGTATGCTAATTTTAAGAAAAAATATGATTGACTTGAGCTATTGGTTTGCTGGTTTTTTTTTGTTGGTTCTTTGGTTTAATATGTTGTTAGTTTACTTGTTGTTTGTTTGTTTAAACTTTATTGGATCTTTTTTTTTTTGTTGTTGTTATGTCATTGAATATTTTCTCTATCTAGGAGATTTTTACTGTATGGGGTAGGGTCCCCTTAAAACTCTTTTACCCAATAATAAAAAAACGTAAGGTTTTATTTCTTTATTTTTATTTTTAAGCTTGATTTTCGACTTGAGCTTAGTTATTATTTATTATTATTATTCTTATTTGTTTTTTTTCATTTATTTATTCATTACTTCAGACTATTTATTGTCTAAAATTTAGTTTAGTACTACACACATAACAACAACCAATTGGTTTCAGTAATCAACTCACTTAGTCTAATTTAGTTTATTTTGTGGTTTTGTTTCATTCATTTCTACTAGGAATTTTACAATAAATTAGGTCCTTTACCTTTTATTTTTGTAGTTTTTTAATTAACTCAGACTAATTGTAAAATTTGTTTTTGCAGGACTCTCAGATGCTCCCCCTTTAATTTGTCTTCATTGTTTAGAGACATTGTTTCAAAATATCCTTGCTACGGACCCCTCTTATGTTCAATTTCTTATCATTTGCACCAATATAGGCTACTAGTGAAAGTTACTCATATAGGGTTATTGGACGTTTCGGTCCAATTTTTATTACTTTTTTAGTTATCCATTTTACACCCATTGAATCGTTCATTTATATTCAACTAACACTTTTTGACGTGTTTTTATTGTGTTTCCTTTTTCATTTTTTGTTTTTGGTAATACTAATCTCTATTCGATCACAAGTATGCTCTTCCCTCGCACTTTCAAAGCGATCTTGGGAATCATAAATGTGATCGTTTCTCTTTTTTTTTTGGGGAATTAACATATTTATTTTTTAATCAAATCTTGTTTATGTGTATGCTCTTTCCTCACACTTTTTAAAGAGATCTTGGAAATCAAAAGCATGAAATTTCTTATGTCATATTGGCCTCTACCTACCTCATGAGAGTAATCTAATATTTTCTTGTAGGTTTCTTTTGATTGTGAACTCCAGACTACTAATTATTATGTGCAACGAATTGCTGATAAACAAGATAAAAGGGATGTTTCTACACATTTTATTTTTAGGTTTAGATAAGGGTTGAAACCCATTCACATAACTATGGGAAATTCCTTGGCATAAGCCATACAACTATTTTGAGGATTACCACAGGAATGCCAAAGTAGTTAGCACATTGAGGGAACTGGCTGATGAAATGGGTACCCACATCCCAACTGACTAGTAAATCCTTGTGAGTTAGTCATAGATATATAGTAGTGGAGACCCCAGTGTGATTCATTCTGAGCAAGATCTTTGCTCAATGTTTCAAAGGGGGTAAAGTAAAGTTGGTAGTTAGTAATAACACCGCACTCACTTGGGTATATTTCTGACACCTAGTTAAGTGAACCACCTATGAATCCACACATTTTCCAAGCTAATCTAAGGTAGAAACCAAAAATATCATTACATATTATTTCATTTTTATCATGTGTTACACAATTGTGTTTCATCCTTACCATTAATTTCATCTCTCTCATCCACTTTTTTCGTTTTATAATGTGTCTAAATGTTGGGTTGCAGACATCCATATCTAAACTTTAATACTTTCATTTTCTTCATTTAGGTCTTGGCTTTGTGATACTCATTTTATCACGGTCACACACCCTCTTTCTCACCTTGATATTTAATTTTTGTAAGTCTTAAAGTTTAACACTTACCCCTTATTGAACTCTAAATATTTCATCTTACATCGTCACATTGCACATTCACTTTTTTGAATTGTCAAAATATTCAATATCTACCTACCATCATCTTACATTTTTGTACTTCATGTTCACTTTGTTGAATTGACATCTTCTTCTATCTCACTTCCATCACCCTTACGTTTTCTTAATTTTCCATCACTTTGTTACATTTTCAACATCATCATCATTTCTTCACTTCTCTCTTTAAAGTGTTCACTTTGATTCACTTTGAGATCAATAATCCATCACTTTCCCCATGTATCTTATCTCAAATTTTGCAAGATTTGGATGTTCTCATTGTCGTTACCTCACTTCTTGTGATGAAATTTACTTTTTTTTTTCTTTTAGTTCTCCCACTTCCTTGTCATGTCTCCTCTTTTAACGCGCTTTTCTTAAGAGGAGAAAATTTTCGTCATCTTTTTAAGTCTCCTCTTTTAAATGTCCATCTTGTTAAAAGATGAGAAAACTCATCACTTTTCATAAGTATCTTCCCGTAACACATTTTTTGTTATAAGTTGCACATTGTCCATCATGTTTTAAGTCTCCTCTTATCACACTCAATTTGTAGCAAGTTAAGCATACTAATTTATTTCTTTCACCTCTTACTTTTTTGCGTTCACCTTGTAAATGGTCGTGAAGTCATTTAAACTCCATTATCTTTCTTAGCAATCATTTTGCTAAGATTATTATAAATTAAAATTTCAATCCATCTTCCACCTTAACATTGTTCATTTTTTAAGTGTTGTGAAGTCCCTCTTTTTGTCACTCTTATCATTCATTTTGTTAAGAGTTGATCACCTTCATCTTGTTAAGTCTTGTCTCTATTGACATTCATCTTATTAAGTGTCGAGCACATTTAAATTTTGACTCCTTGTTATTTTCTCTTAACACTCATCTTGTTAATAGTTATACCTTTTTGTATCTCTTCATCACTCTTATCACTCATTTTGATTAATATTTAACCACGTCCACCTTGCCAAGTCTTTCCTCTATTAACATCCATTTTTGTTAAGGAATAGAGCACATCTAACTCCTTTGAATCCCTTTTCTCTTAACTATCATTTTGTTAAGATTCGGGAAATCAACCAACCATTTTCACTTCTTTCCTCTTAACATGCATTTCATTAAGGTTCGTGCTTTTCTTCTTATTCCCTCTTCCATATTAGCGTTCACGTTTCTAAGGGTCGAGTTTTCTATCAAACCTCTTCTTGTTCCTCCCCTCTTTCAACACTGGTGGGAACATGACATCGTGATTATAGTAATTTTCAACATGAGGAATTAAATCCTTTCCATATCAACTCTAATGAAGAGGAAGAAGATTAACTTTAAAAACCTTTCTATTGATGCCACTTTATGACGAAATAAGGACCAATTCCTTCTTCATCTCCTTGCAATGAGATAAATATTTACCTCATAATTTTATGAGGATGAATTAAAAGCCTTAAAAGCGCAACCTAAATCCCCTAAGGGTCCACCACTTGGGTCAAAAAAACATGACGATGAAGGAAAAATTAAAACAAATGTTGATAACAAAGGTAAATCTAATGCTTTTTCCTCTCATTCTAAGCAATTCTTGCTTGATACAATCAATGTAATGGCAAAAAAATTGGCTCTCTTATCCTCAATAGTCACTAATAATGATACCAAAGGTATTGAACACACAAAGAAAAGTGGTGAAACATTCAAAAATGAATTTAAGACCAATACTAAGAACAAAGATCATACAAATGATAAATCACCATTCATACCACAAAACAATTCACCATTTTCTCAAGACTGGAAAATGAGGTAAGACATTATTTCCATTATGAAAAAAATGAAAACAATTTAATTGTGATGAATTATGTCCATACCCTTTCGACATGAACATCTTATGTATACCCTTCCTACGCTCTTTCGATACGCCCAAATTTTACAAATGCAAGGGAAAAACTTATCCTAGAGAGCATGTCAAGGAATTGTTCATGGCATGCCAAGAGGTGGCTTATAATGACATCTTTCTATTATGTTTATTTCCTAGGATTATAGGAGGATAAGATTTAGACTATCTCTTACACCTTCTAAAGGGATCTATCTCTACCTTTGTATACCTTTCAGATAATTTCACCAAACACCTCTCTTTCAACCTTGATTATGAAATAACCATGATGGGTTTGTGAAATGCCAAACAATGAAAAAATGAGAGATTTACATAGTTCTTACAATGATGGAGAGGAATCGTCGGCCAATTCCCATGTTCAATCCCTGAGAAATAGATGGTTAACATCTCCATCTCTAACCTTAACAATGAATTATTCTTTCACATGTAGATGCACTGCCTCAATAGTTTTGAGGAAGTTATCGAAAAGGGAAATCAAATCAAAAAAAAAAATCCCTCATTTATAAAAGTTTGATCAAGCCTCATTTTAAAGACAATGGGCATAATCATAATCGTCACAAAAATACCAATAACCGTAGCACTTCTCACAATAAATCTAGGTATATCAAAAACATATGTAACGTTGTCAATGATACTGTCATGGATAATCACACTGTGCACAACTTATAGAATAATTAATTAAAAGAGATTAAGTCTAAACAACCTGTCACCATTCAAAAAATAGAAACTTTTCCTCCTCCTCATGACTACAAATGAAGATAATATACATCTTTGGGATAATCTCTTTCAAATGTGTTAAAATAGTTGGCAAGTTCCATATATGATCACTTCTCCTATCATACAACCCTTCCCTAAAGGAGAACCTAAGCTAGGTTGGTATAGACCTAACACATATTGTTATTTTCATTGCATTGATGGTCATCAAATAGAAAAATGCAAACAAATTCGTAACTACATCCAATACCTTATTGACAATGGAGACATAGTGGCCTCATACCTACCACCTAACCATGATATAAAGGGAAAATATCATGAGTATGGTAAATCCTCAAATGACGTCGATTATAAATCCATCATATCATCTATTGATGACACTAATCCATGCATCATTAAATTTCAATTTACACCTCTCTTAGAGATATTTGGCTCTCATACCTACCACCTAACCATGATATAAAGGGAAAATATCATGAGTATGGTAAATCCTCAAATGACGTCGATTATAAATCCATCATATCATCTATTGATGACACTAATCCATGCATCATTAAATTTCAATTTACACCTCTTAGAGATATTTTAACTAGTGCCTTTCAAAAATTAGTAAAGGATAACATGATTAAGTATCCACCTATGAGACCCATTTCTAATGAGTAACCTAATCCTACGTCATACAATGCATTTAAGTATTGGGAATACCATTGCATATATTGACACTCTACTAATAATTGTACACCTCTTCGTCATTATGTCCAAGAATTAATTGGTGACAAAAAAATTTCCATAGAGCTTGACGATAAAGATCTCACAACTGATGACATGTCAGTTTCTTCTTTAAATAAAGAGTTAAGTGTTTTCCCAACTTTTGTACATTCTAACATTCAACAAGATCATGACAAAGGCCAAGTATCTCTCCCTCTAAACCAATCTATCTCTTCCACATATTTTTTTCCTTTAGTCTAAATAGATATTGAACCTATTTTAGAAAATCTTCCAAGACCTAACGAGATCTTAAATTTCCACCAAGACTCTCTTTCAACCTTTGACACTACAAAAGAGGGTCATTCATCTAGCCCAATTGAGTTTAATTCCATTCTTCCCATTCCAACTCCCATGCATGACATACACTTGCAATAATGTATCCTTATGTGACCATTATACCTCACATGATCAATCTTGCATGCATCTCATCAATGATGTTTCCTACCTATCAAGACATCTACATGAGCACACTCTATGAGGTATGTATACCCATGAATGTCCTTATACAACCTTTTTAAGATTTAATTGTGTTAGCATATGGATTTGTACACATACAAATGACATGTAACAGTATGGGAATGAAGTCCCTCCGAAATGAAGGTGAGACTTCCTTTATTGAAAACCAAAACTGTATTTACATTTGTACATTCAAAATTGTATGTGGGGGGGGGGGGTTTAGAACATCAATGAAAAGAAAATTGAATGAGGGAGATGGAATGGAATGAAGGAAAGGAATGGATGGAAGGAATATACAATAGTTAGGTAAAAGTAGAGCCTAATATTGCATGGAGAAGAACAATAAATAACTAACACAAATAAAACAAATTTTGCATTAGCTAAGCGAGAATGAATAAAGGGAAGACACGTGAGCAAGTAGCTAATAATATTTTGATCACTATGAAATAGAACAACATATTAGTAGTGATGATAATAATATCCAAGATAATATTTGTAAGCAATATTCAAACACTAACATCTAATGAACATAAGAACATCGAATGTTATAAGAAACAATGAATGGAACACAAAGTTCATATTTCATTAACTCCAAAATGTCTTCTCAAAAGAACACAAATTTTCTTTCTTATAATCAAAGCTTACACATAAAATTATTTTCTTCGCCTCTCTCAAAATCACCCTTTACAAATGAGCCTCTGACTTCCTTTTATAACCCAAAAGTTGGTTACAAAGTAGTTAGGTTTTACATGAACATTAAATAGGGAATCTTAAATTACTTTGACTTTTTCAACTAACTTATAAACAACAACTAAAAATAGAAATCACTTAAGTTATCCAAATTTTTCCAAAAGTGAGTTAAAAAATAACATCAATTTATAAATAAAGGCAATGGGTACATGTGGCCCCGACTTAAATGACTTCTACACACACATAGACATCCTAGTCAGTAATGCACCACCTTGGTAAAGACACCTAAGATCAGTGCCTTATCCATTGGGCCAAGAGTTCACCTATCCCTGTTGTAGGGGAATTAACTCATTGACTGTGCTCCACAATCCTCTAGATGACAAGAGAGCTAAGCTTGAAACTTGAGCAATTCATTCACCTCTCTGTTTGATCAACATCCTGGTGTGAGCAATTTTGTCTTTATTTGCATTCGCATTCACAATTACACACAAATATCCACATGCTTTAAATACCTTTCCATAGTGAATTCTTCATTTGTCACAAGACTGTAGTCGTTACGCCACCTTGGTGTATCAAAATTCAAATCCTGATCTTTTTCCATTGAGAAGATCCTCCAAGAGTCGAGATTGCAATTCACTTCCTGGAGTTATGTCTTTTGTCATTATCACCATCCCAAAGTGTTTCCATTATGATCTGATCAGGATCATACAATTTGAGAACACTCTAAGTTTAAGACTGGGTGATGAAGTATCGTGCCCATTGCTAACTGAGAGCTGATAGACACACTTGACTGATGTGGCCTTACTTGATGATCTGCACAACCACACTTGTCGTTGGTATCAGTGATGTTCTCATACTTTGAATGGAGCGTCAAGGTGAGTAGAGTGCTCTAGAACTCATACCGCAACATCACTTTGTTTGAAAACGGCATGATTGTGACAGAAGCATGATTTTGGGTTATTACTTCCTTACTTCAAAACTACCGAAATTGGCTCTAAAGCTGCCCTACGAAAAATAGTAAATCTTTTTCTAAGAAACTCTCATTGGATGAGGGGGTCTATTAAGGTAACAAAATTTTGCATGTACGAGGTTTTTTTCCCAATCGAATTCTTTAGTCAAATATTAAAGGTCAAAGTTGACTCTTATGAAACTGCTAGAAAAATGCAAGTGTAAAATTGTGAAAATCTCGTTTGGTTTTAGCCTAGGAAAAATACCAAACATCACCTTGGGAATATACAAATTGGAAAGGGAGTATATGAATATGAAGAAAATTCAAATAAATAATCCTTTTCTTTTGATGATCATCCTTGTTCAAAATATCAACCCACAAAGTTAGTCTCCTTGACATGATGAAAACTGTGTCCGCAACGAAATCAAGGAAATTGCATTTTATTTGGCCCCGTGAAAAATATCAAACAAGGTGTTCCTCATTTGAAAGTTTCCAAAGGAGTACATGATGTTGTAGAGAATTTAATGAACTAAACCTTTTTTCTTGACGATCATCTGAGCCCAAAATATGAATTCTCAAACTAGGCCTTCATACAAGCTAAAATTGTGCACGTGGCAAAGTTGAGCAAACTATGTTTTATTTGACTACGTGAAAAATATGAAATGAAGTGTTGTACATTTAATATTTTTTAAATAAGTACATGAATGTGGGGTGAATTCAATGAACCAAACCATTTTTCTCAACAATCACTCGGGCATGAAATACAGGTCTCAAAATTGAATACTTCGACAGATACAAACGACGGAAAAAATTATATATATATATATATGGTTGCAATGGCTCCACGCAGGATCAAATTTTGAATTTTTTATTAATTTTCTATTTCTCTGCCTTGCTTGATTCAAGTTACTTCAGTGTGGGAAGTGCTTTGATTTTCTGACAATACTTTGAACTTGTAATTTTTATTTTCGCTGGCATTTGACTGGATGATATCATTAAATGGCCTGAATTTCCTTGAGAGATCCTGGTTTATGAAAATTTGTGAATAATTATTTTGCCTAAATGCTTGGATAATTATTTTTTTATTAAATTCTCCCTTGGAATTTCTTCACCAAAAATCTCTACGTGAGCACCACTCGCTTGTCCGAGAACGTATGTTTTCTCCATTCTACTGGTGGTGTGTTGAAAATGAGGCTACACTACTAGAATGTGGCACTTTTGTTCTTTAATCCCTTCTTTGCTGAAACGTTGAATTCTGCCTGGTTTATTCTATGTGCATAACTGCTAAAAACAATTTTTTTATTGTTTTACTGATTTTGGATGTTTCTATTTGACTAAGGTATTGAATTTGCTTTGGATTTGAAAAAATTTATTACCTTTTTCTGCCTTTCTCCCTCACTCTTACGTTGAAATGTATTTTGGTTGGATTTTAATCTTTGGTTTTATTCATGCATGGGCTTTCCTCTCCCCTCACATAAGTGGCCTATTTTGGCTTTTACATAGGCATTAAAACTGTTGTTTTTTCTGGTGTGAAAGATCATCCTTGGCCACGTGGGTCTTCTTTGCCAAATATTGTGTTGGAAATTCCCTTTCTCTAGCTGGGCATGGATTTCAAAAACAAACTTCTTGCTGGTATTTTCCTCTCTCCAAGATTTCACCCACTTGGATCTCACTTCCTTAGGCAGCAAATGGGGCCTCCACTTCCTTCTTCATTCCAACATTGGTTGGTTTTTAGTATGTGTGCTCAATTTGGCACAATACAAAAAAGAAATAGCTTAAATTAAAATATATAGAGTGCATAAAAGATTAAACCTCTGAAACCTGAGTCTCTTTTTTAAATATTTGAACTCGAGTGGAATTTAGCATGCCATACGACTCAGGCACTCTGCACAAAGCATGGAGGATGCAGAACAATTGGAGAAGGATGGCTTCTTGTAAGCTTGTGATCTCAAAATGGAGACAACTAGTAGGAACTCTCAAGGTTGTCTGGCTCTAGCTAATGCCCATGCTAGGTTTCTGTGAGAAAGCCGAGGAGTGCTTGTAGAATGAGCTTTTCCTTCTTCTGGCTGTAGATGTCTACAACATTTCCTTGTTTCTCTTTCTTTCCAATTTCTCCCACTTGTACAACCTCTTGTAACCATCTACTTCCCAATTTCTGGATGATATAAGCAAAATTGAAATTGTCCATGGTAATTAGAAGTGGAAAAATAATTACCCCTGACAATTGCTCACGATAGTTACAAATTTTTTAATAAAAAAAGAGAAAATTTCTTCCAAGTTTTTCGAACAACTTTTATGTGTATTAAATTAATATTTATTAAATAAAAACCCTAAAATTTAATAAATATTAATTTTATTAAATATCAAGGTAAATATTAATTAAATAATTAAAATGCAATTTGCGTCATAGCGGGAGAAGGGCTTATTCAAAATGGATGAAATGAAAACTAAAATTACCATGAGAATAAGAAAATTGTGATGAGGGTAATAAACTATGAGAAAGGACACTTACAAAAATTTCAAAATTTTCACGTTGTAATTTTGCGAAGACAAAATTAGCTGATAACAACTGGCTCTTATTGGGGACAAGGACTTCATGGACATAATAACAAAACCAGACCAATGTTTTTAATGAATATGATCTCAAAGAAAATGATGCACAAAAACAAGATGACAAAAGAGAGGAAACAGAAAAATAGGAAACAGAAACAAACAAAAATCCTATTTACTTATGTACATATGGGGGACAACCCATTTTCAATTTTGATAGTGCTTGAGATATTGCTATTATAGGGTAAAGGAAAATGAGTTCCATTAGATATGCCAAGTAATAGGAGTTATCTCCACATAAATTTTTGATTTTGAAAGGGCCCATCCATAATGAATCAAACTTCCTATGCTTTCCTTTTAGTTCACATCTCTTGTCCCAAAGAAGAACTTTGTCATTGATTTGAAATTTTCTTTCCTCAAGTTTTTTGACAAATAATTTCTTTACTTTTGATTGGTGTTCCTCGATCCTATTTTCCACTAGACTTATATGCTCTTCAAGCTTTCTTAGGAACATGATCCTTTTATCTAATGCATTGGAAAAACATTCATCATCATCTTCTTGAGCCAATCATAATGTTGGTAACTCTAAAGTGATGGGAATTTGAGCATCGGTTCCATATAAGAGTTGGAATGGAGACATTCCAATTGCTCTTTTGGGATTTATGCGGTCAGCCCACAATGCATCATATAACTATTTGTACCAAGTTCTTTGATTTTCTTCGAATAACTTACGCACGATAGTAATGATTTTTTTGTTACTGGATTCTGTTTGACCATTTCCCTGAGGGTAGTAATTTGACGAATGAGATAAAGATATCCCATATCCATAAAAAAACCTATCATCTCTGCAGAAGAAAAATTGGTAGCATTGTTCGTCATGATATTTTTTGGAATTCCATAACGAATCAATATATTCTCTTTGATGAAGTCATAGATTACCATAGTAGATGTTTGTTTCACCTGAATAACTTCTACCCACTTTGTAAAGTAGTTAGTTGTAGTGAGTACATGAGTATGACAAGCACTACAATTAGAATTCAATACCCCGATGAAATCTAAACCCCATTGTTGAAAGGGTTCTTCAACGATAATTGTCTTTAAAGGAAAATATACCAATTTAGGTCTTCCAATAAACTGCTGACAAGCTTCACATTTGGCTACCCATTTTTTAGCATCAGAAAACATAGTGGGCCAATAATAATGTGTTCAAATTTTTTATGAATTTTCACTAGTCCAGAGAAAGGACCACCGCAAGCATTATTTTTCAAGGCTTCCAACAACCTAGGTTTTTGTTCTTTATCAACACATATGAGGAACATACCATCAATTCCTTTCTTGAACAAATTTTTATCCCAAATGACATACATGACAAATCTTAATTTGATAAATCTGTTTTTCTTAGTTGTAATTTTCTTAGAGAATTTTCCATATGTGAGAAAATAGGTTATATCCAAATACCATTCATCTGTGGTACTGACAAAAACTACCAGTGATAAATTTTCTTCAACTGGTTCTTCTTTAGAGTCATCTCGTGGCTCATTCTCTGCGATGGGGTGGAAAAATACTCTTCCTCAAACTAACTTGGTAGGCTTGATGTCCAAGTAATATTCTTGGATCTTGGAGACCCAATTACCTATTTTAGATCTTGGTTCTTGTGGTGTCAACAATGATTTAACTACAGTGTCCAAAACTAAGACTTTGGTGTGAGAATTCAATACATATTACCTGAAATGTTTCAAAGCTCTAACCACTGCATATGTATGCCTCTCAAGGGGAGTATAATTGAGTTCATGTTTCTTGAATCCAAAACTCATGAATGCAATAGGATATTTTATTCCCTCTTGATTGTGTTGAGTTAGGATGGAAAATATCATGTGAGGTGAAGCATAGCAATAGATTATGAAATCCTTTTTAAAATCGAGACATACCAATGTAAGATATTTTGCAATAGCACCCTTGATTTTTTCAAATGCTTATCTACCTTCCGTCAACCATTTGAAGGATTCTTTTCCTATTATCATGTCAAAAATTTCTTTGGTTAGCTTAGAAAACTCTGGCACAAACCTTTTCAGAAATTTCACCTTTCCAAAGAGCGAGTGGACTCTAGGCTTACTTATAGGTAAAGAAAGATTCTTGATAACTTGAATTTGCTCAAGATTGATCTTAGTTCCTTCTTTAGAAACAATATGACCTAGGAGTTTCCCTTCCGTAACTATGAACATAAAATTATTTGGATTCAAAGATATTTTATGAATTCTACACCTTTGTAATATTTTCTCCAAATATCTTAGATGATCTTCTTGCTTCTTTGAGAACACCATCAAGTCATCTAGCTATACCATGATGATCTTGTCTTTATAATTTGTGAATGCCATATCCATAGCACTTTGAAAAGTCACACTGGCATTGATCAAACAAAAATACATTCTTTTATATGCGAATGTACCCTAGGGGGTGGTGAATGCGGTCTTATGTTTGTATTCTCTAGCCACTTCAATCGGATTATAACCAGAGAAACCATCTAGCATGGATAACATTTCTGATCTAGTTAATGCTTGTAAAATATGGTCCATGACCAACAGTCGATAGTTATCCTTCAAAGAATCTTGATTAAGATTACATAAATCTATGCAAATCCTAATTTCCCCATTTTTCTTGCGAACTAGAACAATATTAGCTATCCAAGTTGAATGTCAAATAGGAAACACTATTCGTGCATCTAACATCTTTTGGACCTCATGGAATATTGTCCCTGATATCTTGGGATTATATTGTCTTTGTTTATGCCTAAATGGAGTTGCACCATGCTTCAAGGGTACAACATGCTCCATTTCCCTAGGTTGGAAAGACTTCAAATCTTCATATGAGTAACCCAAGACATTTGAATATTTGGTAAGGAGGATTACAAATTTCTTGCTCTCTTTAGGTGAGAAACACTTACCAATGTTGACTAGGTGAGGTTTGTCTTTGGTACCAATGCCATCTTGCTCATAGTCAAATGAATTTTTAGGTCCTTCCCACTCTTTCTCTTTGATAAACCGATCATGTTTATCAAAAATTTATTCAAGTGAAAGCAATCCTTTTAGAATTTTATTTCCTTTGAGTTGAATGATACCATCACCAAGATCTTAATTCTCAACTCCTCATTGAATGGGCGAGGTCATCGATTCATGAAATGTAGAATCACTTCCTTCAAAGTAAAACTATTCAAAATGATCTCTCTTTTCCAAGAAGGCAATAATTTATTGATCATCATTGAATACTTGCCAATTTTCTGCATTGTCAGGAACATTTGGCCTAAAAACCATTTCAATGGTGTATTTGTCTTGATCAAACTATGAATGAGGGATCATTAATGAAGATGAGACTACTGAAGAATCTATTTTTTCATTCTTTTCACGAGGGATGGATTTTATGGAAAAAGAATCGAGCACTTCTATCGCGTCCCACACTTTATTTTTGTAGTGTCTCAAACAATCATTCTTTACTTTAAATTGATTTTAAACTTATTTCACAATCAACTCCAAATCTCTGAAAACTTTAAATTTTTTTATCCCTTTCTCTTATGTAACTTAGATGCCAAGGATTAATTCCTAATATTCTTCAGTGTTGTTAGTATTTGAAAATTGGAGTTTGTAAGAAAAAGGAAATATTTTACCATTCGGATATATAAGCACTATTCTTGCGCCGAAACTTGTTGAGGAACAACTTCCATCAAACTCGAGATCCCAAAATTCATTGGGATATTGGCAAGTGACCTCAGGTGCATGAACCTTTGCAGTCATCATATAATTACCCATACTTGAGTTTTGAAATAGGACTTATATGCAAAGGTCATCGGTTTTCGTTATGGTGAACTTTTATTGAGTTTCTGGCATTAGTTTCTTCATTTCTCCACTAATAGGGATCATAACATGAGACCAATCCATTTGAATCTCACCACCCATATCTCTACAAAATTTCCTACTCAACAACATACCATATGAAGAAGGAATGTCGACAACTAGAATGGTTACCTTAACTCTCTTTTGAGAAAATTGAGCTAAAACCATTTGAGCGTCTTTAATATTCCCAATCAGAGGGACTTGTCTTATCTCCATTGAGTAATAGGATCTAAATTTTCTCGTACAATTCAACCTAATATCATGTGCTACTTTCGCAGGCATCACATTATCTGAGGCTCTAGAATCTATAATGCAATTACTTAATTTGCATTTGTTAATCACAAAGGTTCAATATTTTCATTCGAAGGTGTAGTGTCCACCACAATATTTTGAGTCTTCCCATCTTTGGGAGTTTTTCAGAATTCCTTTAGAGGAAAGAATAGTAGAGTCACTTTTGATAAATTGGACCAATTTCTCGAGTTGATCCTTATTGGACTTCAAGTACTCTTCTTGTGACATGGAATTTTTTTTATTATTGATATGATCAATAATATCAAATTTGGGGAAAATGACAATATTTGATATCTTAGATATTAGTTCTTTCAAACTTGATGATTACAGACTTTTGACCTTTGCTTCGGGCTTGGTTGATACCGAAGTGGAAGAAAAAACTTTCTTCATAGTTGATTTATCAACTGATTGATTGTACAAAGGCCCTCCTTTCTTTAAGATAGTTTTGACCTTGGAAACCTCAGTTGCCTTGGAATCTTTAGGAATCTCGATTGTCTTGGATTATTTGGAAGTTTCCTTAGTCTTAGATTCTTTAGGAACTTCCTTGGAGCTCTTTTTATCTTCCACCTTAGTGTTACTTTGCTCCTTTTTCTAAGATCATGTGAAGACAATGAAGGATTGACTATTCATATATTCTATAATTTCTTCAAATTCATCTTCTTTTTTTGAATGGTACTCAAAGAAATGATTATTAATCTCTCCTTTAGGATCTTCAAATTCAGGTTCAGATGTCCCAGAGTCTGACTCTTCTTCATCAACCTCAATGACCTAAACTTCATCATCACTTTCTTCAATGACATCACATTTTGAGTTAGTTGTGGGAGCTTCTTTAATAGCAAGCCTCATTGGAGCTCCTGCAATTTTGGATTTGTTAGGAACGTAGCCTTTTCTTGGGATGTCTTTGTAAGGAGCAGGTTTACTACTTTGAGAAACTTTATTTTTCAAAGCTAGCACATCATTAGCCAACTTAGTGAGTATGGTCTTAGAAGCATTGGGGGTTTCTTGACTCTTTCCCTTGAGGGAAGTTTTTCTGAATTTTCCTTCCATGATTAAGTCATCCTCAATTTATATTGCCAAGGATTGATCAAGTTCCAAAGTAGCCACTCTAGCTCTTCTCAGCTGATAGCACACTTTAGGATGTTGTGCATTAATGAAGAAACATATTTTTCTGTCAGGGTTTGTGAAAATTTTGGAAGGAATTTTTTCACCATTTTGTTGAACTTCACCATAAAATTCCTCATGGGTTCTATTGGCTCTTTCTTCACCTGAGATAGTTGGGCAAGAAGGGAACATTCATCTTCTTCCATTTTGAAATGGTCTTCAAAATTACTTTTCATATCATCTTATTTTGTAATGCATCCATTTGGGAGACGATGAAACCAGTCTACAGTAATGTCATGGAATGTTTCAACAATGAGGCGAACAACAACATCTTCATATTCCACCAAAAAAACTACACATGAAACAAATAAGGTGGAAATGTGGTCATCAGGTGAAGTCTTCCCATATCCATTGAACGTAGGAATAATATACCTTGATCCTTGTGGGAGTTCATGTCAACCTGGTAAGGCCAATGGGCCTATGACATTTCCCCATGGTACATTAACTTCCATCTTGGGAAAGGTGGTATGCGAAGGAAAAATAATGTGAGCAAGAACAAGTGCTTGACTTGTAGTGATTCCTTCCTTGCTTTCTCTTTCAAAACTTGATGCAAGGCTTACAGATCTATGGGGAATGTTCCTCCTTAGAGGAAATAACTTGAAATCAAAATTTCCTTGAAAGTAAAAAACATGATTTGATTAACCTTTAGCTTTGTCTCCTCATGTAAACCTATTTCATGCCAGTTTAAAATTATTATTTTGAAAGGACCACTGACATGTTCTGATCAGCTCTTGTATCTTCTCTTTGCTCTCTTTCTTGAGCTATTTTTTCCTGAATGACTCTAGCAATTCTCACAGCTTGAACTTCTTCGTTATCTAGTATGAATGTGGCAAGATGAAAATGATAGTTTCTCGTGTGCTTTTCTAAAAAATCTTGCCTCAAATACGATGATATGTCTTCTTGACTATCTATGAAAAGAAGATTTGGTTGCAAGATAGGTGAGTTAACTGTAATAGTCATACATATTATTGCCTTGGTGGAAGAGGGCTACGTCAATGAACAATGATCAACACATGTCTAGGATGTTTTCTGGCCACAAGTGTGGGTGCTCCTCTTCTAAGGTATTCAATGTATATTTCTCTATCAATGGCTCTATTAATAGCCATAAATTGGTGCAATATTTTTTGGTTTTCCCAAGCTACTATCCGAAGGATAGAAACAATGTCTCCTTGAAAATATTCGTTGTGCACATGATTTTGTTGAATAATTAGATCTTGTGCAAAGGGGGTTGTCATAAAGATTTAACCAAGAACTGGTTAACAATTCCTGAATCCTCAGTAGATTCGCAAAAAAATGTTAGCATATTGATTTTCATGCATGTAAATTACATGCAATAGTATGGGAATGAAGTCCCTCCTTAATGAAGGTGAGGCTTCCTTTATTGAAAACCAAAACTGTATTTACATCTATACATTCAAAATTTTATGTGGTGGGGGGGGGGGGTGTTTGGAACATCAATGGAAAGCAAAATGAATTAGGGAGATGGAATGGAATGAAGGAAGGGAATGGAAAGGAATGGATGGAAGCAAAATACAATATTTAGGTAAAAGTAGAGCCCAATATTGCATGGATATGAACAATAAATAACTAACACAAATAAAACAGAGTTTTCATCAGCTAAACAAGAATGAATAAAAGGGAACACACATGAGAAAGTAGATAATCAGAGCTTGATCACTATGAACTAGAACAACATATTAGTAGTGTTGACAGTAAGATCCAAGATAATATTTGCATGCAAGATTCAAACACTAACATCTAATGAACATAAGAACATCGAATTCTATAAGAGACAATAAATGGGACATAAAGTTAATATTTCATTAACTCCAAAATGTCTTCTCAAAAGAACACAAACTTTCTTTCTTTGAAATAAAGCTTGCACATAAAAGTATTTTATTCTCCTCTCTCAAATTCAACCTTTACAAATGAGCCCTTGACTTCCTTTTATAACCCAAAATTTTGTTACAAAGTAGTTAGCGTTTACATGAACATTAAATAGGGCATCTTAAATGACTTTGAATTTTTCAACTAACTTATAAATAAAAACCAAAAATAGAAATCACTTAAGTTATCCAAAGTTTTCCAAAAGTGAGTTAGATAATAACATCACTTTATAAATAAAAGAAATGCGTACATGTGGCCCCCACTTAAATGAATTGGACACACACATAGACATCCTAGTCAACAATTTGCCACCTTGGTCAAGACACCTAGGATCAGTGCCTTATCCAATGGGCCAAGAGTCCACCTATCCTGGTCATATTGGAATGAACTCATTGACCATGCTCCAAATCCTCTAGATGACAAGAGGGTTAAGCTTGAAACTTGAGCAATTCATTCACCTCTCTGTTTGAGCAACATCCTAGTGTGAGCAATTTTATCTTTATTCACATTCGCATTCACAATTACACACAATTCTCCACATGCTATGAATACCTTTCCATAGTGAATTATTCATTTTTCGCAATACCTTAGTGATTACTCCACCTTGGTTTATCAGAATCCAACTCCTGATCTTTTTCCATTGAGAATATCTTCCAAGAACTGAGATTGTAATTCACTTCCTGGAGTTATGTCTTTCATCTTTATCACCATCCCGAAGTGTTGCCATTCTAATCTGATCACAGTAATCCATTTTTAGAATGATCCAAATTCAAGATTGGGCTATGAAGTATCACGCCCATTGCTAACTGAGAGCTAACAGGGACACGCTTGAATGATGTGGTCTTACTTGATGATCCACACAACTTTACTTATCATTGGTATTGGTGATGTTCTCATACTCTGAATGGAGTGTCAAGGTGAGTAGAATGCTCTAGAACTCATACTAAAACAATATTTTGTTTGAAGACGACATGATTGTGTTAGAAGCGTGACTTCGGGCTAGTACTTCCTTGCTTCAAAACTACACAAATTGGCTCTGAAACTTCCCTGGGAAAAAAAGTAAATCTTGTTCTAAGAAACTCTCACTGGATAAGGGAGTCTATTAAGGTACCAAAATTTTACGTGTCAGAGGGTTTTTTCCCAATAAAATTATTCAGTAAAATATTAAAGGTCAAAGTTGACTCTTATGAAAATGCTAGGAAAATACAAGGGTAAAACTGCGAAAATCTTGTTTGGTTTTAGCCTACGAAAAATACCAAACGTCACCATGGGAATCTAAAAAGTGGCAAAGGAGTATATGAATATGGGGATAACTCAAAGAACTAATAATTTTCTCCTAATGATCATCCGAGTTCAAAATATCGGCCCTTAAAGACACTCTCCTTGATAGGATGAAAACTGTGCCCGCAGTGAAATCAAGCAAACTACATTTTATTTGACTCCATGGAAAATATCAAACGAGGTGATGCAAATTTGAAATTTTCCAAATGAGTTCATGAAGTTGGAGAGAATTAAATGAACCAAACCTTTTTTCTTGATGATCATGCGGGCCTGAAATATGGATTCTCAAAGTAGGCCTTCTGACAAGCTGAAATTATGCGCGTGGTAAAATTGAGCAAACTGTGTTTTATTTGACTCCGTGAAAAATATCAAATGAAGTGTTGTAAATTTAAAATTTAGAAAATAAGTACATGAACATGGGGATAATTCAACGAACTAAACCGTTTTTCTCAACAATCACTCAGGAACGAAATACGAGTTCTAAAAATTAATTACTTCGACAGATACAAACCGTGAAAAAAATAATAATTAAATATGTATCTGTGTGTGTGTGTGTGTGTGGGGTCGCAATGGCTCTGTGTAGGATCAAACTTTGAATATTTTAATTAATTTTCTACTTCTTCACCTTTCCTGATTCAAGTTACTTCAGGGTGGGAATTGCTTTGATTTTTCGGCAATACTTTGAACTTGTAATTTTTCTTTTCACTGACATTTGATTGCGTGATATGATTAAATGGATTAAATTGCCTGGAGAGCTCATGGTTTATGTAAATATGTGAATAATCATTTTTCCCAAATGTGTGAATAATTATTATTTTTATTAAATTCTCCTGTGAAATTTCTTCAACAAAAACCTCTGCGTGAGCACTCCTTGGTTTGTCCGAGAATGTAGATTTTCTCCCTTCTACTGGTGATGCGTGAAAAATGTTGCTACACTGTTGGAATGTGGCACTTTTTTTCTTTAATCCCTTCTCTGCTGAAATGTTGAATTGTGTGTGATTTATTTTGCATGGATAACTGCTAAAAACAAATTTCTTATTGTTTTGGACTGCTTTTGGATGTTTCTATTTGACCAAGGACTTAAATTTTCTCTAGATTTGAAAAAAAATATTACCTTTTGTTTCCTTTCTCCCTCACTCTTGCGTTGAAATGTATTTTGGTTGGATTTGAATCTTTTGTTTTATTCATGCATGGGCTTTCCTCTCCCCTCACACATGTAGCATGTTTTGGCTTTTACATATGTGTTGAAATTGTTGTTTTTTGTGCTATGAAAGATCCTCCTTGGCCACATGGGTCTTATTTTCCAAAGCATGTGTTGGAAATTCCCTTTCTCTGGCTAGGTGTGGATTTCAAAAACAAACTTCTTGCCAGTATTTGCCTCTCTCTAAGCTTTCATCCACGTGGATCTCACTTCCTTGGGTAGTGAATGGGACCTCCACTTATTTCTTCATTCCAACGTTGGATGGTTTTTAGTATGTGAACTCAATCTGGCACAATACAACAAAATAAATAGCTTAAATAAAAATATACAGAGTGTAGAGAAGATAAAACCTCTAAAACATGAGTCTCTTTTTTAAATATTTAAACTCGAGTGGAATTTAGCATGCCATACAGATTAGGCACTCTTCATAGAGCATGGAGGATGCAGAACAATTGGAGAAGGATGGCTTATTTTAAGCTTGTGATCCTGAAATGGAGATAACTACTTAGAACTCTCAAGGTTTCTTTGCTCTAACTAATTCTCGTGTCAGGTTTCCATGTGAAAGCCGAGGAGTGCCTGTAGAATGAGCTTTTTCTTCTTCTGGCTTTGGATGTCTACAATATTTTCTTGTTTCTCCTTCTTACCAATTTCAACTACTTCTGCAAATTCTTATAATCATCTCCTTCCCAATTTTTGGATGATAGAAGAAAAATTGAAATCTTCCACAACAATTGGAAGTGGAAAAATAATTGCCCTCGACAATTGCTCATAGCAGTTATGGAAATTAAAAGAAAAATTCTTCCAAGTTTGTCGAGCAACTTTTATGAGTATTAAATTAATATTTATTAATTAAGAACCCTATAATTTAATAAATATTAATTTTATTAAATAACAAGGTAAATATTAATTAAATATTTAAAACATAGTTTGCGTCGTAGTAAGAGAACGGATTATTCAAAATGGATGAAATGAAAACCAAAATGACCATGAGAATAAGATGATTGTGATGATGGTAATAAACTGTGAGAAAGGACACTTACAAAATTTTCAAAATTTTCACGTCCTAATATTGCGAAGTTAAAATTAGCTGATAACAAATTGCAAGTCTTTTGTCAAATCAACTAACTCACAACCTAGAAGGAGAAACATTGAATGTATCCTCTCTATGACCTATAAGGAGCCTTGGGTGTACTCCTAAAGATCAATCCTTATCTCTTTGCACTCTTCTACTAACAGTTGAATATGAATCTCAATATATTCTCCACGTCAACAACATTCTTCTAACATCGCATAGGTATTTCGTTCTCATCAAAGACTTATCTAATCACCCGTCAAATCATTTGATTCACTCCTTTGACTTGGATCCCGTCCCTTCTCATATTGCATGACTTATAAAATATTTGGATTTCATCCTTTGAATTGGCTCATGTCTGCCCAAGTCCCGTATTTCAAGATTTATCAAATCTTCAGATTTCGTCCCTTGACTTGGACCTTGTCTGCCCAAGCCTTGTATTTTAGGACCTATCAAATATTTGGATTCCCCCGCTTGACTTAGATTTTTTCCACACAAGTCTCGTATTTCAGGGCTCTTCAACTTTAGCAAACATGAACCTTTTTCTTAATAATTCCATTTCAAATCCTCATCCGCCAAATCCTCAAAAAACTTAAAAAAACATAAAAAAGAGAATTAAAGTTTGTATTAAATCACTATTTGCAAATTGGAAATGATAAAGTGCATACAAATAGTGTTAAGAATTCCATCTATTGGAAGATATCTTAATCATACCACTATCATATATCCGCCTTCTTTAATTATTACAAAAAAATTTAGCCATGTTCCTCTTAGGCATTGTGTGTCTCATATTTGTATGGTTTCTACCATTTTAGATCTTTCTACCTATGATTTTTTCTCAAAGCTTACTGATGGCAACTCCTTTCAAATAATATCTCTCTTTAATAGAAAGCACTAAACTTATTTATCCGGTCCTTTTTGACCACCCATCTTAATCGATGGTGTTAAACCCTTGTGTCTTACTAGTCGCATGAAGCCGAGACTTGGGGGTAGAATGTTCCTTCCCAAAAAGCACACTATCAACATACAAAGAGAATTCAATCAATATAAAAATGCATACAAACTTCTAAAATCATTACAACATTCATCCTTCACAATCTTCGGTGATAAGCCCATAATTCTTACCGGAAGTATGAGACTAGGAACGAAGAAATGCCTTACTCACCTACATTTTGTCTCCAATGTTGAGACGTTGCCTTTTATTGATCACATGGGGCAACATGTAGGGGGTAATCCATAAAAATATTTAACCTATAAAGCCTTTATGAAATCTTAATCAAAGTTCTTAGTCAAAGCATCCTAAGAAGTAAAATAGCTTCTCATGTTAACAAGAGACAATAATTATTTCAGCCTGGTTTTTTCAACAGTATGCCATCTATAGATCTAAGTCGAGTCAAAACCTATAAAGTGGAATCATTTTGGAATCGGGTAGATAATACTGACTAGAGATGAGTTACATTGTTGTCATGTGGATTATTGTTACACCTTGTGTCTTTTTATCCATTATCTTCAAGTTTTATATCACTATTCACCTCGTGTTCATGTCCTTCTTGGCTCTCAATAATGAACCTTCACATCCTCCTAGTTGCGTGGAGTCAAGAGCAGAGTGAAACACCCTATCATTTTATCCTCTACATTTCTGCCAATGGAATGGAATGCTTCTAATTATTTTCACCTGATTTCAAGTAGTGCACCCTTTTTTTTGAGTTGTAAAATATCAACAACATTCAAAAAATGTCTCACAAAATTACAAAAACAATATAAAATTGTTCAAAATTCTAAAAACAATATAAAAATGTCATAATCAAAACATTCAGACAATGTTTGACAAACTGTCGGAAACTGGATAACAAAGTTAAAAAAAATTCCATTTGATGGTGCTCCTCATGATCGTTTCATAGCATACTCATTTTTTTTCATGGTGTATATCTATGCTCAAGGCACTCATTTACTGTTTCATAATATAAATGTAATTGGGGCGATCTTGGATTTTACATTTTAATCCAATTATAGATCAAACTTCAGTGGGATCTGATAAGAATATATTTTGGAGTATCTAAGTATCACTCCACTCTTTGGCCTGATCCAATCCTCTCGTGGTCACACATTTGGAGTATCATTAGACTTCATTTTTGTGCATTGTGTTGTACTATTGTAGTTTGTCAACATTGTGATGATGCTTTTACTTCTTTCAGTTTTTTATTTGTTTTACTTTGTTTACTTTTGTTGTAGACCAATTGTATTAAATTTACTTACATCTTAGTTGAAATATAACTTTGGTGTGATTCCTTCCTGTTCATATTGGTTTTTTTTACAATGCTTGTTTCGTGTTTTCTTGTCACTTGAACATGTTTTTTTCCTCATGGTTTATTTAAGCCATTTAATGTTTTCCTTTTTTGATGTGTGTTCATGTTTGTTTGTATTTGTATTTCAAAAAAATTCAAAACTTGCAAAAATCCAAAAAATCATATATTTAAAAAATCCAAAAAATTCAAAATTAATTATAATTTTTAAAACAGACATTCACTTATCATAGAAATCCTACAATTGGAAAACCATGTAAGTGAATTTTTCAACATCTACACATAATCTTGATAAACTTCATACCTTTATTTATTACCCTAGTGATCGTTCCAATCTTACAACTATCACTTTCTTCCCTTTGCATGATATGCTAACTCTGCTTGGGGAAAGTCACAATTTTTTTTTTCCTTCACAATATAACTTCACCTGGGGAAATTTCAAATTTTATCATTTGCACAAAGGATCCAAATTTTTTTTTATAAGGAGACTCTTTAACTCCAATCTTCCAGTTTGATCCTATTCCAACTTAGGAGCATTTTTATCTACTTAATCATCATTGTGGCAATCATTAGGGGTATTGCCGATTGTCTTGTTTTTTGACTTTGTGTTGCATTATTGGTTTGTACTCTTTGGACCACTTATAAGTAGTGTGATTACATATTGGTTTATTTATAACCTTGATGTTTACACCTACTTTGTATATTAGTTTTATTTTCCTTTTTATCTTTTCTGGGCTTTGTGTGTTTGTTTATGTACATCTGGGTTAACCATCTTGATTCCTTCATAATCATGGTGAAAAAACTATTGTGCAATATTAAAAATAAGGTTTCTTTAAAATTATTCTCCAAATGATGATCATGCTATGAGCACACTCCTTTCCTATCCTTGTTCCAATCCCTTATATTATTCCTATCAAATGACCATCCATCACTTTTTTGCATCATCCATCCACTTGAGGGGGCATTCCTTTACTATCCTACTTGTTGGGGCATCCTAATGCTTCACATATTTCCAGTTGTTTCTCTACATGCATATACTATATTTAAAATTTTTTTACTTTGCAATAACACTTTAAAGAGGGGAAAATTTAGACATCCCAAAATCACTCACTTGTTCCCAATATTATCCCTGCACATCCTGTTAATCACCCATTTATGATTAATTGATTAAATCGATTAAATCATACACATTACACCCTTTAGATTAATTCAAATCAATCCCTAACACCCCTTTTTATAGTTTAATTATCATTTATTAATTAAATGATTAATTAATTAATTAGTGTGCACATCCTACTCAACTGCCACTCAGATTCTAAGTCAAAATCCACTTAGACTCCACTTGGACTCCACATCCTTAACTTAGTCAACTACACTTCTAGAGTCCTCGAAATGTGGGGGAAATTCGTTTACACGTATAACCTCATTTTTAGATGTAACTTCTGCTAATAAATTCCATTACTTCACCTAAATGTCCCGATACTACTACAACCTCCTCAAATGTTATTTTTATCATGCACGTTCAACCATGTTTAACTAACTTATAACCACTTTTGCCTCTATATAATGCATGCCTACTCTCTTGTAAATCCTCTTGGATTCACAATACTATTACGTTGCTAAATTTTCTCTAACTTTTGCTATTTTGGAAGAAATAATACAAGATAAATCTCTATGTTCATAGCAATTACATCCACATCTGGAGGTCATTCAAGAGCACCCACAATTTCACAAGGTTAAACAACTTCTAAGCTCTCACAACCTACTCGAGGTTTTCTTTGGAAGGATACAATAATTTTATAAGTTTGTTTATTTGTCTCCATTTATAGTTGTTTTCCATAGTTCAAAAGTCCCACATATGTGGAAACAAAAAGTATGTTTTATCCTTTTTAAGGCTTAAACTTCCCCACCATATATAGTGATAGACCACTTACCATATAGGTGATCCCACTGTGAATGGACTTGTTTGCATATGACTTGACCATAACATGATTGGTGGGTGATTTGGTAATTAGTGGATGTTTGTTGAGTTGGTCGGAAGTGCAGATGTTGGCATTGGTGGTGACCCCTCCTTGGTTTGGCTTTGATATTGACCTCAACTTGGTTCATAACGCGCCCTTGGAATATTGAGCATGATTCATAACTCAAATTCAACTTGGAAATGATATTGATCCTATCTTGATTTATAACTCGATTTCCCAGTTGGATCATGAGATCACCTAGCTAAACATTGATTTGATGAGTTACTTGGAAATATGGTGATAATGTGGAAGTAATAATATACTATTGTGGTCAGTTCCCCCTCCAAAAAAAGAGTGGACTCTATAGTCTTTTTATGACTGTCATAGATGGGAGGCCCAAAATTGACAACCCAATTTCTATTCACCAATATTTGCACAATGTCACTTGTCAACTTCCACTAGTCCAATTGGTGATTTTGAAATGTGCCCTTTTGATTTTTTACCGGCTCATGTTTGCATGCTAACACCTAATCCTATGTAAATGATATATTCTGCATATAGTTTCCATTCCGACGTGTTCAAAATACATTGGAAAGATGACTCTAATATCTTCCATAAGATATATGTCCTGAGAGGTTTTAGGAACATCTGAAGCATGAGTTTACCTCCAGATCACTCATCCCCACTAAGATGATTTTGGTCCATAAAAATTATTTATAAATAAATGAAGGTACACCATCGTCATTTCTATCTATTTCTCTCTTTCATCGAACACAAAATATTCTTGAAACACATCTAATAACTCAAGAAAAAAATCAACATAAGCATTGAAAAAGGTACATGTCACCCATCTATCAAAATATCCTTAATCAATGAGCAAAGGAGGAAATTGGTCTCAATATAGAACTGTAGGATCTCATATCTGGAGTTGTTTTGTCTTCTCCCTACACACTCACAACACAAGGAAAAATAGAAACACAATATTGTATTATACAGTTGTGTTATAATAGGTTAGCACTTGTACAATTTTCCCTCTTGGGGTCTTACCATTTAATGTAATAAATATGGATTATGATAAATAGTCCATTATAAATGTTTCCCAAATTGGGGTCTTACACAATGCCCATATAAATACACAAAAACAATAGTGCTGGAAATCAAATGCAAGTTACTTGAGCTACACTTTCATTGTTGATCCTGGCCACATCATATCCCCTTGGAAGAACACTTTAGATAACTAGAACACCATTGATGATGATAAACCTCTTTCCATGTTTATTCTAGCCACATCATCTCCCCTTAGAATAACTCTTCAGCTCATTAGAACACCATTAGTGATGATCAACATCTCCATTACTGTTGAATTTGGAGAACCTCATTAACATTCCCTCTTGATGGATTATTTCTTTACCCTTCCTACCACATAAGTAGTAAGAAAACTTGAATGGTTATTCCACTTTTTTCTCTCAATGATTTCTCGACCTCCACATTTTCTCAGACATACAAGGGTATTGAGTGGTGTTTCCATGTGCCCTCCACATAACCATCATGGTACCCTATCTAGAAACATGACTATCACTACTCCACATCATTTCTACCTCTAGATAAATGAAGAAAAATATAAATATTCTAAGTTCTCTTCCTCTTCTACATAGGTTTTAGTGAGAACTTGTTGGCTAAACCAGATCTAATACCAAACTTGATCCGAAAATAGGGGTCATAAAAACTAACTCATTTTTTCATGTTTCCTTAGATACATTAAATTTATCCCAATTACATTATTAATGGTTAAATTAATTACAAACACACAACATAAAGAAAACAAATCAAAGCATTAATAAACACTAGGATGATAATGAAATTCGTCCCAAAATGGACTACGTCTTCGAGCTCACTCAAAAGACAAACATATATATAACCAATGTAGAAAATATAAAACTCTTACATTAATTTAGTGCTCATGGTCAGCAACATCGATCAACTTGGATTTGGTTTCTAGCTCTTGGATCTAGCCAAGGAAATATTTTCCAAGATGTCTTATGGATCCATAATATAATTCTCAGATCGAACAATAGTAATGATGTACCGTCTCTCTCGGATGGATGTACAATGTCTCTATAACAACACTATGGAATTTGAGATGATGATATTGATGTAATATGATCTTTACACCTCTTTGTCATCCTTCGCAATAATGTCAAAAAAATAAGAAGCCATGATGGCCTCTCTGTGACTCTATGGCTTTCTTGCCTCCATGCAATAATATTATCGACTACGAATCTACTAAATTTTTTCCTGCTCGCAATAATATCAATAAAATAGGATATCTTTGGATCCTAAAAATGATGTTTTCACTCTTTTGTCTTTGTGTTGATTGATATCTCTCTATATTGTCGATGAATCTCCAAAATAATGTCAACTGATAGGATCTAAAATCTTGATGACCTTATTGGATCCCAAAAAATTGAATGATATATGGGCTTACGTCATTACAAGATCATTCGAGATCTCATCCTTAGTATTTTCATTTACAAATTTGAATCCCTGGACAAAATGACAATAATGCCTTAATGGGATTCGCGGGTGATAGTTTCCATTCTTAGGATTTTAAATAAGCAACCTTGAGAAAATTACCATCTTATTTATATGATCTCTTTGCACCATCTCCATGAGCTTTGCTCCATGTGTTCCACCACAAACTCTTCTTCACAAGATTCTACAAGCTCCTTGCACTTCTCCTTGAGCTCTACCTAAAAATTTATGTCTGTAATATTTTTGTGATGTCCAAAAACTCTTTTATGAGCTTTGTCACAATATGCGATCCATGAGATTCTGAAATCTCCTTGCACTCTACAAACTAGTATTTGTGAGCTCCACGATGCTCAAATTGATGTCCTCATCATAACCAATAGGTACAAAATGGGAAGTTTGAAAACATTTAGGATGTATGTACTAGCCGCTATGCTTATAGACATAAATATGGAAAAAGGGAAATTGATTTTCCCCATGCATGTAACAAGATGATGTGTATCCATAGTATATGAGTAATGCATAGAATTTTGGAGAGTGAGTGAGGGAAAATCACTAGGAATCATTATCAAATTATCGCACTTTGTTCCTACTTGTGGTGAGGAGTTTGCGGAAATTAATGTAATAATGGAATTAATAAGCATATGATCATTATAATTGCTTCAAGATTCGAACCAAGCAACATATTTGAAATCCATGGTCATGATGACATTATGAATGTTAGGAATTTATTAGTGCTTCATTATTATAAATTTGTGTCGTATGGGTAAATAGTAAATACTAGTATGTAAATGTAAATGAGTTGTCAATAACAACTCATATTATTTTTGTGTCTAATGAGATTTGTTTATTAAACCAAACTCACATTGAATAGAGGAGTGGTTGTTGTATAGTTATTCCAGACTCCTTAATTATAGAAGTTAATTGGCCTATATATCTTGTACTATTCATATTGAATATAGACTAAATATCATTATTACTGTATTAATTCATCTTCTTGTTACTTACACTCAAACAATTTTTCAGAATGAAGGGGTAAATGGGTGTCAATATAAAGTTCATCATGTAAATTAGTAGCACTATAGTCCATCAAAAGAGGAGAATGATGTGTAATGTAAGTAGTTTCTTCATCATCATGTATGACAAGGATATAAAAAAGAGTAACAACATGAGGTGTGAAGTCTATTATCGAATTATCCATGGAAGAAGGTTTTACAAGGGAATTGTAGGATATGACATGAGTAAAATGGATTGCATGTATATTATGGAACTAAGGATGACCTAAAAAATACTATAATTGATATTATTAGGTATAACACGACATAGAACATTAAGAGTGCAAGATCCCACAGTAATGGGTAGAGTGATTTCTCCCAATACTCGCTTAGGCGTGTTATGAAAGCCACATATACATATAGTAGATGGAGTTATATCAACCACAAAAATTCCTAATTGATGGAGAAAGGAAATGTTTCATATTTTAAGATCATATTGTAAACACTAAATCATGTACTTTAGGTATCTATCTAGTCCTGATCTATAGTACCCTGCCCGGGACACCGGAAAAGCAAGACCAAAGTATAGCAAAAAATTCAGGGTAATTTTTTTTTTAAAAAGTGAATGCCTAACAATACATATATGATTGTCCGATATTAATTAATTAATTTAACGAAACTGATTTACCAAATAGCTCACCCACCAGTCCGAACAAATTAATTTATTTAATTAATCATCTAGTTTAGCTAAGAACATCCTAATAGAGACTACACCCCTTTTAAGTTAATTATATATTCCACCCTTTTATTTTATTTGTCCACACACACCCCCTAAATAAAATTTAACTCTCAATAAAATTTTAAAATCCCATGACCTAAAGTGAGTAGGGTGAATTGTGGGCCCTAGGATCAAATAAATCCCAACCCTAAATCTAATTTTTGCCCTAAAATTCCTTATCTCTTTCTTTTCTTTTCTTTCCATGTTATTTTCTCTCATTTTTGTTTTGTTTCTTCTTGCAGATTGTTTGGAGACCTATGGAGCTTGGTCTCATGGAACAAGAGGATAAAATCCTTATTGCCTACACATTATTATCTGTAAATTGCAAGGTTTCTTTCATCCACATTCCCTTGGTCGGATTAATGGTGGGTGTCCCAATTATTTGAATGCAAATATGCATTCTTTGAAAGGCAACCTGCTTGAAGCACTCCTCTGCAAATGGATATGGAGATGTATTTGCATATTTATATATATATATATATATATATATATATATATATATATATTAAGTCTTGCTTGAGAGCCCAGGAAGAAGAAATATTTGGTTCTGATGTGAACTAGAGTGGCATGCAAGAGGAGGGTTTGGCCACAGGTTTGGGGAAAGAATCCGGTGTGGAGAGAGGGGAGACTGATGCATGAGTGTGGAGATCGGTGCGTGTTAGGTGCGCGGGCCATGGGGATGGCTGCACAGGGAGGAGATTTGGTGAGGGGGGCAGGGAACAATGTAGAAGGAGGTGCTATGCAGTGGGAAGGGGAGGGGGCAGCAAGGTGGAGGAAGTAGTAGGGAGGAAAGGAGGGTGTAAGATGGCACAGCAGGGGCAGTTGGGTGTGGCAGCAGACAGGTGGAGCCAGTAATGGCGACTGGGTGGAGGGGTTCGGCCTTCCCGCAACTTACATATTATATATATATATATATATATATATATCTTTTGTTTATAAAAATTTATGTTTTTAAGTTAGTTTGTATATTATGTGTTATATATATATATATATATATTTATTTATTTATTTATAATTATATTCATAAATATATTACATATATATGTAGGTATATGTATAATATATATATATATATATATATATATATATTATTGGCAAATAGTTTTTTGAAAGGGACTATACCCTTGTTTACAAAAGAAGGCCTAGAAGCCAGAATAAGCAAGAGAACCAGAGAGAAAAGGATCAGAATCCAAATGTGACAATGAAGTTCAAAGTAGCCAAAAAACAACTACCAAGATGAAACAAAACAACAAAATTACTGCAAAAAAGTAGTAAAGGGTCCGCAAAAAAACAGCAAAAAAACAAACAAGGACAGCAGAAGCATCTATAACTACTTTTTAGTAGCTTTGTCAATGATGGTTTTGATATTCTTCCAGGATTTGAACATACCCAAAGTTGTCATGTGGGCAACGTCATTATAATCCAGCTGCTCCACGGTCTTCTTACTTTCCTTTTCATTACCCCAAAGCGTTGCTGGAACTCCGCTTAGGTTGGAGACACTTTTGACGTGTTGCTCAATGAACTCCTCAATCACCATGAAGATGGCTATCTTGTAATCATGCCGAGTTTTTACCTTCCCTAAAACGGGAGTCTAAGGAGTGCAGTTTCTTGTAGATATCCTCAATTTGGCTACTGTCAACATCCTCCTCCTCCTCCTTCTTCCTCTTTCCTTTCTGTTTTGCCAAGTTTTTAACTTCATCCTTCAACAGTTTCATATCAGCCTCTAAGGCTTCCAGCCTTCTTGAAGCGCTTTCCAAATGCACTTCCCAGGGGGGGCTTGCGCACATAGCTGGATATTCAGGGGGGCCAGTCATGAGCCAATATAAACTCATTCTGATTTGTGGAATTACTATTTTATCATATATAATATTTCTATATATATATATATACTATATATATATAATATATATATTATTGGCAAAGAGTTTTTGAAAGGGACTATACCCTGTTACCAAAAGAAGGCCTAGAAGCCAGAATAAGCAAGAGAACCAGAGAGAAAAGGATCAGAATCCAAATGTGACAATGAAGTTCAAAGTAGCCAAAAAACAACTACCAAGATGAAACAAAACAACCAAAATTACTGCAAAAAAGTAGTAAAGGGTCCGCAAAAAAAACAACAAAAAAACAAACAAGGATAGCAGAAGCATTCTATAACTACTTTTTAGTAGCTTTGTCAATGATGGTTTTGTATATTCTTCCAGGATTTGAACATACCCAAAGTTGTCCATGTGGGCAACGTCATTATAATCCAGCTGCTCCACGGTCTGCTTACTTTCCTTTTCATTACCCCAAAGCGTTGCTGGAACTCCGCTTAGGTTGGAGACACTTTTGACGTGTTGCTCAATGAACTCCTCAATCACCATGAAGATGGCTATCTTGTAATCATGCCGAGTTTTTACCTTCCCTAAATGGGAGTCTAAGGAGTGCAGTTTCTTGTAGATATCCTCAATTTGGCTACTGTCAACATCCTCCTCCTCCTCCTTCTTCCTCTTTCCTTTCTGTTTTGCCAAGTTTTTAACTTCATCCTTCAACAGTTTCATATCAGCCTCTAAGGCTTCCAGCCTTCTTGAAGCGCTTTCCAAATGCACTTCCCAGGGGCTGGCACTGCTGATATTCAGGAGGTCATGAGCAATATACAACTCATTATTGATTTTGGAATTACTATTTTATCATATATATATATATATATATATTATATACATAATATAGTAATGAATATAATAAAAATTTCTTGAAATATTTAGATTAACATTTTGTAGAACATTGTAATGTTGTATTTTAACTTCTAACTCGGTGAACTGCATTAAAATATATTCATATTATAAGATAAGAGACTAAAAGCATCAAAGTTGTAAAATGATGGATTGTACTTAATTTTTTTTGTAATACATCTTTATCACAAGATCTTCTCATTGTACATAAACATTCCTTTCAAATACAATAACTAACTAAGCTCTACAAGTTTCTAACAAAGAAATGATACACTTTCCTATATAAATATTAATATCCATTTTATCTTATTTTTATTTTTATGGACAACATAGTCTTAATAAACAAACTTTCTTTTCAAAGGCAATGCTAAAAGATCATTTCAGATTTTTAAACAAATGAGACTTTCAGCTAAGAAATATTATTTCCTTTGTAATAACATACTTCCAGTAATTAAACTTTCTTTAACAAATTGATAAAATAAAAAAAAGACAAAGCATATTAAATGAATATAGATATTTTACAAGACTTCTTTTTGCAAAAATTCCCTAATACATCATTTTTTTCAAAACTTGCTAAAATACATAGGAAACAGCTCCTTCCTAAGATTGAAAGGAAGCTTTCAAATACAATGAAATACCAATATTACAAGTGTTGTTCAATTCTCAATATGAGAACTTTTGTAAGCAAAAGAATCTTCCAAAAAAAAAAACATACTCAAGAGGTTACAATGCAAGTAGTGTTGCATAAGGGAAGAGAGAACAATGAGGGACCAAGATGCCACCAACTCCAAACCAACATTCAACTTGAGATCTAATCTTCATATGCCTTCAAGGAATCCAAAACGAGGAGAAGAAACTTGTTTTTCCACCCAACCATAGGCATCATTACATGCCTTCCCAAGGTTGGGATGCATGCTAGCCTCCCCAAGCCTATGGGAAAGAGGAATACCATCCACAACTTGCACAAGAGTGAGGGTTAACAAACAATAATACATCCACATGAGACAATACAATTATAAAAACAAGACTCCAAATTTTACAAAGGTGAAAAGGAAAAGAACCCAAGTTCTACCTCTAAAACAAAATGGGGAAGAGAGGAAAGGAGTTTTCCAACATTTGTAACCAACAATAGTTACATAAAAAAAAGATCTCCATACCCTCCTTATTTCTCCTAGTTCATTCAAGCCCTCCTTATTTCTCCACCCTTTCGCCAAATCCTTCTTGGAAGTATTTTCAAACCCCAAAGGGGTTTCCTTACCAAGAATGGGGAAAGAGTTTCATGCCAAATGAAACAACTTCCCCACCTCAAACCATTTGAGGGGAGTCTCTAAAATCCTACAAGGCTTGCCCATCAAGCCATGAGGATTGAGAGCAAAGAATCCCTCTCTCTTCCCCCACAAACTCCAAAACTCCATCATACCATATGATGGATGCAGTAAAATCAAGAAGACAACAAACAAAAATATTCATGCAACAACAAACATTTCCAAGTAAACAAACTAATCATCAAGAATGATACAACACAAGCAATAAAGTTCAAGAAGCCTACCTCAAAGAAAATCTTTTCCAAATTAATCTCTTCCACTTCTTGACCAAAGAAACTCTAGCTCTAAAATCACAAGCCTCAAAGCAAAAGATCCCCAAAAAGAAATTCTCTTCATTTCCCATGAAGGAGAATTTGAAGAGGAGCAAGCAACAATCCTCACAAATGAGGGGGTGACATGTGTCACCCCTCTCTTCCTTCAAGGTCAAAGATGCCAAAGACAAAAGAGAGAAAGGATAAAATGATTTTTAGCCCTCTTCTCCCAAATTGCTCAAAATGATAACAAAACAAAACATGTGTAACTTTTAACAAAGCACACTTATCCATGCCCCTTACATGGATGTGGCCAAAGGGAAGGCAAAAAGAGAGGGAAACTCCCTCTATGCCTTGGAATTAAGCCCCCGTACCTATTAGGTAGGGTCCAAGTGCCCATTTTCATGATAAGGGAACCCCCAAATAAAAAGAGGTCCCTAAAAATGCCTAAAATAACCCAATTTCGGGTTTGACATTTTTGGCACAAGGGTAGAGGGTGTGGGGCCCACCCAAGGGTTCACATGTGACCCTAAACCCTCTAGATTAAGTAAATCATTAACCTAATTCAAAACTTAATGCAAGTGGGGTCATTAATTTCCCAAAACAAGTTTACAACACAAACTAAACACCCTAAGCAAAATTAATAATTACAAGACATATTACATTACAAATGAGGGTCACCCATGGTGCCCAAAACAATAATTCTAATGCTAAGATCTCAAGCAATAAACACAGCTAGGACTTAGCCCCGTGGGCTGCTTGTGCAAAGTTGTGTAGCTGGCCTGAATCCCACATTCTCCCGTGACCTATCACCTGCACACTTATTGCACACATTAAATGCACCTATTTGATAAAATATGAATCAATTACTGAATAAGATATCAATGAATTCTAGACTAACATATCATATTTTCGGAATCAAAAAAGTGACAACGTGCACAATTATAGATAATTCACCATAAGTTAGACATAATGATAAGGTGACATGCATTCATAGAATCCCAACATGAAACTAACTGAGTATCCATCAATATAATTATCATCCAAAACAACAACATACCAATTAGTATCCATGACATCATAAGATTATGTGACAACATAGTAATCAAGCTAAATTGGCGTTATATGCCTAAATGTCCATACATGCCTAATTAGATCGAATCTCCTAATGAAATGTCCAAGATCTAACAAATCCCTGCCAAAACATGTCTAAGAGTAAGAGGAACAACAAGTAACCGAGCTATAAAAATGTGGGCACTACATCCCCCTCTCCTAAAATTAGACTTTCTCCGAGAAGTCACTAGAAGAGATAGGGATAATATTTTATGAGGTATCACATCGTAGTGTAAGTCCAACATTAAGGTCATTTTTAAAGGAACAAAGATATTTTGTTTCATCTTAACAACATGTCTTTTCAAGCGTAACAAGGTCCAAGAACAAGTATTCCTCAAATAAGAGAATGTTAACCAAGGAGAACTGTATAAACTGAATTCATTTTCCTCATCATCTATCTTTCCTATAAGGGTTCAAATAAGAGGATATACAACATAAGGTCCAATATTTACGGAAAAAGTAAATAAAATAAAATAATGGATGAGCAAAGGGAACACAAATGTTGTTTTAAAATGAATTAAAAGGTTTTGAATATTAATTGCATACTAGAACACTAAAGGAAGCTATCTGAGGTGTCACAAATACCATACAATGAGAGAGAAAAGGTTTCCAAGTTCCGTGTGGTTTTATATACTAACCCATCATTACTTTAAATTTTGACAACAAAAATGGTTTACGAGTCTTTTAAAATAGTTCAAACATCCATACAATTCACTAAGGTCCAGGACAAAGATTCACATAATACGAAGCATAGTTAAGGGTGTTGATTTAATTTGGCCATTATTTTTATGGTCACTAAATGATAGTATTCAAAGAAAACATTGGTGGGTGAAATACATAAATAGTCAACAACTAGGTTAGGAATGGTTTTCTAGTTTGGTTTCCAAAGTTTTCGTAGTATGTATTGTTTTAAAGAGCATTTCCATTCCGAGCCAAGATTTCTTTAGAAGTCTTCTAAACAAAAAATTGAGTTTATTATTGTTTATAATTTATTTACATATAAGTTCACACTATGACAAGGAAATTTTTGAACTTTTTACGCCCCAAACAAGCCATAACTTCTTAATGAAACAACAAACCACAAATTTTTAGTTCAATACGATATAAGAAAAGTTTTACTTAAATTTTATCTTTTATTAATTGTTATAATCAAAAGAAAACATGAATGAGTTACGCAAAAACAAAATCCATTAAAGAGAATGTTTCCTGAATCTTAGCAACATATTTATCAGAATTTACAAAATACCAACATGATGGAAGCAAATTTTTTCAGTTCATACTTTCCTCGAGCACAAAAGAGATCAACACTCATCTTCCTTCAATGAAAGGTATGGTCTAAATCTCTTTTAAGATATCTGACTTATAATAACTTTTACTTAACAATTATTTGGTCGTAATTTGGCCCATTAGGTTGCGAAAGACATTGTAAAGTACACTTATTAACTAGGGTCACATTCATATTACACAAATAATATTCATTACGCCACCCTATTTTAGTGGTAATAGAAAATAGAACCATGTTTTAAAGAGGACCCCAACTAATTTCAATTTATTTGTATAAATAAATATATATAAACTAGTGTTTATACTGATTACAAAGGATGTCTCTACCCACAGTTAGGTGGAAAGACTAGTTGGTCATTATTGTTAGTCCTTGCAATAAGGCATCATCATTTATATTATAATTAACATACTAAGAGTTCTTCTATGTGAATGAAATCTTATAAAGGAGTTTCCTAAGAGTTTAATAGTCAAAGGTATATCAGATTTGTGAGATCGTCGCAATCATTCTATGAATCATATTAACTTTCTCACCTAACATTTAGAAATACAAAACAATACCTAAGTTACTTACAGAATTCCCAACATTAAATATGTAAACCATATGAACATCACAAGACAAAGATTAGTAACCAACACCTATCAAATCTGAAGCAATAGTTTTAAGATCGCCCCAATTTTAGCTTTTGAAGGGGGTAACAATGATTAACATTGTTTATCCAACCAACGTTGCTTAAGTATATTTATGATGATTTTTCCAAGATACAAATAGTTACAATATTCCATTATTGTTTACAAGGTAAGTGTACACAATTGTGCTTTTAGAGTTATAAATAATTATATATTTTTGTGGATTTTGAAACATTACTTTCACCCATATTGGACCACATTAATTGTTCTTTCATAGTCATCACCATCATCGATACAACATAATGCCTAACCAAGAAAGTGTTCAACACTAATTCATTTCATTTTTGTTATTTTGTATTTATTTTTTCTTTTCAAGAGAGAGATACAATATCGTTGTTTATATTTATTATATATATATAAATTTTGCATGAACAAATTTCTTCTAAGTCCACAAATTGAGGTTAGGAGGAGGGTGATTCCCTTATTTCTACATGTAAGTACAATCATTATAAACATGATTAACTCATAACCTTTTAAATCAACTTGAGGAGAGTTAAAATCATATGTGTGATTACTAAGGTAAGAAGGTTTTAACCAAGTTTCCATGCAACTAAACTTAATAAGAGGTTATGGTATGAAAATAGGTTTATCGATCTCAAGAAGGATTAAGATAATTAGATCATTTCCAAAGCTAACTCTAAATGTTGTACCGATAGATTTGATGAGAATTTTAAGTTGTGAAACTAGACTTGTTTTATAATAGCACAATGTGTTCTTACGTTGCATGGAAAGGATAAACTAGGTATGAAATATTATTTTGAGCAACACCATAAAAAAGGAGAAGCACTAACTTTCTTTCCCTTTATCATTTACATTTTAGAGAGGAGTTAGAAATTATTTTCATCCAATTATAGTTATTTTTAAGCCATAATTTTGAAGCGGAAAACAACAAGGTCATAAGATCATTTGCTAAATTTCCTTATAAAAAGGGGTTATAAAAATAAGATTAGCAACATATACCATAGGAGTAGAAATTATTTCAAATTTCATAGTAGTGAAATATCAAACATGGAAGACTATTTTATCACCTTGGGTGGTTTTATACAAGATACAATTATTTAGTTTACACCCATACCGAAAGGGTCCGATTCGACCTAAAGAGGTGCTTCTAACATGGCGGTTGCGATTCCTAAGAAACAAAGGATCACTAAAAAAGAAGCAACCAACACAATGCCATAAACATATTCCTTATATCAAGATAAAAATTCTACAATCCTATATTATACCTATTGCTTATTTACGACACCACAACTAGCCCTTTTCTTGTCCAAAAAGATCATCCTAATCACAACCGTTAGCAATCAAAGATGACTTACGGTGCCAAATTTTATTTTGGGTCCTAGCATTCAACCTAGAATACGTAACTAAAAACAATAACCATATTGTAACATGTTTTACTTTCCAAAGTTGTCCTAAGAAACCTATTTTTTTATTAAGACCTAATTTTCTTGTTCTATGAACTAGAGGAAATGGCTACAAAGGAATCCTGCCAAGACATGTACCCAACACCCAAATGGTGAAACAAAGATTTCAATCAATTCTCTATTATACCGAGAGTCAAACAAGATGCACATTTCTAATTACTGGCAAATAGGTTTCAATTGGGAAGCGCCTTCTCAGAGCCAACTATTAGAGTTTTACTATTGCATTACAACATACTTTTAATGAAAATTGGTTACAAAAAGGGCCTAGAAAAATAATTGATAATAACTTGGAAATGAGTTTTGACAGCTTTAATCTATTCTCCTATATATAGAGAACCCGACGCAACTTACAAAATGAAAAACTAAACACTAACACTCTAGTTATGATCTTCTTTCCAGAGCTAATTAATGTTATTGTGAAGTTTGTGTTTTGTACCAACACGTCTAGAGACCTCCTAATCACCTTTAAAAAACTAACCTTCCATTCCTTTTTCTTTCTTTTTTCTCAAATCTAATCATTGCAGACAATGGACATGGAGGAATACTACAAGTTAGAAGTCAAAAATTTCAATTTCCTACTAACGCTCTCCACTTTATAAGTCCAAAACGAAACAATTTTACTCCAATTTTAAGTTGTTGTCCCAAACAATAGGCGATTAAAAAATCTCAAAATTGATTTTATGTATATGATCAAATGATTTTAAAGTTGATTTTAGAAGCTGATGCGGCTTCCCATGTCACTAGGGAACAAGACTATCCAAACCCATCACTACTATGGAGACCAAGAAACCATTTTACATGTTATCTGAACACGAAATATTCTTAAGTTTTACTGATTATTTTAAACAAATTAGGTGGTCAAAATGTGCCTACAATCTATTGTCTTAGCACACATTTTACTCCAAGTGGTTACTCGAGAGATAACTTTATCCATGGAATAGTTTAGCTAAAACGATTTTTATTGTTTTACTTTTAATATTATGAAAATATTTATAACTAGTTAAAAGTTCTACCCAGAGTGTCCACATGTGTGAACCATTGCTTTAATACCAAATGTAGTGCCCTGCCCGGGACACCAGAAAAGCCAGACCGAAGTATAGCAAAAAATTTAGGGTAATTTTTTTTGAAAGTGAATGTTTAACAATACATATACGATTGTCTGATATTAATTAATTAATTTAACGAAACTGATTTACAAAATAGCTCACCCACCAGTCTGAACAAATTTATTTATTTAATTAATCATCTAGTTTAGCTAAGAACATCCTAATAGAGACTACACCCCTTTTAAGTTAATTAGATCTTCCACCATTTTAGTTTATTTGTCCACACACACCCCCTAAATAAAATTTAACTCTCAATAACATTTTAAAATCCCATGACCTAAAGTGAGTAGGGTGAATTGTGAGCCCTAGGATCAAATAGATCCTAGCCCTAAATCTAATTTTTCCCTAAAATTCCTTATCTCTTTCTTTTCTTTTCTTTTCCATGTTATTTTCTCTCATTTTTGTTTTGTTTCTTCTTGCAGGTTGTTTGGAGACCTATGGAGCTTGGTCTCATGGAACAAGAGGATAAAATCCTTATTACCTACACATTATTATCTGTAAATTGCAAGGTTTCTTTCATCCACATTCCCTTGGTTGGATTAATGGTGGGTGCCCCAATTATTTGAATGCAAATATGCATTCTTTGAAAGGAAACCTGCTTGAAGCACTCCTCTGCAAATGGATATGGAGATGTATTGTTGTCATTAATATATATATATATATATGTGTGTGTGTGTGTGTGTGTGTGTGTATATATATATATATATATATTAAAGTATTTCTTGAGAGCCCAGGAAGAAGAGATATCTAGTTCTAATGTGAATCAAGGCAGCGTGCAAGAGGAGGGTTTGGCCACGGGTTTGGGGAAATAATTGGTGTGGAGAGAGGAGAGACTGGTGTGTGAGTGTGGATATCGGTGCGTGTTGGGTGCACAAGCCCGTGGGGATGGCTATGTAGGAAGGAGATTTGGTGAGCGGGTGGGGAACAATGTGGAAGGAGGTGCTGTGTAGTGGGAAGGGGAGGGGGGGCGACAAGGTGAAGGAGGCCGCAGGGAGGAAAAGAGGGTGCAGGGTGGCGCGGTAGGGGCAGTCGGGTGCGGAGGCAGACAAGTGGGGGCAACAATGGTGGCCGGGGGGAGGGGTTCGGCCCTCCCCTAACTTACATATTATATTTATTTTTTTGTTTATAAAAAATTAGGTTTTTAATTTAGTTTGTATATTATAATATATATATATATATATATATATATATAAAATTATATTCATAAATATATTACATATATGTGCAGGTATATGTATAATATATTAATATACAACTCATTATTGATTTTGGAATTACTGTTTTATCATATATGTATATATATTATATATATATATATATAGTAATGAATATAACAAAACTTTCTTGAAATATTTAGATTAACATTTTTTAGAACATTGTAATGTTGTATTTTAACTTCTAACTCAGTGAACTCTATTAAAATATATTCATATTATAAGCTAAGAGACTAAAAGCATCAAAATTGTAAAATGATGGATTGTACTTAAATTATTATTTTTTTGTAATACATTTTTATCACAAGATGTTATCATTGTACATAAACATTCCTTTCAAATACAATAACTAACTAATCTCTACAACTTTCTAATAAAGAAATGATACACTTTCCTATAGAAATCTTAATATCCATTTTATCTCAATTTTATTCTTATTGACAACATAGTCTTAATAAACAAACTTTCTTTTCAAAGGTAATGCTAAAATATCATTTCAGATTTTTAAACAAATGAGACTTTCAGCTAAGAAATATTATTTCCTTTGTAATAAAATCTTTATGGTAATTAAACTTTCTTTACCAAAATGATAAAAAAAAAACAAAGCATGTTAAAGGAGTATATATATTTTACAAGACATCTTTTTGCAAAAAATCTCCAATACATCATTTTTTTCAACACTTGCTAAAATACATAGGAAACAACCAAACATCAGCTTCCTAAGATTGAAAGGAAGCTTTCAAATACAATGAAATACCAATCTTACAAGTGGTGTTCAATTCTCAATATGAGAACTTTTGGAAGCCAAAGAATCTTCCAAAAAAAAACATACTCAAGAGGTTACAATGCAAGTAATGTTGCATAAGGGAAGAGAGAACAATGAGGGATCAAGATTCCACCAACTAAAAACCAACATTCAACTTGAGATCCAATCTTCATATGCCTTCAATGAATCCAAAATGAGGAGAAGAAGCTTATTTTTCCACCCAACCATAGGCATCATTACATGCCTTCCCAAGGTTGGGATGCATGCTAGCCTCCCCCGAGCCCATGGGAAAGAGGACTACCATCCAAAACTTGCACAAGAGTGAGGATGAACAAACAATAATACATCGATATGAGACAAGACAATTATAATAACAAGACTTAAAATTTTACAAAGGTGAAAAGGATAAGAACCCAAGTTCTACCTCTAAAACAAAATGGGGAAGAGAGGAAAGGAGTTTTCCAACACTTGTAACCAACAATAGTTACATAAAAACAAGATTTCCATACCCTCCTTATTTCTCCTAATTCATTCAAGCCCTCCTTATTTCTCCACCCTTTCACCAAATCCTTCTTGGAAGGATTTTCAAACCCCAAAGGGGTTTCCTTACCAAGAATGGGGAAAGAGGTTCAAGCCAAATGAACCAACTTCCCCACCTCAAACCATTTGAGGGGAGTCTCTTAAATCCTACAAGGCTTTCCCATCAATCCATGAGGATTAAGAGGGAAGAATCCCTCTCTCTTCCCCCACAAACTCTAAAACTCCATCATACCATATGATGGATGGAGTAAAATCAAGAAGAAAACAAAAAAAAAAACTTCATGCAACAACAAACATTTCCAAGTAAACAAACTAATTATCAAGCATGATACAACACAAGCAATAAAGCTTAAGAATCCTACCTCAAAGAAAATCTTTTCCAAATTAATCTCTTCCAGTTCTTGACCCAAGAAACTCTAGCTCCAAAATCACAAGCCTCTAAGCAAAAGTTCCCCAAAAAAAAGTCCTCTTCTTTTCCCACGAAGGATAATTTGAAGAGGAGCAAGCAACAATCCTCACAAATGAGGGGGTGACATGTGTCACCCCTTTCTTTCTTCAAGGCCAAAGATTCCAAAGATAAAAGAGAGAAATGATAAAATAAATTTTAGCTCTCTTCTCCCAAATTACTCAAAATGATAAAAAAAAACATGTGCAAATTTTAACAAAGCACACTTATCCATACCCCTTACGTCAATGTGACTAAAGGGAAGGAAAAAAGGGAGGGAAACTCCCTCTATGCCTTGGAATTAAGCTCCCTACCTATTATGTAGGGTCCAAGGGCCCATTTTCATGATAAGGTAACCCCCAAACTAAAAAGAGGTCCCTAAAAATGCCTAAAATAACCCAATTTCGGGTTTGGCATTTTTGGCACAAGGGTAGAGGGTGTGGGGCCCACCCAAGGGTTCACATGTGACCCTAAACCCTCTAGTAAGTACATCATTAGCCTAATTCAAAAATTAATGAAACTGGGGTCATTAATTCCCCAAAACAAGTTTACAACACAAACTAAACACCCTAAGCAAAATTAATAATTACAAGACATATTACATTACAAATGAGGGTCACCCATGGTGCCCAAAACAATAATTCTAATGCTAAGGCCTCAAGCAATAAAAACGGCTAGGACTTAGCCCCGTGGGCTACTTGTGCAAAATTGTGTAGCTGACTTGAATCCCACATTCTCCCGTGACCTATCACCTACACACTTATTGCACACATTAAATGCACCTGTCTGATAAAATATGAATCAATTACTGAATAAGATATCAATGAATTCTAGACTAACATATCACCTTTCCGGAATCAAAAAAGTGACAACGTGCACAATTATACATAATTCACCATAAGTTAGACATAATGATAAGGTGACATGCATTCATAGAATCCCAACATGAAACTAACTGAGTATCCATCAATATAATTACGGTCCAAAACAACAACATACCAATTAGCATCCATGACATCATAAGATAATGAGACAACATAGTAATGAAGCTAAATTGGCGCTATATGCCTAAATGTCCATACATGCCTAATCCGATCAAATCTCCTAATGAAATGTCCAAGATCTAACAAATCCCTGCCAAAACATGTCTAAGAGTAAGAGGAACAACAAGTAACTAAGCTATAAAAATGTGGGCACTACATGATCACATAGTACTATTCATATGATTTCTAAGTGAGAAAAGTACTAATTGATCATTATCTTTGGCCATATTTTCTTTCTTTTCATTTCCTCTTTTGGTCTTACACTCCTTACCTAGTCTGTCGATTCAAAATTTTGAATTTCTCACTCTGGAAACAAGTGCCCAGCCCGGATGCCAGTGCCTAGGAATCCCCATCCCCTTTGTGTGCCCCCAAACTCTTTGTACTTAACTCAAATATTTTGGGTATTTTCTATCCATTTAGGCATCTTTATTTTTACTAGAAAACCTTTTAATGGTTAATTACAAAATTCAAATAAGGGAATCATATAAATATAGATATATGTGATCATAATAAAGGACAAAGCACTAAGCATTAGCTATCACCACCTATGGTTGCATCCAAAATAATTCTGAGAGAATTTAAACATCCATCTAGCTTCACACAAGGGATAAAGGAACACATTCTTCTCCATACACTTCATAGTAGGAGAAGTTTATTTTTCCATGCACACATCTATCTACATATTATAAATCTAGTTATTTCTCACTATCAAGTGTGAATCACACAAGAGCCACCTAGGGCACGATTCTACACACACACATAGAACTACATGGGGTCTACAATGTAGTGCAATGCTCGGTCATAAGTTCACTTTTTTAACAACCAAGGATAGTCTGACCTACCATTTTACATATTTATTTTTGGGAAATTGATTTAGTTTAGGGGTTTTTCAGGTGCTTCTTTCTTATTACAGGTTTCAGGTGAATAACAAAAAATTCCAGTGATATATAGGTGATTAAAGGTGACAAGTAGAGAATAGCTCACGACCATGTGAAGTTGGTTTTTGTACCTTCTAAGTAGTCACATGAACCTATAATAGGTATATGACACCCCATGCACCCATGACCCTACATAGGCGCTACGGTCCTAGCATTTATGGCACTTGTGTAATTTTCTGGGTCTGATTGTGACATCTTGCATTAATGTCCCAGTAGTTTTCCAACTCTGCACATCTTCGGCATCATTGCAAATCAACTAAGTATTTTTATCTCTCCTTCGCAGCTAGGGTTTTAAATATAAATTTCTTATTTTCTTGGTTCAAATCTTTACTTAATTGCTTATATCATTACACTACTACATATTTTAGATTAAGAATCTATTTATTTCAATATTTAATTAATCATTTGGTGAACCTGTCACTCAAACCCACTTTTCTTCTAAGGTTTTTATTATCTTCTCATTATGGCTCAATCTTAGGGTGAATTTACTGAAGCCCACCTTAAAAAGCTTGATTACCATCTTGTTGATCATCCTCATGATCTAGAATTTCTTTTATTCGTTGCTCTTGAGGAGGCCACCAATCTTGCAGAGCTTAATGACCCTACATTTGATCCTAGCTCTCTTATTCACTCATGACCTACATGGTCTCATTTTATGTTAGTCCATCACATTAGTCTAGGTCTATCATCTGAAAAATAGCTTCACATTAGTATACTTCACCTCCTCGAGCTCTTTCTTGTAGGTTCTTATCGCCTCCACACTCTCCTACACATAGGTCTCCATCACCTCCACATTCTTCCTCACATAGGTGCTCATCACCTTCGTGGTATCCTACATATAGGAATTCATCACCTTCTAGTTCTCATGTAGATATGTCCCATTCACCAACACACCATTCATCTCATACACTGTAGGTATTAGAGCATGGTCACATGCCTTTATCTCCACAAGCATTGGGTTGACAACCTTAGTCGTTCACTTTCATTGGATAACATATTCATCATCATACACTTGGGGGACATCATACTTTTTATCCTCCATTCTAGCATTCTTAGGTGTCTTACAGACTCTACACTTTGCATCTAGTCTCTCACATACATCATACATATCTTGATACAAATTCGTATCACCATTTCCCAATGACGCACTCATGTGTTACGGTTCACACTTGACTATTGAGGGCATACTACATACATGAACCTCACATACTACAAATTTCACACATCTTGCATTATTCACACCTCATTATCGCATCTTCTATCACACATCATATGCACTACATAATATAAACATTCATGCTATATCTTTCTTGCATCAAATTTTACACGTTGCATTTAGTACCCTATAAAGCACTCTAGTTATGCAGTTCATAATCAATTGTTGAGGGTTTCAATATTAAATTAACCTTTCCACACTCACTCACTCATTCACGCACTCTATAAACTCTACACTTTTATGATCATATCTTTCTAGCACATAATTCATTCCATTTTCTGACGACCCACTCTTTTTTTATGGTTCATTCTTGACTGCTAAGGGAGCATGTATAAATGAACCTCACCACATGCATACTCATATAGATCCACTAAGGGGGCACACAAATCCTATCACAATACCTTTTCATTCCATTCCATATCCCTTATACACAACACACTACATATCTTGGTTGCACATTGTTTGTGCTTACTTATTCTCGCATGATACATCTTGCTCACTATGTTATCTAGATACATTATATGTCATTATATTTTTTATATACACATGCATATTAACTTTTCTTCTAGTTATGATCATAAAATTTATATAGATTGTTACACACATCATGGAGTCTTGGTGCATTACCTATTACCAATCCCGTAGAGGCTCCTGGGGGCATCCAATTTCATACATGTCATAGGTGTTATTGTTTCGATTTATACTACTTCATATTCTCACTAGGAAACTACTATATAAGATTCTACACATATTTGACATATATTTAATCACTCTAACATGCTAATGGGTGCTTCATGTGTAACATTTGACTTATAGGTCTATTTACTACTATGGTTGTCTGTTTCTTTGCTTATTACTATTTACATTTATATGTCATTGTTTACGGGCTTTTCCCTATGTCTTACTTGTTCACTACTTGTGTGTTTTTTGCCACTTCGGCCACACTTGTATTGTGACATCGTGAGTCATTTCCCATGTTTATAACCTGATTCTCATAGTCTACATTGTCTTATTGTGTGTTAGCTTACACATTGTCTTCTTTCTTGCTAGCACACATATTATATTCTACATGTGTTTTGGTCGTGTTTGCACTATAACTTGTTTCTAGCCACTCTTTTCAAATTTTCCGTAGTTTTAACCAAGCACATTCCTTCCCCCGTTATAGGGAATACATTTTAGTTAAGTAGTTTGTCTTCCTTTAGGACGCATACTCATCATTGACATCACATACACCCCAAATAAAGGGGGGAATAATTGGGTGAATCAATCACCCCATACAGTAGTCTACAGTCACAGTACAACATAGTTCAGTACTGATACAACACAGTCTTAAGTATCAGCAACGACCTAGAATCTGAATTTTTTCTTCAACATAGCACAAAAAATAGCACCTCGATACAAACAATAATGCCTGAGCACCCTTGACCCTTCCTAGATGCTTGTGACCAGGGGGTAGTTACACATATTTTCTCAGTTTAACATATTTTTCAGAAATTTACACAATGACTTTTATAGGACATATAGTCCTTTAACACTCGACATGCATACATTATACCTTATTTTCTACTTTCACATTAGATTGAATTGGATCGGATTTTTACACACCATCTGTAGTGGTGTTTACACTCTAGGAATTAGTCAAAGGTTAGAGAATAACACTATAATTTTCTCCCTACACTTCTTCGATACTTGGAGGAGTTGGCGTGAGATCGCCCAAAAAACTCGCACTCAGCCCAACTGTAGTGAGATTGACAAAAAAATTCATTCTTCTACATCATCTTCAGGATCCTTTCTATCTCTTTCACTCATCATGGATTAGGTGCGCATTCTCATTTTTGAAATTTTACGTGCTTTTTAAGCATTTTGATCATATTTTTCATATACACGTATTTGAATATTTTTTCATTTTTCTCTTTTACAGGTTCATCCTTATGAGAAGCGGCAGTCACATAAATCACACATCAAGTGACATAAAAATATGTACAACATGAAATTTACACTACACATTCACCCCTAGGGCCATCGTTTTCACTTCCTCTTCTCTAGCATCAACGCTTCATATTTTAATCACTCCATGCTTTTTCTTCTCTTTTGGTATGCTTTTCACCATAGATCTACATGGTTATAAGGTACACATCTATTTTCTACTTTAAGGTATCAATAATTCATTCAACAACATAAAGTGGGGGTAGATGTAGACACTAAATCACACAATTTGGGTATTTATCTAGTCTTGATCACATGTTGCTATTCATATGATTCCTAAGCAAGAAATATAATGATTGATCACCATATTTGGCCATATTTGTTTTCCTTCTATTTCCTCTTTTGGTCTTACACTCCTTTCCTAGTTTATCTGTTCATACTTCAGAATTTCTCACTTTAGATAAAAGTTCCCAACTAGTATGCCAACACCCAAACGCCCCCATTCCCTCTGGGTTCCTCGACCTCTTTTTACTTAACTCAAATATTTTGATTCTTTTCTATCCATTTGGGCATCTTAATTTTTACTAGTCATCCTTTTAGCAAACTCTAACTAACTTTGACTAAATCTACTCTAGGTGGCAGAAATTACTATTTTTAGCAGTTTAGTAGAACTTGTTATTCTTAGTAAGTTCACATGCTTATTCGTGCGGGAAAAAAAATTTCCATGAATATTTTACATGCCTAAATTAGAGGAATTTCCAACTTTCCAATTGACAATGCATGTAAGAGACTAACATTAACTAATTCCCAAAAATAGGAAAAAACTAAATTAAAAATTAAATCCTAATTTTGATCCTTAGATGGTGGAATTCATACCCAAAAATGTGCCAAAATGTTATCCAACTAGAAGGGTGGGTTAATAGGTGTGTTTTTCTTGTCGTAACAGGTGGTTTAAAAAAACAGACCCAATCAGACACCCGGAGCAAAAATTAGGACATTGTCAAGTTCGTGCTAATTTTAATGCATCACTAAGCATTAGCTATCACCACCTAAGGTTGGATCCAAGAGCATTATAAGAATCCATATAGATTGAAACAAGGGACAAGGAACTACATTCTTCTATAAACACTTCATAGTAGGGGAATTTCATTTTTTCATGGACACATTTTTCTACATCTTCTACTCTAGTTATTACTCACTATCAAGTGCGAATGGCATAAGAGCCACCTAGGGCATGATTCTACACACACACAAATAGAACTACGCGGGGTATGTAATGTAGTAAAATACTCTGTCATAAGTTCACTTTGTTGACAACTGAGAACAATATGACCTCCCATTTTACATCTTCCCTTTTTGGGATTTGATGTAGTTTGGGGGTTTTGTAGGTGATGTTTTCTTATTGCATGTTTTAGGTGAATAATAACGAAGTCCAAAGACATAAAAACAATCAAAGGTGATAATAAAAAAACAACTTGCGACCTTGTAAATTTGGGTTTCACACCTTCTGAGTAGTCACAAGCTCCCAGAATAGATCTTTGGCACCCCAGGCACCCTTGACCTTGTATAAGCACCTTGGTCATAGCATTTACGACATTCCTACAATTTTGTGGGTTTGATTGCAACATCGTTCCTCTTTATTCTAGAATTTTTCTAGCTCTGAACATCTTCGGCATCACTGTGAATCAACTAAGTATTTTTATCTGTCCTTTGCAACTAAGGTTTGAAATCTAAATTTCTTATCTGCTAGGGTCAAATTTGTACTTAATTCTTTATATCATTACATTTTTACATATTTTAGATTTAGAATTTATTTATTTTAATATTTTCTTAATCACAGATCCATTATCAACTATAGTGCACTTGATAAACACATTATGAATGCAAACTTGAATATATAATGGGGTGGCATTATCAAAAATTGTTTAGGAGTGGACAATATAATCAAGAGCTTGTATGCTAGATGAATATGTAGGCAAGCTATGATAGATAGGAGACATGGAAAGCTAGATAGATATTGATAATTATGTCTAAGATTTGGCATGATGAATGAAATATATTGAAATCCACAACCAAGGAAATAAACCCTAATGTTACTAGGGCTAGGGTTATGATATTCAATGAGAAGGTAAGGTTCACCAAATGATTTAAAAAATTAAAAAATAATCATAGGATTTCGATCAATCAGATGATATTAGAAACATGTAAGATATAACATCTAAATAGTAAGACAGTGTAATCAATAAGAGGATGAGAGTGACTTAGTTGATAACTCACTGTCCATGCTAGATCTAGGCTAGAATACTGATGGAATAGGTTAGATCTAGTTAGTATATGATTTGTTTGGAAAATAGAAATTTGTAAATATTCTAGACAGTAGTTCCCAGAAGGGGATAGGACCACCTCAGGTGCTAGTGTCCTAGTAGTTATTCAGGATTTGATATTTATAGGATCTGATCATGTCACCTTCACTTTACTCTTTAGAGCTCTAATGTCCCAACCTAAGAAATCCCTAGCTACCTGTATAAGGCTCAAACATACTTAGATGGAATAAAATATACATATTGTTGAGTCAGAATGAAATTAAAGGTCACCAAAATTTGATTTCACCGAGCTCTACACTAAATTTTAGAATAGATGTAGTTATGATGTGTGTGTGTGTGTGTGATATAATTGTGTCGCTTGAAGCTAGGTTTTTCTTGTGTCAGAAACACCAAGATAGTTGGATAAAACTAATTTTATCCTAAGTCAATGTGTGTGATGGAATTTAGAATTTTCCCCTCCTATGTAGTGAATAATGCAACCCACAATGCATTTATTGAGAATTACTTTCATCCAAGTAGTAGATACGAAGTAATATCCCAATTTTTCCAAACCCTTAGAATAGTAAACAGTTATTGTCCCTCTTCTCTTATGTTTTTAAATGCCGAATTGACCATTATCTTTTCTAAAACTTCTATTATCACTTTGGGTATATATATACCCAAAGTGATAATAGAATTTTTAGAAAAGATAATGGTCAATTTGGCATTTTAAAACATAAGAGAAGAGGGAAAGAGGAAAAAAATTCCCAAAGGGGACAATAGCATCTGGGATCTCGTGTCCCTACTAGGCATTATTTTCTGAAATTTTTTGAGGATAAAACAAGAAATATTGAGTTAGGTCACATGTTGTACAATTACCAAAACTAAAAGTATAGTTCTAGAAAAACAAAGGACAAATGTATAAAATGATAAAACAATGTAAAGAAAAACAAATGTTATTAATGTCTAGTTTTCTTTATTTTTAATCATTGATATAATGATATACTGGAGACGTGATGTAATAGTACTAAGTGTATAATTTCATGTCTACAATAAATAAAAATATAAAAAGATACAGCTCCCATAATTGAGCAATTCCAAAATAATATAGAAGGGTCAAGGACGTATGGTATGTCCTTGGAAGAGTTGTATGATTTTTTTCCAAGTTGATTTCTAGTCACTGTCTCTATAATGAAGTATTTTAAGGTTTAAATATCCTTTTTCCTCCAATGAATTTTCCTATAACCTTCCAAAATTATCTATAATCAGCTAAGAGCATTGATTCCTTTTTATTATCAATTTTTTTTCTTATCTGTCATATTAGTTACAAGTATAAAAGCATTATTCTGATTATGATAATTAATGTTAGAAGTTATTTAATTGGAATATCCATATTTTTCTAACCCATACATCTTTTAGTGTACTTAATTCACCAAAATCAATTAGGTTTCAATTAAAATCTAATTAGGGTGTAAAATTTTTGGTGATCCTGAATTGTGATTCGATCATAGCATCCATATTAGCTTCCATAAGGCCTTCATATGATCTTAATTTTATGCTTAGTGATGTATTTATTTACCTATATATCATCATTCTTAAACATAATCTATTCTATAGTGTTTTACTTCAATTGAGGGGTTCTAGATCCTCTGGTACTAGGAGATATTACTCCCTTTATGTCAGTATATACTGTGGAACCATGTCACCCACTATAGGCTCATATTCTATGATTAATATCTTTTCTAATGATTTTCTTACCATCAATTCTGATCCTACCCATGGTGAAGGTTCCAACAAAAACCTTACTACTCATTCTCATGATTTAACTGAATATGAAGTCAAACTTCTTAGACACTTCTTACAAGAAAACCCCGCTCATATTGATCTACTCATTTATACTATAAGAGACCATCTTAATAATAATCCACTCTCTCATATTGATACCTTTTTCATGCCTACATTTGCAATGCCTAACTCCTTTAGGCTACCTAATATTCCCATGTAAAATGTTTCTATGCCTCTTCCTACCACCACTATTGCTACTACACATCCTATATCAAATCCTAATGGTTCACACACTTCTTCCACTAGTACACAAGCTCTTGAAAACATTTTTTATACTCTCTAAGCTCAAATATTATAATTACAAGAAGGTGTATCTACTTATACTGAAGATATCGATTAAAATAAACTACTTCAAAATCCCCCTACACTCAAAGTGGTATTTTATTATTTTCCCATTGGTTTTATTACTCCAAAATCCCCTACTTATGATGGAAAAGGAGATCCCTCCAAGCAGCTTCATTTTTTCAATGTGGCCTGTATTGATCACACTTCTCATGATATTTTGCTCACAAATCTCTTTTATCAAATCCTTAAGAAATTTTCACTGAATTGGTTCTACAATCTCCCCACACATTCTGTGTTCTTTTACTTTTTGGAAAATCAAAATTTGGCATAATTATCTATTAACATTGGGTACAAAGTTTCATATGCATAATTATCTAAATTATGACAAGGGTCCACTGAGCCTATCAATGATTAAATCTTATGATATAAGACCATGCTAACCAAGATGAGTAATATCCTTACTGATAATGAATTACAAGATCTATTCACCTAAATTTTGTTACCATATTTTCAATAATTGGTATTATCAGACAAATTCTGATCTTTTGACCATCTATGTCATATACTCAAGGATCATGAAGGTAAGTTATTACATATGAAGAAGAAAAGTACATTCTTAACACTCCTCCCACATCTACTACCATGTATCTAAGAAAATTTAAATTCAAAATCAAGACATGATGCTAAGGTAATTTTTGTTCAAAATTACCCCCTGATTATTTAGATAACTTGAAGTACCATTCTAACTTTGTGTTCAAGACTTCAGGTTGCACGCACCCTTGGTTTTCTTCCTTAGCACATTTTTTTGTAGTTCCTTACACGTACCCTTGTACACCATTTATGCTTCTTATTTTTGCTAATTATTCCCTTCGCTTCCTTCTACGCAAATTTTGTGAACTTTCACCTTTCTCATATTTATTCTTATATCTCCCCATCTTCCCTTTACACGCACTTCTTGCATATCTGCTTTCCTTTCCTGATATTTTTGCATCTCTATCATCCATACCTATTTAATTGCATTCCATTTTTAAAGTCCTCGACATGTTTCTTTTGCGTATGCCTTCATTCCTGAGTTTTGTGCATCTCTCGTCCACACCCATTCTCATTTCTTGTCTATCATTTGTGCATTTTCTATATGCATTTACTTCTACGCATCCTTATATTGTGCTCTCTTATTTATTCTTCACATAATTTCATAACTTTGTAGATATGCACCTTTTCTTCCCATCCCCATGCACCCCCTCATGCGTGCTTGCATATATTTTCATTCTTTCCTATGTAATAGTCACTAAGTGCTACATGTCACTCCCGGGTACTTTTCAGATTGAGTGCATGACACACGACCTATAAGAATATGCCACCTATGAACTAGATCCCTATAGAGAGTGAATGCATGACACGTGATAGAAGAAGAAAAAATTAAACAGAAAATCACCTAAATCATTCTACTGATAATATCATGCCATGTGTCTTACATGTTCATCTTGTACTCTAAATCTTCAAACCGCCATAACATTTTCTACAGAGATAAAATTCATATGTACCTAAATGCATTGGAAAGATGCTGATGAGAGCTACACTCTAGTGTTTTCAAAATCATATTTTGGCTGGATTTGGTAGGTGAAAATAGGGAATCACGATTTTATTCATTAATGCACACATCCAATTAACTTAACCACCCACATTTGATTAGATATGGTATCCTTATTTCTTTAACAAATAAATAAAACATGGGGGGTAGATCTGACAGTGTTACAAGAAAACATGCAAGCATTTATTACATGTTGTTGGTGGGTGTTGGGCCCCTGGAATATTAACTAAGTACAAAAAGCATGCAAGGCAGGGTTTTTGGAAAGGGTTTAAGGAAGCTCATGGCATGCGTGATGTGTGCGGATAGAACCAAGGGTTTGAGACTTAGAAAAATTGGACATTCGGAGTAGAACACGTGAAAAGGATGACCCAATTACGTGTAGATAAGGTGCCAGTCTGATGACAGGTTGGCCTAGGAAGGAGCATGCCTGCGGTAGAATTTTCTAGAAGCACATCATGGGATAAAGTGGGAAGCTTATACCTGGAGGAGTATGCTTGCATATAGGATCACATTCAGACACTTGGCATCGGATCTGAGGGCACTAGAGGATGAGTTGGCAGTCCAGAAAAGCTATAAATACAAGCACCTGCAGAGTAAAAAGGAGAGACAAAGAGTATGGGCGGAGCTCTGCAGAATTACTACAAGGACTCTGCTAGTGGATAATGGCATTTGGGAGAGGATGTATTAGGCATGGGATTGTAATTTTATTTTTGATAGCTTAGTTGCATAAGTCTAGTTGCAATGCATGACTGCGGTCTACTTCTCTGTGACACTCTGTAATGGCTCAATGGATGTAATGAGGTTACCTATTATATGTATACATGAATATCAATGATTATGATGCATACTTATCTCTCATGAGTTCTCTCTCCTTTCATGATAAGTATGGATGCTTGTATGTTTCTTTTTGAAATGATGCACATTATAGATTCTTTTAAATACTCTACCTAAAATGACTGCAAGGATCTAGAGGCCGTTCTGAGCCCTATGGTTCTTGTATGTTTTGAACCCTTTTAAAGGTGGTTCAAACACAAATCATAGATGATGTTTCCCACTAAACTCACATAAAAGAGAGACTCGACACTCATGCGTGCCTCGGGTGAGCACCCAAATTTTTTTGGGTTATAGGCCGATGCACATGGGGTTCCTTTCTTTATGTTAAGGGTAAAAATGACTACATATTGGTTCCATTACCGGGACCTCTTTTCGAAGTTGTAGTGGGATTTAACATACATCATGATCTGTGTAGTGAGTAATGACAGAGAGGTTAACTTTGGAAGGTATTGAATCATGGTTTAAAAGAACAGAGGATGAATTCACTCAGAGATTCAACACTGGACCTGAGTTTAATGCACGTAGATGGGTAGAAGATAATCTCTACCACGATCTATATGAGACCTTTTTCTACTGTTTCCCAGTGGAATTGTATGAATGGCTCGTAGCTTATGCATCTAGATCAAGTTGGCATTATGGATTGTATGTGTGGACCCAAGAAGAATACAAGAGGCTGTAAGATGTGGATCTGACATGGACCCATGCTATGGATCATTGGTGGAAAGGAGTATTGACTAGCTACACTCTGGAGTATGCCATTTCCACATATTCCTATTTGGAGGTTACTAATTTTGAGTTTCTACGGGAGCCTAGAGGATCATTTCTACGTGTTTTCCCTCTGTCTCTGAAGATCTTGATGATTACCATGAGTTTAGAGGCATTCCCAATGGCTGGCTAAACCATTCTGAGCATTGGGTGAGGAAGCTAGGGTGGAGGAAGATGGCAGATGTCTGTGAAAGAGAAGGATAGGGAGGAAAGACAACTCAAGTATGGTGAAGCACGTGAAAGGGAGATTGCTAGACAACATGAGGTTACATGTGTGATGGATGAATGGTGGTAGACATTATGGGAAGGATTTGAGGTTCACATAGAGGATGTGGAACCTGAGCAGTCTGTGCGACCCCATCTTGGTAAGCAAGTGAGAGAGACCCCTTCAGCTTCTGATGAGAGTTCATTGCACAGAGAAAGAAGAACCGTTGGAACACATCTGAGCCCCCTAGTGACCAGACCCTGGTGCTTGGTTTTCTAGATCAGGGGGAAAATATTTCTGATCTAGTTGGTTACATTAGAAGTGATTGATCTACACCCAGGAGGTATAATTTCTCGTTTGGGCCTTCTATGGCTGCAAACACCAACCCAGTGTTAGGAATTTTCAGGAAAGGTATAGGCACACAAGATTTTGGTCTCACATCTGGGAGTGGCATGGGGTATACTATTGGTAGTGGGGCATTATCACAGACCATAGGTGTACAACTCAGTGGAACTATGGGGACCCTTGGCATGACCACTTTAGGACCTGGTGGGCCTGGTGGATCTGGTGGTTAAAGAGGAACAGGAGCTAGTGGGTTTAGTGGATCTAGTGGTTCAGGACCTGGTGGGCCTAGTGGATCTGGTGGTTCAAGACCTGGTGGACCTGGTGGATCAAGAGATGGAGGAAACACAGGTGGAAACCAAGGCTCTAGCTCAGGAGGATTCGGGCCCCAACCACCCCCACAAGTTTTCTTTGAAATGTCTCTACATTTTCCTGATTATAGAGGTATTGAGGATGTTGTGGAACATGTTCACAAAGTGTGAACTGCTATCATGCACGAAGGGTATCACAACCCCAAAATGGAAGACTAGTCAGTTTATAACCATGTTGCAAGGGTACATGCATAGCTGGTATAGGAAGTATGACCCTCACCAGATGGTAGTGGACTCTACTCCTTTAAAAAATGCATTCTTGGTAGAATTGCACATTCCTGAGTTTGAGCAGAAGAGCATCAATGCTTTGAAGGAGATTCAACAAGGAATGGCAGTGAGTGTGTGACGAGTATGATGTGCGCTTTAAAACTCTCTTGTCTAAATTATCATATGATATTCACCCTTCACAACATGCTCAGTGGTTTGTTGGAGGGTTGATCACTCCTTTTAGAAGGGCCTTATCTCATAAAACTTTTACAGACCTGCGCGAGGCATTAGAAGCTGCTCTGCACATTGAGGCTGTTGGTAGTGTTGATACTAGCATTAGCCCATTCCTGGAGGCTCAGATTGTTGCTATGGCCAAGCAGTTGGAAAATTTGTCTGTAAACTCAGCCCATGAGACTCTGTAGTGGTTTTTGGTGCACAGATTGTGAAGTAGAGGGGCACGTTAAGGATAATTTCCCCCAAAGGATAGTACGTGTCGTGGTAGTAGATTGTGAAATTTGTCATGGGGACCATGATGTGAGTAGGTGCCCCTTGCTACAGTGCCTAATATGGAAGAATGTATCTTGTTACTGCAAGATTTTCACCTCTACAACCCATGATACTAAGGACTATAGGCTCATCGATCAGATCCATGAGGCCATTGATCATGGGGTGCACCAGACCAGCGTTGCCAGTAGTTCTAAGGGTGATGATCACCATTATGAGGAAAACGTAGATGGAGGCACGCATGGAAGAGATTTTTAAGGAGGGTTCCATGGTCATGGAAACCATGGAGGAGGAAGGACTGAGTTCCCACATGGAACCTGTTTCAACTATGGATCTACAGATCATTACAAACGTGAATTCCTAGACCTATTGTAGTGCTTGTGGTGTGGAAAGAAGCATAAGTATGAGGAGTGCCTGGAATTGTTTGAACACATGAATCAACATCACCGAAAAGACAAGGGTGCTACAATGGTCAGTACTAAGAAGGTAGACATCTAGTGGATGCCTCGGGTAATACATGATATAGGTTTGGAGCCTGTCTTGGTAACAACAAGGGTAGAAGTCGCGTGCACAAGAGAGATACCAAGACAGAGGAACCTGGTCTCAAGGGAAGAAGTAGTTCATGGAAAGTATCCAGACCCTGCGCATCAAAAGGAGGTATATCAAGACAATATGGATGTCATTTGAAGCTTACAAGGGGAAATCCAGTGTCTAAGGGAGAAAATCCAGGAGGGAGGAATAAGGAAGGAGAATTGAGGTGCCTGAGGATGACCTAGACGAGGTCAAGGAGGTATGTAAAATGCTAAGGCAAGAGAATATCATTCCCTTGCTAGGATCATGGTTGAGAGAGAAGGTACCACATGCTAGAGGAGAGTGTGAGAGGTAGGTCTTGCATGTAAACCTTCCCCCTCATAGCCTTGACTATGACAAGGAGATCATGTTGAATGCAGTTGTAGATGGATGGCTCCTCAGTAATATCCTCATTGACACTGGCGTGGAGGTTAATGTTCTAACTTTGGATGCATGGCACTAGATGGGAAGACCTATGTTACAACCATCTTTTAATGTGTTGTATATGGAAAACAAGACTAAGGTGATGCCCATCGGTGTCTTAAAGGATGTAGCTATTACTATCTAGGGAGCTAAGTTTACTGGGGACTTCGAAGTCTTGGCACTCGCCGAGGTAGAAAATTTCTCAGTGCTACTTGGGTTCCCATGGTGTTACAAGAACAATGTGGACCTTCGGTTCAATAAAGGGTACATCAGATTTGTAAATAAGGAGGAGAGGGTTGTTATACCCCTGGCTGATGGTAAGTTGACACCCTATATTGAACCTTTGGGGGAAGAAGTTCTGGACAGGATATACGTGTGCTTAATCAGGGACCTAGATATAATACATCCCACTAATGGAGTTATCCAGTTTGAGGATGCTTAGTTAATAAGTGATACCGCCAGTCTAGCATTAGATAATTGGGCACATGGGTTTATGAATTAATGGGATGATAGCTAAGAGGGTCAGTTACTAAGGTATTTAAAGGTGCACACAGTTTGGTGCCTAAGAGGAAAAAAACTACCCAAGTATTCAAGAGGAGCCTTCCTTGAGATATTTCTTTAGGAGATAGAAGCTCGGTGGGGGGATGAGAAGGAATAGAGAGGGATGGTAAGTTATTTCTTTCTTGAAACAATGACATGGTGGTGGGTTACACATCAGGAGATCCTTTTGGAGTGGCGCGTTGTAAGAATTGGTCTCTTTGTTAGATTCTCTAGGAGTAATGTACCCACCATCATTAAGGACTACCATGGGAAGGAGCCCACCTCTTTCCATATCCAACAGTGTGAATGGGTCTAGAGAGAAGGAACGGAATCTTTTCCACCATCCCTCTAGGTGTACAAGTTACATTCTACACTGCAGGGTTGCACACATGCATGGTACATTCATTTAGAGACACACCGCCAGACAAGGAATTGGAAAGAGCTCGCGGATGACCTTATTCAAACCTTTGAGTATCAGAATACCAAGCCATCAGTTGATAAGGCCTTACAGGATATCAAGTGCCTTACCATGGGGGATAGTGCCATGATGGAGGATAGGCTGTTAGAATTACTAGGTGAACCAGGATTGGAGGTGTGCTTTGAAGAAGAAGTAGAGGAAACAGAAGAGTTACAGCTTGAGCACACATGTTTGAAAAAGGAGAAAGGAAATTTGGTGTATGTGATTGATGGAGAGGAATAAAAAAGCTTGGATGTTAGCCACTCTGTAGGGACACGTGAGGTAGTGGATAGTGTAGATACTCACACGCACACCTACCATGAACCCTTAAAGATAAATAAGGTTAACATCAGTTTAGGAGAAGAACCTAAGGAAGCTATTATTGGAGACTACTAGTTGGAGAAGGAAGTTTCTAAGATCATTGATCTCTTGCATGAATTTGAGGATTTATTCCAACACGGGTACCATGAGCTCAAAGATGTTGACCATTCCTTGGGGAAGATGAAGATAAATCTGAAGGACGGTGCATGCCCGATTAGGAAGAGGTCCTATGGGATGAATCCCAATTTATGCATGAAGGTTAAGGAGGAGATAGAAAAGATGATAGCTTCTGGGATCATTGAGGTAGTGGAGGAATCAGAGTGGATAAGTTTGATGGTAATCAACATCAAGAAGGATGGGCGGATTAGGATCTGTGTGAATTACAGGGAGTTGAACGTAGTTTATGTCATTGATCCCTTTCTGAACCCCTTCACTGAATAAATTTCAGAATTAGTCACTGGGCGCTAAATCTATTCCTTCACGGATGGATTTTCAAGGTACCACCAAGTCCGGATTGCAAAGAAGGACTAGGAGAAGAAAACTTTTGCCACTGAGTGGGGAAGTTTTACATACATGGTCATGCCCTTTGGATTGAATAATGCACCTACTGTTTTCTCACACATAGTGGTGCAAGCATTCCAGGATTTCATCCATAAGTTTCTTCAGGTCTATTTGGATGATTGGACAGTGTATGGTCTAGTTAAGGACTATTGTGACAATTTAAGGTTAATATTTGAGAGATGTAGGCAGTTGAGGATATCCCTCAACATTAAGAAGTGTGTGCTTGCTACACCCTTTGGGAATTTATTAGGGCACATAATATGTAAGGAGGGCTTGCTGGTAGATTCTACTAAAGTTACAGTTATTGTGGGGTTAGGGGAGCCTACTAGCTAGAGCGCAATGCATGGATTCCTTGGGAATATGGGTTATTACAGGAAATTCATCAAGGGGTATGCCAAGATCACCACACCTTTAGAGGAATTTCTAGGACATAAAAGTGCCTTCCATTGGGGAGAGGAACAACAAAGGGCGTTTGATACATTAAAAGATAGGATTTTCACCACACCTATATTATGTTTTCCCTCTTGGGACAAGCCCTTTCATGTCCATGTAGATGATGTAAGGACTGCTATTGGAGCACTGCTTGCACAACCAGGTGAAGGGATTGTTGATCATCCTTTGTGTTTTGTAAGTAGGAAGCTGACACCAGCAGAGCATAACTACACCACAATTGAGCACGAGGCATTGTCAATGATTTACATGATTTTCAAGTTTAGATAGTATCTACTGGCAATACCCTTTGTTTTTTACACTGACCACATGGCATTAAAGTATTTGGTGAACAAGCTTTTTCTATAAGGGCACATATGTCGGTGGGTGTTGTTGTTTCAAGAGTTTGAATTCACCATTGTAGTAAAGCCTAGGAAAAGGAATTGTGGACCTGATCATCTATTGAGAATTGATTCAGGGGAGGATGTGTAAAGTATTGAGGAGAAAATGCCAGACATACAACTGTTTAGGTTGCGGGCCCTTGGATTTGGAAGATATTGTAGTATTTTTAAAGGTGTGGCGCCAGAAGGAATGAACACATTAGAGAAAAAGTAGTTAGCCACACATGTTAATCAGTGGAGACTTATACAAGTTGGGACGTGATGAAGTTTTGCCCAGGTGTGTATTAGAGAATGAATTCCTGTCCATCATGGAGGAAGCACATGAAGGAAGTGCGGGTGGGAATTATGTATGTGATTCCACCATGTGTAAAATATTAATGACAAGTTTTTGGTGGGAAAACCTATACAAGGATTGTAAAGACTATTGTAAAGTGTGTGACCATTGTTAGCAAATTGGAAAACCTGGAAGGAGAGATGAAACACCTTTGTGCCCTATCCCTAGCATGGAGCCTTTTGAAAAATGGGCAATAGACTTTGTAGGCCCTATTGCACCAGTGACGTGTAGGACTGGGTCAGGCTGTGTCATCACTTACATGGATTATTTGACCAGGTGGGTAGAGGCAGCCCCGACTAAAGATTACACAGTAGCCACATCGGCAAGGTTCTTATGGGAGAACATTATCATAAGGTATGGATGCATGTTGAGTTTGACCAGTGATAGGGGTACACATTTCTTGAATGAGACCATGAGGATCCTATTATCAGAATTCATGGTGGCTCATCACAAGACTATGCACTATCACCCACAATCAAATGGAACTGTAGAAGCATTCAACAAAATACTGAGTCATACCCTAACCAAAATTTGTGATGTCAGAAGACAAGATTGGGATGAAAAAGTATCAGTAGTATTGTGGGCTTACATGACAATGTATAAAAGGCTGAACAAAGCCACACCGTTTCAGTTGGTGTTTGGCATGGAAGCTATTTTGTCAATTGAATTCATGTTACCTTCTCTACGAATAACATGCACATGAGGGTTGGTCGATGAACAAGCGCTAGAAGAAATAATTAAGGAGTTAATGAAATTGGATGAAATAATATCACTCGCCAGGTGGAGCCAAACAATTGAGAAAGAAAAGCAGAAAGCTTGCCATGATCACCACATTAGAAACAAGAAGTTTGAGGTTGGGAAGATGGTTTTACAATATGATTCTAAGTTTCTGCACCACCCTAGGAAGTTGAAAGTCCATTGGTTGGGTCCTTACACAATCTCATACATCCTTGATTTAGATGCATGCCAGTTCCAAGCACTGGATGGGATGAAGTTACCTAGAGACTTTAATGGGAGTAGGCTGAAGTACTACTATAAATAAGTCTTCTTGGTGTTTGTAAATAAGGTAGTTTTTCCAGTTAGTTTAGAAATTTCCTTTATGCATTCCTTTTCTTGTGTTTCCCTTTTGCGTTGTTGTTTTGTTTTGCACCTTGGGCACCGGTAACCTTATGCTACTTTTGAGAATTTATAAGTGTGCAGAGGGCCACACATTGTTTTAAGTGTGGGGTGGAGTAATGTGAAGGAGCGCATGGTTAGAGTGACAAGGAAGTTTGTGTTAAAAATCCTTCTTGAATGGCCTGGTTGAAAGAGGTGTATGGAGAGAAAAGAGAGAAAAAGGATGATTGGTGCCAAGATAAAGCTACTTTTAGATCCCACATACTAAGGAAGAGAAAGTGCATTAAGCAACATGAGGTAGGTGAGAGCAAAAATTAGGACAGAAGAATTGCTTTTTGCTTTTGTTTTGCACACGTAAGAGTATCCTATCAGGTTGGATTGGTTGTGCGCCAGAAGGTTGGAGGAGTTTTCACGCGTAAAGGAAAGTGATCAAGTCATAATTCATTTGAAAAAGCCACATTAAATGAAGAAAGTATGGTGGTAGGTGAAGTAGCATTTAATGATAAAAAAGGGAAAAACTATAAATAAGGGGTCAGGAAACTTCATTTTTCACTTTTTGTATAAGAGAACGAAGTGATTTTTACACCTTTTAAAACTAGGGCTTCCAGAAAACTGATCTGTGTGAAGAAAAACTTGGAGCAATTGAAGTGTGAATAGCTAGTTTGGATTTGTGAACTAAGAGAAAGGTATTTCACGGGCATAGGAGAAAGTGTGAGGAGATGCCGTCTTGTGAAGGGAGTATCCCAGTTAGGGTTTGAAGAACTAGGGCACAGGGTTAAGGAAATTTCTTCACAAGTTCGAGATCTAGGGTTGGAGGGAGCGGAAGAAAAAAGTAGCAGAAGTATTTTGAAGTGGGTAGAAGACCTAGAGAATGGAACCCAAGAAACAAGCTAGTACACCCAAGAAGGACAAGGGAAACGGCAAGGGAAAACAACAAGAAATTGAGTTAAGCATGGATGAGAATTGGGTAGTAGAAATGTAGTACCCAGATGGAGTGTTTTTGGGGAAGGTATGGTAGTCCCATCTTAGGGACATGTCTGTAAATGATTATAATCATCGAAAAGGTACAATTTGAAAAGGATTTTGCACTGGAGTTAGTGCGCCTAGCAAACAAGATGATTCTCGAAGGTTTTCCTATATATAATGATGACGTGAAGGTCAAGTTGGAGAAGGAAGGGTTGCTACAACTCTTTGAGTTTCCCTACTTTGGGAAACCAGAGTGACTATACTAGTGGTTGATGTCGCGTGTGCACGGGGACTATTTCCACTTCACAGGGTGAAAGATGTGGCTAACTCCTCAACTCATTTCACAATTCACATGCCTCATCTATGAAGTAGATGGGTTGGAAGATGATTTGACGGACAAGGAAGTGATTAAGGAAACTATCGCCATTGTTTCCTGTAAAAAGGGGTCAAGATATTATGATGTCGCAGACATTAAGGATCTAGTAATGAGGATGGTTGCACACCTGGTGTTGAAGATAAATGGCTAGGAGAGATAGAATCAAGTCAGTAAACCATGGTTAAATGTTTGCAAAAAAAATTTAGAGGGCACCATCTATAATTTTTCTGCATTCATCATGGATGAAATTATCAACTGCGTGAAGGAAGGTGACAGGATCCTTTTTGGAAATGTGTTGCTAACTATAGCATTCTCAGAGATTGGGGTACCAGATGCTTCAGATAAATTCATATGGGAGTACCCTGATGAAAAACCCCTCACCCACTAAAAGATCTGAGAAGTATGCTTGTGACACTATGACAAAAGTGCATAAGGCACAATTGGAGAAGTGGTACACACACCTGAGGAATGTGTTTGGGGAAGAATGGAGAATTCCCGAACAACTTCCAGTGGCCACTAGGGGAGAGGCAGTATTTGCTGTGTACTAGCATTATTGCCTAGGCAGATTTAAGTTATTAGATGACTCATGGAGCCCTCAGTGCAAACTCCCCTTTTCCTTCATAGCTCAATACTTCCAAGCAGGAGTAAATAGATTCAAGGAGTCTAAAAAGTTTAAGTTGGACCTTGGTAGCTTGGAAAAATACCATAGGGAATTGCACAAAGGGTTTGTCTACCTTGGCTAGCATGTATACATAGAGTGTTATATGTCACATGAGGTTCAAATGACAAGGCCATGACTCTGCCCATTGTAGGAGGATCTACGGCGTGCATTTTCATTTGCATAAGGCCCAAGGTAGAGAAGGGCACATACCTAGAGAACAAGGTATCTATACCTCAGGATCCAACTAGGAGGAAAAGTCCTACGCTCAAATGAGAGGAAAAAGAACTAGAAAAGCAAATCCCTAGTTTGGTGGGGACATAGGAAATAGGCTCCCCCGGGATAAGTGCCAGAACTAACATGTACTTGCATAAGAAAGAGGCTGTAATCGGGGAAAAGAATCTTGAACCAGAAGAACCATCAGAAAAGGATTCTTTAGAAGAAGAAATGGAGTCACCTACACTGGAATCTCTGGTTAGGAAAAAGTATAAGGTAGAAGAGGGGACCACCTCGAAAGAAGCTGGGAGCATGGAAGAGAAGGATAGTAGTGAAGAAGAAATAAGTGAGGAAGAGGACCCCGAGAAGGATCAAGGGCCACCTATTTTTAATATAAATGATTCAAAGGAGGAAGGAGGAGAATAAGAACAAGGGTTTCTTTTTGTGAGGTGTAAGGATAGCCAGGCAGGAGGAAGCACCTAGGACATGGGAAAATATGAAGAGGCTAGGATGAAGAAATAAGAGGTGCTAAGCTCAACACAAGATTAAGCGACCAAGGTGGTAGCAAAACAAGAGACAAAGAACATTGAGAACCTAGTGGAGGACAAGGTGGACCGTAGTGTGGAGCCAGTTTTAAACAAGGAGAAGGAGAGCATGGAAGAGGAACACAATGGCACTAGAGGCCCAGTTTTAACTGTAAGTATTCCCAAGGGTACGCACATGGGAGGAAGGTGTGCAGAGGGAGGGATGCTAGATATGGGTTATATTGATGACCCTAAGAAGGTGTTTTGTGTGTGGTTCTAGAGTACACTTCCAATGGAGGAGCTTGTATGCATGTCATCTTTTGACAAGGAGGTTGCCTATCCGTGGACACGGAAGATGATCTCTTAGGTGATTGAGTCCCACCTTGATGAACTAGAGTTTGAGGTAAGCAAAGGTGAAATAGTAACATTGCTAGGACAAGGAGAAGATAACCTAGTGGTGGATACCCATTATCTCTCAGATGAACAACTGGGTAATGTGCTTAACAAAGTCTCTATTGAGATAAAAGCTAGACTCTTCGGGTGGAATGATAGGATCAAGGATCTGGAAGGGGAGCTGAAGGAGAAGGAGGAAGGGGCTAGCTACATTAACCAAGAAGTTGAGCCAGGAAAAGTTAATCAGCACCCAATGGTAGTAGGAATTGAAGGATGAAAATGCCAAGGTGAGTGATGTGTACAAGAAGGTAGAATCCATCAACGGGGCCATACCTATTAAAACATTCAGACCTGGTATCATCCACATAGAAGTATGGATCTTCCTTGGGATTCCTGGAGGATTTGACAAGAGTTCTCACCATGGAAAGACAACTACCAGCCTTGGAATCTGCATAGGAAGTGGCTTCACACTTAGAGAGGGAAGATAAGGTTAAAATCGTGGCACTCATCGCAGAGTATAGCAAAGTGCTTACTGATGTAAGGGCCACTTCCCAGACTACTAAGGCCACGTACGACAATTACGCGGATAGAGACAAAGTGGCAGGCACCCTGGTTGCCACTCATGAGGCTAAACTCAAGGAGTTCCAAGAGAAAAACAAGGGGAATAGGGCAGAATGAGAAAATATCCTTGCCGAGGTTGAGGAGAAATTAGAGGCTAATGAAACCTTACAGGTTTTAATCAGAAACTGGTTAAAGGAGCTAATCTCACATATCACATGAAGAATGGATGCGTTGGAGGATATATGCAAAGAGTTAGATAAAATCATGGATGTTATGATCACGTAAGGAGATGGACTGAATTTTGAAGAGGTAAGCACCCTGGTCAGTGACCTCTGTCAAAGAGCATAGGGTGAAGTCGATGCCTGGAATAAACTGGAGGCCAACTTGTAAAAGGATTTTCCCAGTCTGTTGCAATGATTCTTTCACTCTCCCATTCTTTCTTCTTTCCCATTCTTTCATCCTCTTATTATTTTCCTAGGTGTAAGACTATTTGTATTCTTTCTCTCACTAAGGAAAGTGTTCCCGCAGTAGAGAATGGGCGTAGTGTGGGGTGATGTTGGGCCCCTGGAATATTAACTAAGTACAAAAAGTGCACAAGGAAGGGTTTTTGGAAAGGTTTTGAGGAAGCCTGTGGCATGCACGATGCATATAAAAAAAACCAAGGGTTCGAGACTTAGAAAAATTGGACATTCAGAGAAGAACATGTGAAAAGCATGACCTGAATGTGCCTATATAAGGTTCCAACCTGACGACAGGTTGGCCCAGAAAGGAGCATGCTTGTGGTAGAATCTTCTAGAAGCACATCATGGGATAAAGTGGGAAGCTCAAGCCTAGAGGATCATGCTTGCATGGAGGACCACATTCAGACACTTGGCATCGGATCTCAAGGTGCTGGAGGATGAGTTGCTAGTCGAGAAAAGCTATAAATACAAGTGCCTGCAGAGTTAAAAGGAGAGACAAAGAGTATGGGCGGAGCTCTGTAGAGTTACTGCGAGAACTATGCTAGTGGATAATGGCATTTGGGAGAGGATGTATTAGGCTTGGGATTGTAATTTTCTTTTTGATGGCTTAGTTACATAAGTCTAGTTACAATGCATGACCGTGGTTTGCTTCTCTGTGACACTTTAAAATGGCTCAATGGATGTAATGAGGTTACCTGTTATATGTATACATGAATATCAATGATTCTGATGCATAGTTCTCTCTCATGAGTTCTCTTTCCTTTCATGATAAGTACGGATGCTTGTATATTTCTTTCTGTCATGATACATGTTATGGATTCTGTTAAGTACTTTGTCTTGAAATGACTGCAAGGATCTAGAGGCCATTCTGAGCCCTATGGTTCTTGTATGTTCTAAACCCTTTTGAAGGTCATTTAAACACAAGTCATAGATGATGTTTCCCACTAAACTCACATAAAAGAGAGACTCGGCACTCGTGCATTCCTCAGGTGAGTGCCCAACTTTCATTGGGTGATAGGCCGACCCGCATGGGGTTCCTTTCTTTATGTTAAGGGTAAAAATAACTACAATGGGTGTGATTGGAAATAAAAGTTTCCCTCTCTTTTCCCTTTTCTTCTCTCCTTCTTATATATATTGTTGAATAATGCTCATTTGTACATGTTATACCCTCTTGGATTGTAAGAGAATTATTCATAGTAGTGTTCCTTTACATTTTGAGTTTCATGCATCAAATTTGGTTCTTTACATGTGGAGACTATTAGTGTGAGTCATTTTCCACATCACATGGCGAGTCATCTCACTTAGGTGAGGTCATATGTATAGGTGTCATAGGGGTTATGATAGTGTCATAATTAGATTCTTTATATGTCATTACACATGAGTGTGTTATATGGGAGTTACTTCCATTTGGCAAAGTAACTCCTCCTCTTCACTTAAGGAGTCATGATTGTAGGCACTGGGGGTTACACAACACCCCATTTTTGTACCCCTTACCTTTTTCAAATCTATGATAGAGGCATATGATATTTTCCCCTTTCAAATATTTACATGCACTTTTTGGTTAATGCTCGCTCCCCATATAACCTCATCACACTGCCAGAGTGCAAATCTGTCGATGTTCATGTTATCCTGTATGATACTCATGCTTCATGTTTTTGTATTATTTTTCATGGTATATGAGCACACATTGTGGGATCCATGATACTCACCATATGTTATTTCCCTACTACTCATGGCTTTCCATTCATGATTTTTCATGTTTTGTGTGCAATTTTCAGAATGGCTATTCCATTCATGTGTCAAATGTATTGATTTTAGGTTTCAAATCTAATTCATGGTTTTTAGTTCATTTTTCAATTGTTCATGGTTTTTTGGCTCTGCATGTAGTTTTTTAAGGTGTTGTAGTAGTTTCAATTTACATGTTAGATCAGTTTATATTATTGGTTTTGTGCCTTTTCAAAGTTTTGTGAAGTTGGCCTTGGGACCAACACAGTCGTAGCTCACCGAGCTTCCCCCAGATCACCACCTTGCACATTGAATGACTCACTATTTTACATTGTATCACATTTCATTGAAGTATTTGACACCTCATGCTCCCTGCAAGTCACCTCAACATACTCGTGTTTAACGCATGTTTTGTACTGAACGTCAACCATTCGAGCTTCTTCGTGTTATTTTTCCATTGGTTTCCTCTCCTAGGATCACCTTCTCATCTATACTTTTTGACCATTGGAGCAACCTACTATTCCCTAGTTTGTGTCATGCACCTGGTTGTTTGAACCTACATGTCATTTCACCATTCAGCCTCACCTCTATATTTTCCTGTATTCATGCCTGAGCTTCTGCTCCATTGTTGACCTAAAGCCCCAAAAGACTTGTGAGGATTCAGCACAAATCGATCAAGGTTAAGGATGTATGTGGGAAATACACCACCACTATGCTAAGGTTAGAAAAGCAACTAACAATAATAAAAATAATTAAATCCTAAAAATTCAATCTTTATTCATATATCAAAATGTATTACATCAGTCTAGTACATATACATTACTTTTTTCTAACCTCTCTTTTATCTTTCTTACAACATCTCAAAATGGCACTCTCACCTAAGTATTTCATGAGGCACACTTTACATAATACATTGATTACAATAAATATAAAGAATACAATCTATTTCAAAGTTCACTTCCTTTGAATTGTGCCTCTGTCAACATTTGAGACGATCTAGCATGATTTATCTTCAATCTATATTATTTTGTCAGCTTCTGTAGCTTCTTCTAGTCTTTCATGGTTCTTTTTAGTATTTCATGGATTTCCTTCATCCCTCAGCTTCACACTTTTACTTGAGGCTTACTCTAATTCTTCACGACTAGTCCTATCACTCCGCAACTATCTCCATCATTTTGTGGCTTTATGCCTAAACTCCTACCAACATCCACCTTCACTTTGTGCCTTCACTCTAGTTGTTTTCTCCCTGCAACCTTGGTTTAGATGTTCGTGCTTGTTACAAGATCCCTATGTTCCTGTTCTCATTTTCCTATGTGCCATTTTCCCAACTCTTGCATTGGAATCCATTCACCCTATGCACTGAATATTACCTAACACTTGCTAGCTGACTTGACTTTGAACACATGCTCTTACTAACTCCTTGGAACATATCCCAACCTTAACAAGGCACGTCACACATACCTTAGAAAATTAGCAACTCCCTCAGATACATGGACCTCTGGGAAAATGCTCCATGAGGTGCATTTTCAGAACATCACCAAAACCTACCTCCACATGGACACTCTACTTGTTGTCCACATCAATGCCACCCAACCACTTAGTGACACGTGGCCTCCACATCCCACCGATGGACCCCTCATGATTTTGACTCAACTCGGCATGTTTAACGATTCAAACACTAGCTCGGTGCATTTCTCGGGTGACCCACTCTAGTTTTCTCACTGAACTCGGTGACCATCCCTTTGACAAGCTCGAACCCTTGTGCGAATTTCTCTATCACTGTGACACCTTAGCTCACTGATAATCTCACCACATGACTCACCAATTTGTGTTCTCCTCACCTTCCTGAGCCACCCATCTAGCTCACCAAGTAGCTTGCTAAGCTGCCAGTGAGCTCACCCTCCTTTGAGCACTAGGACCTCCCATTTCACCCCTTATTAGATTTTTTGGATTTTTTCCCCTTTTAACATATTTTAGGATATTAAATGGGAAAACAATAAAATTCATCATTATAAGGGGGAGTACCTTGTTCAGGGCCTCCGTATAGGGTTATTTGGTTTTCTGGGCCACTTTTTTGGCTTTTTGTGTTGTAGTGCTCTTCTTCTCCTACGGCTGGTGAGTGCGTCCGCCATAGCATTACTGTAAGAGAGACTTGTTTTTTATGATGTGAGAAAATTTCTCTCACACTAAGAAGTGTTTGTACCCTTGTGTTGATTTTTCACTTTTTTGCTTGATTACTTATCATTCCTTTGGTTCCCATTAGAACTTATTGTGGCCTCCACTCTTGCTCAATTCATTTCCTACTATAATGTGAGTGGTCAACTATCTGACATCACACAAATGCACCCTATTTTAAGTACACACTACTTATAAAGTGACACAAATAGGGGCTATCATTGTCTCTCGGGTGGTGTGTTGCACGTAGAATAATTCTTGATTGAGTTTGACATCTTTCCACCTTACTTGTATCCACACACCCTTCTTTTTCTTATGCACCTTGCACTTTTCACTTTTGCATCATAGAGGATGATCTTTCTAGACTTGAGCGTCACAAAATAACTTTACAACCTCTACCATTTAGTCTTAGGAGAGAGAGCCACACATCATGGCATGCTTCTATGGAATGTTACTTTTCCTATGATGGTGTTTCACACTTTCTACTTGGGACAGTACCTACACCCACTAGTTCCAGTCATCTTGAGGACTATCTCGACACATATGACCATGATTTTGATCCCTTAATGTTTCATGTCACTAAACATCTCTTCCTTCACGTGCAGACTTAGATCCTCCCCACACCATCTAGAGCATATTTTAGTTTTTTTTGGAGACCCTTCACATATTGTTACCGTTGTTGCTTCCGATACAATTATATCCTCTTCATGTGATGACAATTCCACTGACATAGATTCGGTTATTTCCATCTTTGATGATGAGGATTATGTTTTTAGTTTTGATGATGAGAGTGATATTGAGAACTCCTCTCCTCCTTCTCTCACCTTTTTAGAGTATGTTGACACTCCTCCCTTCCCATCAGACATCAAGTAGTTACATTCTCAACCTTATAAAGTCATTTCATCCACCTCCTTTCCAATTCCAATGTGCAAGGAGCTTTCCACTTCTCTTCCTTTATGCATGAATGATTTATACTTGTCTGACATCACTCTTTTGTTTATCAACCCCCCTTCTTGGGACGAGTATCTACCTGACCTTTGTCATATTTTTGTAGTACCTACTTATGATGCAGTACATTTTATTCATCCTTCTACAGGTGCTTCATAGGATTTATTCATATTTTTTTTTGGGAGTTACCCTTTTGGGACTCTTATCACTTCCACTTTTTAGAAGATATTCATTAATCCACCCTGTATTATGGATCCTCTTTCTATTGTGGGGGTTATTGCATTACCTTCAAGTCACTTGGGCATCCTTTCGGTAGATGTTCCTCTTATTCACTATGATATTTATATGTTCATGACATTAACTTTGGTTCCTTCGTGCTCATTTGCTAGACCTATGTCACACTTACATGGACCGAATTTAGTGTTATTCCTACTACTACCTTCAGATTCCTTTGCAGAGTGGGAATATTTCCAGTACTCCATTTATGTCCTTCCTAAGGTCAAACACACATATTGATGTAGATGGTTATTTTTCAACCTAGAGGTAGAGGATCATGTCATCGACATTCTTATTGGATACTTCATATAGTTATAGAGTTGATATCCATCCATGGAATATTTTACTTTCCTCTTGTCTCCTTCTTTTCCTCTCTTCTTCTTCTTCCAAATATTTACCATTTGTATATGGGTACCTTATCAGGATCCTTAGTTTCTAGGACCCATTGTTTGGAATCTTTCTTAGATTATAGATTGTTTTTCATCTCTTGTGGTTAATGTTTTTCCCACTGGGTTTTCCTCCATTTGTTGAGATAAATTTTTTTCATGGGTGCCTCATCATAATTTAGTGTTAGGACCCATTTATCATTTCTAAATTTCCCCCTCATTCTAAATTATGATAAATGGGGTGTTGGTGTGATTGATTTTCCACATCACATGGTGAGTCATCTCACTTAGGTGAGGTCATAGGTATAGGTATCACATGGATTGTGATAGGTTCATCATTAGATTAATTATGTGTCATTATGCATCAATGTGTCATATGGGAGTTGATTCCATTATGGAATGTAACTCCCCCTATTCACTTGAGGATTCAATATTATAGGCTCTAGGGGTTACACAACACCCGTTATTTTTACCCCTTACCTTTTTCATATCTATGAGAGAGGTATATGATATTTTCCCGTTTCAAATATTTGCATGCAATTAATGGTTTATGATTGCTCCCCGTAAAAACTTTTCATATTTCTAGAGTGTAACTCGGTCGATATTCATGTTATCCCACATGATTCTCATCCTTCAATTTTTCACATTATTCATTAGAGACTTTCCTCTTTCCACATTGTTATAGATTATGCATCATTTGGAAGCAATAACAGTCTTATTTTGTGGCTATTATATTCCCTAGGTAGTATCTTAATGCATTTTCATATTTTTCTCTTGTAATATTTGTATGTTGTGCATTCTTTGTCCCTTACAGGTTTTTTTTCTATTGTGCTCCATGAAAGTTAGTGTAAGAGTGTTTTTGTAGACTGTGGCACATTTATCTTCCCTTCTTGTGCATATTTTCCCTTATTTTCACTCATCTGAGAGTGTTCATCCCCCTCTTTCTAGTTTTATCACCTCTCCTTAGATCATGTTTTCATTTTATGCATCTCCTTCTCACCTTGATCCCTTGGAATTGTAAAGTAGTGATAGGTAACTACATTTCCCTTCCTAGGAGTAGTTTTAGTGGTAGAAATAGGTAGAGGAAGTTGGATTTCTTTAGAGGTCTATGTTTCACATAGAATTTTGTTGCAGAATAGAGTTAATTCTATCCTTTCATTCTCTTGAGAAATAGATAGGGGTTAGGGTTAGGAGGAATACCTGTTGAGTGTTGGGAAGGTGTGCGCGTACTGTAGAGAGATCAGACTGATTGTGAAGAGCTCCTTTTTATCTGGGAAGGACTACCTGTAAATAAGAATGCAAGACCACCAGATTTTAGTTAGACAATAAGTGAGGGAACTTCCTTGGGCCCAAGAAATATTAGACTTCCTTTCGAAGGTGGTCAGTTCCCTTTTAACATAAATTGATGCAAATGATAATAAAGAAGCAATTGCGAACTCGCGATTTAGGTATCTTGTTACTAAAAGCAATAGAGACTGAACTACCAATAATAGAATGTCATGTTATTTGTTTGGTCACTGGTTGTTGATATGGTCAGATCAGGTTACAGGGATGACTAGGCCAGACATGAGATTGTTTTGAGGTGAATAGGTGAAAGGATGGTTTTGGTAGAAGTCACAGTGACCGAGGCCAGTCACTGGATAACTGATCGCAGTTATAAAACCGGTACCAGTAGGGAATAACTACTATCGGTAGGGGTAGTGATTTAAGGATTTTTAAATGGAGGTTGGTGTAAGGTGGTTATGAGGTTTGGAAGGTTGGTAGATGGTTAAGGGGAGTAGTAGGGTGATAGAGAAGACTTGAAGAGTGAGAGAGATGTCTTTGGGGAAATATAGAGATGGATGACTGAAGGTTAGGTGAAGGTTGTTGCTAGGTGGTAGATCCAGGAGTGTGCTTATAATCCCTATGAATTAAAAGTTCACAAAGTAGTTTCTAGAAGCATACAAGGTGATAAAAGAGACTACTTACTAGTTTTTGATGTGGATGTAGGTCCAAAGAATGCAGTGGCGAAGGCAAGGCTCAGTTGGGATGATCCAATAATTGGAAGTGATCTGATGAAGCTATCCTCCAACTCTCCCAATGTTTGGATGAGTGTGACAATGCTCTAGTTGCTCCGTTCCAGTCTTGGGCTTGATACTCCTCTTTGCAAACTCTTCTCTCTCCTTCACTTGTCTCTCTCTTATAAATGAATCCCGATCCTTACAAATGAAGTCTGATCCTTTGGTTTTGGTTGGGGGAGGTCATTTACAGGGAACCGATGGTGGTTACATAACCGACGCTGGTCGAGTAGGGACCGATGTCGGTTAGGTCAAAGTTTACTATTTTTAGTAAGATAGCCAACTTCCCTCCTTTTCTCCCGAGGGATCAGTTGTGGGCTTGGTCAAGTCATTATTAGGTTATTTTTTGATGCGGGTGAGGGGTGATGAGTCATAGGTGTGGGTCTGGACCAAGTCATAGGTCTTAATTAGGTTAGTTTAGGGTTAGGACTAGGTCATAGTGATGTGGCGAGGTGAGGTGGCAGGGTTGGAGATGTGGATTTATTAATTATAAGGTAATTAATAAATAATTAAGTGTGTAAGGTTTAGGTGGTGAGGTAGGGTTAGGTTACGGGACGAGATATGAGGTACAGGGTGTCGTAAGACCCAAATTTGGTGTCTACATTTGCCCCTTGTTGTCATGTAGCTTGTCTTGTAAAGCTACACTGACAATAATAAAAAGTGGTTGCCCCAGTTAAGGGTATAGGTAATCCCCCTCAAATCTATCAAAGATTGAGGCGAGATGAAATCAGGGATAGGGTTGATAAAGGGTGAATGATGATGAGATGATGGTAAGATGGTGGGGTAAGTTCAAGGAAGCCGACGCATGTTGAAATGTAGTACTGCGACCAGCATACATGATTTGAAGAGAAAACAAGCAATTCATAGGCAAAGGTCGATAGTTTATCCAAACAAGGTTGATATAATCCTAGTATCCAAGGCATAGGAAGTAGCTCCAGGGGATATAACGGGTAAGGTACCAGAATGATTAGGCATGTTCGGTAGTACCAAATGGTTGGTTTGGTTGAGATAAATGTCATGGTCTCAGTCTAGGAAAAGCTGGTTGGCTGATCAATTCAAGTATCCTAGTCATGTTAAAACATGAACAGGTGAGCTCGATTGAACAAATAGCTACATGATGGGTGGATAGAATCATAATTTGCGAGCCTTGGTTGAGGTACTTAATTGGTGTGGCCTTGGGTCAGGTCGATTGGTTGGGTGCGGTCGTGGGTCGGGCCGATTAGTTGGTTGTGGCCTTGGGTCAGCCCAATTGATTGATTGTGGCCTTGGGTCAGCCCGATTGATTGATTGTGGCCTTGGGTCAGGCCGATTTGTTGGTTCCAGACTTGGTTCGGGCTAATTGGTAAGTTGTGGCCTTGGGTCAGGCTGATTGGTTGGTTATGGCCTTAGGTCTGGCCGATTGGTAAGTTGTGGCCTTGGGTCGGGCCGATTGGTTGGTTGTGGCCTTAGGTTAGGCCGATTGGGAAGTTGAAGCCTGAGGTTGGGCCAATGAATTCAAAATAAGGCTATTTAGCAAAAGTTGGGGGTAGGCGATGTGGTGAAAAATGGAGATCGGTGGATAAGGGTAGGAGTTAGGTTGAACTAGGTAGGTAACTGATATCGGTTAGTGGTGACCAGTATTGGTTAGGAGACCGATATCGGTCTTCTAGGGCATGACCTAACCAATATCGGTTAGAGGTCAAAACCTATAAAAAGAAAAAATACGACATGTCATTTTCACATTGTGAAGTTGAGTGCCAACTCTTTCTTGTTTGAGTTTTGAAGTGATTAGGTCATGTATTTGGGCTGAGTTGGCACTAGTTGAGTGGGGGAGTGAGTTATTGGTAGGCCCCAGAGATCGAGAGGTAGAGTTTGATTGGTTGAGGACCTTGCTGAGGAGATTTGGAGCTATGGCACAACCTATTGGAGTAGGAGGTGCTGGAGGTGCTAGAGGAGCTAGACCACCACCACCTATCCCACCACGACGATGTGTAGTCGTACTGGTAGGCTCTGAACCCCTATTTTTGTTAATTTGATGAATTTAGCTAGGATGTGGGTATTGGGGTAGGAATCCAAAATTTGATAAAAGAATGAATAAATGAAGGTAAACCGTAAAATGGATTGGGTAGATATGTTAGGTAGGCCAAAATGGTAGGGTGGGTAAGATTTTAGGCAATTGTGCTGGGTAAATGGGTAGAAATAGGAAAAAAGGGGATTTGGGGGCCGTTAAATACGAGGATGCAAGGCTGTTGACGTCCATACAGGGTAGTTGCATGGGAGAATTGAGTGATAAGGAGGAAAGAGACAGGTAAAGTGATCGTGGGCTTGGATTAAGAAGGTGTAAAGGCAAGTTATAGTGAAGAGTCTGGTGAACATGGCTGAACAAGGAGAAGCATCCAGTGGGTAGAGAGGAGAGAGAAGACAGGTTCCACTTCAAGCTGCTACATCCCAAGAGGTATAAGTTTTGGTTGGAATGAGATTTTGCATGCTTATAAATAGGATGTGGAAAGGTAAGCGGGTAGAAAGGTGATAGGCAAGGGTTTGGGATGGGGTGAGTGTTATAGGGTAGGTAATCAGGTGTTTTAGATATGTTTATAGGTATAGAGAGGGGTAAACCAGCAAATAAGTTATCATAGGTGGTGTTTTTGAGCAGGATGGATAGTATTGACAGTGACCAATATCAATTTAGGCCTAACCGGTATCGGTTAGGTAACCGATATCAGTTACTGTGTAAAGTTGCAGATTCTGATTAAAAAAACACTTGAGGATTCATTTGTTGTTTGTTGTTCATTGGTTTGATGTGTGCAGGAAAAGGTAAGGTTGATGATGAATGATAGGGTACCAACTTTGTTGTCACGGGTCCGAGCGGATATAACACCAACGGAGTGGGCATTAATAAACCATGTGGGGTTAAGCGGAATCCACTATTATTTATGAATCGCACGCAATCATGCTATGTTGAAGGCGCTGATTGAGAGATGGAATCCAAAAAAGAATACCTTCCATCTGCTAACAGGGGAAATGCTAGTGACGTTAGAATATGTGTTTCAAATTTTGAGACTTCCAATTACAGGAAGACTAGTGTATCAGGTAGGGCCTAACGTGGTGCAGGAAGTGATAATGAGAGTATTTGGTCCAGCCACATGAGATTTGACATAGTGAGGCGTGACATTTACTTATGGTATAATGTTTACGGCACACCATGAGGCAACAAGGTTGGCCATGGTATTAATGATAGCGGTGGGGTATTATGCATTACCTAGAGTGGACGAGGGAAGATTTCCAAAATTATTGATGTGTATTATTCGTGAGATGATAGAAGGTAGCGTTACTTTAGCATGGGCACCCGCATATTTGGCGGAGCTATACAGGGGTTTATGGGAATGTAGGTGAAATCACTGGACTACATTGGATTGTGCATAATTATTACATTGTTGGGCCTATGAGCAAATTATGTGTGTGTGACCAATAGGCTGACCAATCCAGGTAGGAGAGACAGGAGTGCAGAGGTTAGGATTCAAGTGATGGGTCTAGACAGAGTAAGAGGCAAGAGCCGAGACTGTGACAGATAACACTGAATATTATATACAGAAGTTGGAGATGATGATGATTACAGATATCCATTAGAGGCCTTACGAGAACTACATGGTGACGGTGAACATAGATGAGGATTTGAGGGGTGTAGAGCGAGTGAGGTGGATCGTGGGACACAGGCCAGGGGAGTACGAGAGGATTCCTCTAGATCGCATGCGACAACAATTTGGATTTGTTCAGGATATACCCATGGGTCATAGAACATACAGAAGGATCGATGCCAAGGCACCATTCTCACCTCCACGGCCAACTCTTCCAGAAGGACCAGAAGAGATAGTAGCCAATTGAAGGGTAATGGATGTAGGAGTGACAGAGTCTTATAGATTATGGTGGGCAGTAAAGCTGCGAAGTACACATGAGAGGGCCGATCATCCTGACATAGCTATGATTACTACGGAGAGAGACCACCTACAAGGTTTAGTTCACCAGCTACAAACACAGGTGAACGAGACCACAGGATTGTTAGAGGCATCGCAGTCTCGAGTGGAGAGACTAGAGGTAATATTCCTCCATGCGAGAGGGCATATTCGTATGTTACAGGAGAGATTAGTGGATCAGTGGGAGGAACCAATAAAAATGGTACCTTTGAGTATGGAGAGGCCAGGTGAGTGATGTCGATGATCACCATCACTACCTGGTTCGGGACAAGGCGTGGGGGTCTAAGTAAGTTTCATACATAGGGGTAGAAGAATAAATAAGGATTCTGACCTACGCATTGATGATAGAGAAGATGCATTTGTTTAACATCTAAATAAAACAGAATATGTATGTTGATTTGAGTTTGTGATAATGATAAGAATATTTGTGTTTTGAATGTTTGGATTGATAAAGGATCAAGATGTGTGTTATCAATACAAATACATGAAGATATTTATATTTTTAAAGAAAACAAAACACATGATAGGTTATGGTAGGGGATGATCGAGCTAACCTTGGGAGACCCCATGTCTACTAAGTGCTGCCTACATAGGCCATTGCACAAAGCAAGGAGGGGCCTCAGACCGATGTAGTTCTCCCTTAGGACCAGGGAGAGGTGAATTCAGGTAATTTGGTTGTGGTTAGGAAATTTGTTGGTTGGTAAAAGTTTGATGTTGGTAGAGTAATGTTGTTGGTGTTGGTGTAGGTATAGGTGAAGTGAGGGTTAGCTTACCAAAGCATAGGAAACCGTGTCCTAATTAAGATCAACACACAATCCTAGATTCGGGTAAAAGAGGAAAAAGTGTCCCATATTTGGAAAGAGCTAAACAAACCACGTATTATCGTAGGATGAGATTGAATCCCTAGGTACCTTGCATAGGTGAGAAGTCGATAGGTGAAAAGAGTTGTATAATCACAATATATCGGATATACGCACGTCCCTTGAGTTTTTTTATTTTGAAGAATAGTGAGGTAAGGTGGATGGTATAACTGGGGCACAGAGAACTTGTTATAAGGTGATTATTCTGACGAAAGATAACCAAACCAAAATAGACAAGTGCATGACTCAAAAGTGCTTTTGAATACTACTTTTATTTTATGGATATAGACTAATTGATGCGGGAAGTCTATATGGGATATGTATTTTGTTGTTCTTGAGGTCTTCATGAAGCTGATCAATGCGAGAAGCTTCTGATAGAGGCTGACTTTGTATAGCTATCCTTCGAGGGAGAATTCTACTTATAGTAGCAGATGTGGCATTATACATAGCTGTCCTTCGAGGGAGCAGTCTAGTTATAGTAGCAGATGCGGCTTTGCACATAGCTATCCTTTGAGGGAGCAGTCTAGTTATAGTAGTAGATGCAGCTTTGCACATAGCTGTCCTTTGAGGGAGCAATCGAGTTTATAGCTTAGAGGTCTAGATGTCTGTTTGGCATGAAGCATCTAGTTTTGTAGGAATTTTGACTCAAGAATATCCCAGAATTGTATAATTGAGAAATTTTTATTTTGATACTTTTAAGTCATGGACCAGACTAAAAAGGATAAGGCATCTTTAAGAGGAGGTGATGATCAAACCATGTGGGTTTGATTTTACGTTGAGACGCATGAGAAAAGGTGTATGCGGGGGTAAATGAGCTCAAGGGATGAGCACAAGGTAGATAAGAAGTGATGTAGCACTAAATTCAACATTAGAATGGTTAGAGATGCAAGGCATTAAGGGGTTCAGGCTTAGGTTTACCATTAAGTGAAGCTAAACGATAAGAACCTGATCTATAAGTGTGAGTGATAATGTAAGGCCCAATCCAATTAGGAGCAAATTTTCCCCGTTTGCATTTTTCTAGTTTTGTTACATGTTGATTCTCTTTGAGGACAAGATCACCAATTTTAAAGGTACGCTCATGAATTCACTTATCATAAGCACTCTTGATGCACTTTTGATAAATTTGAAGGTGGTCAAGAGCGGTAAGATGACGCTCGTTAAGAAGCTCCAATTGGGCTAACCGCTCTTGGCGGAAGTCATCATTGGTGAGAATATCCTAGAGAGATATTCTGAGGGAATGGATTTGTATTTTGAGAGGAAAGACAGCCTCGGTACCATACACCAGAGAGAATGGTGTGGCATTAGTGGAAGTACGAATGCTGGTACGATAAGCCCAAAGGGCAAAGGGGATGTGATCATGCCAATTTTTCCCAAAATCGTTAATGACTTTCATGAGAATTTTGGTTAAGGTTTTGTTAAAAGATTCAGCTTGACCATTTACTTGTGGATAGTAGGGTGATGAGAAGCTAAGTTTGATACCAATTTTTTCACAAAGGGCTCGTAACAGCTTATTTTTGAAAGATTTTCCATTATCGGTTATCAAGCGATGAGGAACACCGAAATGGTAAATAATGTGATGATTGATGAATTCAGCAATTTTCTCCTTTTTGGTTGAAACGAGTGGAATGGCCTCAACCCATTTAGTGTAATATTCAGTTGCCGTGATGATCTAATGGTGACGTTGTGAATAAGGTGGATGAATCTCACCAATAAGGTTCAAACCCCATTGTGAGAAAGGCCAAAGATCTCGTGCGACCTGTAGCGGGTGGCTGGGAGTATGTTGAAGGTTGGCATGCTGTTAACACATAACACAATGCTTAACATATTTGCAGTAGTCTTTATTAAGAGTAGGAAAATAATATCCTAGGTGAAGGATCCGCTTGGCCATGGCAAAGCCACTAAAGTGCCCACCATAAATTCCGTCATGGACTTGTTGGATGGTATGAGTGACTTCAACGTTGGTTAGACATCGAAGGAGGATACCATCAAAGCCACGTTTATAGAGGAGTCCCACCATGATGACATAACGAGAAACACCTTTAAGAAAAGTGTGTTTTCCATTACTACTAAGGTCAGGTGGGAGAACAGAGGTTGTAAGGTAGTCACGAAATTGGTGATACCAGGTATCTTGAGAGTCAGTAGATACATTATTTACCATACAAACATCTAGGACTAAGTAAGATGGGGCAAAGAGTTGTTGGACTAAGACAAATATGTTAGAGTCAATTGGTGATGTAGGAATTTGCGAGGCCAAGCAAGCCATAGTATCCACAAATTTATTAGTTGAGCATGGAACGGTTTGGATAGTATAATGGGTGAATAAGGTCAAAAGTGAATCTACGTAATGTTTGTACTTTTGAAGTTCCTCATTTTGACATTGGTAGATGCCAGTAACTTGATTTACTACTAATTGAGAGTAACCAAAAATGTTAATAGACTTCACACCTAAGTGTAACGCAACGTGGAGATCCAAAACAAGGGCCTCGTATTCCACTGTATCGTCAGTGTAGGGCAAATCGAGCCTGAATGAAAGAGGCATGGGTTCACCTTCAAGAGGAATGAGAACAACACCTGCCCCTCCACCGTGCTGGCATTTAGATCCATCAAAGAAGAGAGTCATCGGATAAGACGCATCACTGAGTGAGAGAGTTACGAAGAGTTCATCAGGGAAAGTAAAATTGCTAAATTATTCCCCAGGTAAAGGGGCTTCCACAAGTTGGTCTGCGATAGTGTGTCCTTTAACTGATTTCTTGTGTATGAACTCAAGGTCGAGGTCGGTGAGGAGCATAAGCCATCGGGCGATGCGTTGGTTTACATGAGGTTTGGCGTACATATAATGTATAGGGTCAGTGTTGGTGATGACAATTTTTTTGTGATTCAGGAGGTAATGTTGGAGTTTGGTAGCCACGAATGATAAGGCTAGGCACAAATTTTCGACGTGTGTATACATAGTTTCGTAATCCACAAGAGTACGGCTTATGTAATAAAATGCTTGTTCTTGATGCTCGGAGTCATGATGTGTGAGCATGGATCCTACAGCATGGTCAGTGGTAGAAAGGTAAAGGTAGAAAGGGTGATTGTCCCGAGGTGGGATAAGCATGGGTGGCTGCAAGAGATAAGCTGTAAGACCCTCAAAGGCTTGGAGGCACTCCTCGCTCCATTGGAAGACAATGTCATTTTTAAGGAGACGATGGAAAGGTTGACATTGATCTAAGAGTTGTGAGATGAAATGCCAGATAGATTGGAGTTTTCCCTGCAAACTACGCAATTTCTTTAGGTCAGTGGGTGGGGGTATTTCTAAGATAGCCTTGACTTTAGCTAGGTCGACCTCAATGCCACGCAAAGAGATGATAAAGCCAAGGAGTTTTCCCGAAAGGATGCCAAAGACACATTTCTTTCATTGAAGAAGAACAAAGTATTGTAACAGGAGATCGAAAATAATGGTTAAAACATTGAGATGTTCACTGCGATGTTTGGATTTTCCAAGAAGATCATCGACGTAATCTTCGAGGATAGTGTGCATAATGTCATGAAAAATGTAAGTCATAGCTTGCTGATAAGTCGCACCAGCATTCTTAAGGCCAAACAACATGACACGATAGCAGAAGGTCCCTCAGTGGGTAATGAAGGTGGTTTTATGTTGATTGGCCAGGGCTACTAAAATTTGATTGTATCCTGAGAAACCATCCATGAGAGAAAGCATCTCATGGCTCGCAGTGAGATCAACAAGTTGATCAATGCTAGGTAGGGGGAAGTCATCCTTTGGGTAAGTGAGGTTAAGATCCTAGAAATCCATACATATCTGAAGTCCCCCCGTCACTTTAGTGACATGTACGACATTAGAAATCCATTGCGGATAGTCAATAGGTAATATGAAAGAAACAAAAAGGAGTCGTTGAAGCTCATCTTTAACCAGGAGGGCAATGCATGGATGAATTTTTCTTAGTTTTTGTTTAACTGGTTTGGAGTCTAGTTTTAGAGTGATGTTATGGACAGCAATGTCAGGATTGATTCCTAGCATGTCAGCGTAGGACCAAGCAAAAACTTGATTGCGGGCATGGAGGAAGGTAGTGAAGGCAGCTTATTCTAATGCATCGAGAGATTGTTCGATCTTTACAATGTAAGGATCATCCTCCATGTGGATGTTGATCTCTATAGTCGACTCATTCAACATGGTTTGGGTTTCAGATTGTAAGGTGCGTTGAATATAAGAGTCGTCCGCACCAAGGTAGGTGAGGATGGAGTTGTCATCCTGGCACTCCACAACATTAATCGAAGGCAATTCTTCTTCGATCATGTCTAGATACAAAAGGGGGAGAGAAGATGGGTCTTCACCATCACGTTGATAAGTGAGAGGACCTAGGAAGATAACATTCACAAAAAAAAAGTTAGGAGGGATAGATTCCGGGTCTATCGACTCCATGGGTGAAGATGGAAAAATGGGCGTTGATAGTTTGGAATGGGTGACTTTGTTGTCTTTCTTGATACAATTGACATGATATTTCTTCAGTGTAGGTGGTTCAGAAAACCCAAAACCACTATGATATTTGTGTTTGCATGTAGTCATGGGAATGATCGTATGTCGGCCTTGTTCATAAAGACCTAAACCAAAACCTTTCCGAGCACAACGAGTCAAGAAGGTGAGGGTGAAACGACGGTTGGTTAGATATTGAAAATTGTTATCTCAGTTTTGAGTTTACTCTAAACTATCAGATAACCCCTACGAAATTTTTAAAGCTGGTTTTACAAAATTACCTTTATTAGAGAAAGTCGGGTTTTCAGGTTTCACCAACAGGTCAACATGTGTTTTGAATGCTTTATGTCTTGTGTTTCCCGAAACCCGAAACCCACTTCAAGTGAGTCGAGTCGGGTTTTTAGACCTTCAACACATCAGGACATGCCTTATCCAAAACATGTTTTGTGTCACCTGTCTTCCAATACCCGAAGTCTGATTTAGTCCTTTGTGTCGGGTTTTCGAAAATTTGAAGCATCTAAACATCTCATGCTTTGTGTCAATTGTTTCCCACGACCCGAAACCCGAATTACTCTACACACCTTTGTGTCAGGTTTTCGGACCTCCCGAGCATGCTGACATGGCGTTAATGTCGAGTTGTCAGGTGAGTTGGCACGTGCCAGTCGAGGTGTATTAATTGCAAATTTTCTTATAAATATGCGGATTTACACGTCATTTTCACCAGACGTGTTTTTTAACTCGTGGATTTTCACGCATGCTCTTCCAACCTCGAAACCCAAAAGCTCGCCTGTGCCCAATTGAATCACCTGTTTTTGATCTTTCCTTTCTCTGGTTGAAGGTATTTCTCTCTCCATTCTTTGTTCCTAGTTTTTATGGAGTGATTACGCGTGGATTCTTCTCACTTACCGGGTTTTGTGGGATTTTTATTCTTCTTCTTTCTTGAGTTGTTTTCTAAATGGGGTTTAGGTTTTAGGGTCTATCTTTTTGAAATCACCACTTGGTGTTATTTCCTCAGAATTTTATTGTAATCAAAATGTGCTTGGTACATGAATAGTAAAAAAAAAGAGATTGCATGTTTGAAATTCAACAAAAAACCCTATTTTTCTCTTCTCGGGTTTTGAAGGGTGTTGTGTAGTGTCAAGGACCCAAAGTATTTTGGAAGGTTTGGCATGTCGGACTTTCCAGAGTTTCCGACATCATCACAAGTGTCGGACTTTCCAGGGTTTCTGACATCATCACAAGTGTCGGAATTTCCAGAGTTTCCGACATCATCACAAGTGCCGGACTTTCTAGAGTTTCTGACATTCTCAGCGCATCATGTTTTCTAGATTCCCCGACATACTCCTCAGTGTGTCAGACTCTTCCGTTTTCCCGGCATCTCCAGTCAGGTCGGGATTTTTTATAGTGTGCAACATCTCCTGATCTTCGAAACTTTCTTCCTTCAACATCCTTCATGTCGGACCCTGGTCCATCTCAAGAAAAGGCTGAGAAGTATCAGGAAGAATGAAATACAAGTTCAAGAAAGGTGGAGTCTCTATCATATATCGATTGCAATTATGACATCCGAGATACAGAGCTCGGGAATATAGATATTGAAGATTTCTGGAGTAGGGTAAGGAGTTCCTCCCAAACTCCGTGGATGAAAGCGATAGCCGATAGTGGCTTACCCCTTGCAGCGGGTTTTCCCATGGCCAGCTCAGTGCCCTGAATTCATTTTGGCTTGTGCCTCCAGTTATGACTCGGCTTCTCGTTCTGTGAGGAGTCAGGCAGGAGAAGTAGTAATCAAATTGGAAGGAGGTTACTTTGATGACCTCCTTAAACTGCCCAATTTTGAAGAGTATGGAGAGTTGGACATCAAGTCAGCTCAGAAAGCCTGGGATAACGATCAGGAAAATTGTATCAAGCATGTAAATAAGAAGTTCCTGATCAAGGCCAAACCGGCTGTCTCCAGATTCCCAAGACTGATCCCCAGGAGTGATTTCATCCAGGAGATCAATGACATCATCACTTTGTTGAGTCGGGTTTTGGTTTACCCGAATCAAATGTGTTCCAAGGGTGGATGTATCAATTCATGATCACCATCAAGAAGAATCAACAAGGGATTGACTGGGGCACTCTCATTAGTAATGAGATAGATTCCCAACTGACAACAGTCTTGTCCACAGGGAAATTTTTATATGTCTTCATATGTCACATAGGCAGCAGCCGGGATGAGGAACTATCCCGGGTTGGATACCAAGGGAAGTAGGACAGGGAGCCATGTGTATCAATACTTCCCTCAACTGACAAGGAAGGGATCCCAAGACCAATTCAGAAGGGTGAATGACGCCTTCTTTCTATGAAAACATCTGCAGGCTAAAACCCTGAATTGAGGAAGACAAGAGTCTCAGATGAGGCCTGGGCTGAAGTTTCTAAATGGGGATGTGTCTTCTTACAGTTCAAGAAGTTCACATATCTTCGGGTGGTCATGTACTCGGGAGATCCTTTTCGCCTGCCCCGATATCCAGGGGATAAATTGATATTGATGGAATTGGTTAGGCAGCTGTTGGATTTCCATAAATTCCAACAAAGTAAAACATAAGGCTGCTGTATCCTTCCCAATTTCTATTGGGAGATACACTTGCTCAACAGTGGTGAAGGCTAAAAATGTATCCATGTGAGCTTCAGGACAAGTTGAGGAAGCATATGAAACCTCGAGATGGTTTTGACATCCGAGGAGTGCTCAGGGCGTATGGAACCCTACATCTGCACAGGCCAAACATAGAGGATATTTGGATTGATCTGCGTAATGAGGTTGCTGTTCATAGAAAGGATAATAGTAGATTGACAATTGCTGAGATTCAAACACTTGAGCTTGCTGATTTACCTGAAGGTACCAGTGACAATGAAAGTGTTTTGGATCTTTCCTATGATGGACTAAATGAAGATCAATATGTTTTCCCACCTATTGATTGGTCAATCAGTGAAAAAGCCTCCATTACAGATAGGTCGGCTCCAATTCTTGCACGCACCAAAGCATGGCTCTCCTCTTGGGGAATGAATTTTAAAGATGATAAGTTTTCAAAGTTGGCTGCTTCAGAGGTGGGGCCCTCCAAAAAGGAAAAGGACAGAAAATCTTCTAGGGGGCCTATAAAGGTCAAGATTGTCAAAAAGAGGAAAGAAAGAGAAATCTCTTCAATTGTTTCTCCAGTTGAAACGGTGAATGTGCCAGAATCACCAACGCCACCAGAAATAGGAGAAATTACTTTGGAAGGAGAAGGAAGCCAGCCTCTGGTTTCACCATTTGCTGATTGCTCAACTGAAGAGACTTTATCTCTTGCATCCAAGGCTTTGGAGTCTGAATCTGTGCCTCTTTCCTCACAACCACTCCTACCTCCTTATTCTCCATCAACTTCTTCAGTAATGGCCAATATTTTCTCTGGACTTTCACCCCTCTCTGCTGGGACCCAAGTGATCACGAACACGCCCCCTCCTGTGCCTCTTTTTATTGGATCTACTACCACGTTGGTAACTATTCCTCCTCCACTAGTAGAATCTTCTCCCCTTGAGAGTATGATACCAGCTTCTACAACCATGGCAACTCCCTCTGATACGCCGCAATGGCTACTCGAGCAAACTCCGAGGAAGAGGAAGGTGATTGTGCCCCTACCAGCCTTTGATTTCAGCTCACTCAAGGCTCCTACTGCTAAATCAGGCAAGAAACCCAAAACAGTTTCAAGGGTTTTGGTGGACGCTTCAGGAGATAAGTTCGCAGAGATAGCCACTCCCGCGACTGACAAAACTAAAGAGGACATAACAGCCTCTGATTATCAGATAACCAGGGTGGCTCTAGGAAGAGTGACGGTGGAAGGGGTGCAACAAGATGCACGGGATGCCACAAACGTGCTATGCCAGAAGTTGAAAGAAACAAAAGACAGCAGAGATGAGCTTAAAGGAAAAGTGGAGCATTTGACTGAGGTTTTGGTTAAACTCTCAAAACCCCTTGAATCCATACCATCTTCTTCTGTCCCTGTCGGATTCGATTTCTCATCAGTACCTACAATTGAGAAGATTGCTAAAAAAAGGAAGAGTGGTCGATGAATGCATCCAAAGGTTACTCCAACAGGGGAAGGAGGTGATACAAGACGTTGTGAAAGTTCATCAATCTGTGGGGGATATTCAAGAAGGATGGAGAGAAGATGGATGATGAGTTTTTCTCAAGAAATTGGACATCTTGATTTGACTTATGAAGCTCTCCAAGTATTAAAGCAAATACCAACACATCTCTTGGTAGAAGAAGGCGTTATCCCACATACGGATAAGCATTTTCAGCTGACTAAAGCCATCAGGTTCAGGGTGAGGATTCTCAACGAAGCCTGCGCTAAGTTGAGAGAATCAAGGGATAAATTGATTGATGGAAAAAAGTGATTTGGAAGAAGAGTTGCTGAAGATTTGTCCAAAGGTGTCAGTTGGAAACTCAGGTGTCCTATCAGCAGATGATCTTTTCAAACAAGTCCAAGAGTCTGTTCAGCATGAACCAACGCACGGATTTGGTATTGAGATCATTGATCGATTTGTAAGAATTGAACATTCTTTTGAGGCCTTGAGAAAGCTCAGCAAAAGATTGAAAAAGCTTCCCGGCGGTGCTAGTGATATCCATGAAACCTGTGAAATTTGGAATGATCATTCCACTGTGCCTGATGAGAACGAGATGCAAGGCATAATTCGAAAGTTTCAAGAATTTCGGAACAAATAGGTGCAGCTGGAGGAAGAGAAAGATGAAGGAGCGAAAGATGATGATTCAGACTAATTTTTGATGTTTCATGTCATTTCAATCTTGAAATTGACATGTCTTTTTCATTTCTGTTTCGTCATGTAGGAAGCAAATTTTGACTTGGTCTCCTGCGTGAGGATCAAGCAAAAATAGAGCACCAGTTAACATGAACTACTATTTTCTGGGATTTATCCTATTTTCTCTCGTTCCCTTTTATTATAAATAAGGGATGCTTATGCATTCCAAAGGGTCAAGATATTTTTGTAATATTCGGAGCTATTGGAAAGAAGAAAAACTTTGTGTTTTCGTTCAATCATTTCGAAGAATAGGAGTTGATATTATTTTACAAACTTTGTGTTGTGGGATATATCTTTCTTAAGACATTGTTCTTACGTTCATGATCTTAAGCTATTCTTTGCATAGCATCTTATTGTTTCTAATCATCTCAGACATTATATTTATGATCTAAAGCTCGTATGATTATTTCGTGCTCTGCGTTTACTCGAAAGAAAATACGTTTCTCTCATTTCCTTTCCATTGTGCTTCTTTCATTGTAATAGTTTCTAACCCCGTTCATTTACCAAAGCATACCTTTGAATCGTGTGAATGCGGATTTCGAGATTCTATCCCAACCCCCAATGGTTAGATTAGTGTGAATATTGTATATATTGTTTTCATTGTGTTTTAGATTAGTAGCAAGCATGCAGCCTCACCTGTCTTTAAGGAGGGATTTAATCCCATATACTGTGGTTGAACCTCATATTTTGGGTTGACAAAATATCCAACCAACAAAAGTCTGATGTGATGAATGGAACTACTCCATGAGCCAAGTTCAGTGTTGACTATAGGATGTGTTGACACCCCCATGACGTTAGGTTGAATGTGGCAATTAGATGGTACTATAGCACTGATCATGCCGTCCCCCACAAGATGGTTGTAAGTATTTATGCATATGTAACTATCCATAGTCCTTGAGGTGTATTAAAGACTGCTATAGATGTGATATGAAGTTGTGAGTGCATTATGACGTAAGGCATTGAAAGAAGCTGAACTATGAATGAGATTTGAGGTTGGTAAGTGGTCATGCAGAGAAGGAAGTTGTATTGTGCATCAGTTTAAGGTCTCATCGATATAAGGTGTGGGTGTAGCTAAGGTGAATGGTTGAGGCGCGGTTGAAGTAGAAGATTCAAAATGCCCCGAGTAGGTCTCATGACTTGTACAAGTACATTAAAGGTCTATGTGATGATGGTCTAACATATGAGCCAAGAAGTGTTGCTATAGATGTTGCAAGCGTCAGCTGTGATGGTGTATGAATTCCCCTAACATAATTACCATGCATTGATATGCCGTGTAACAAGTATAGGGAACGTATTTATCATATGCACAAGAAGTATCCAAGGGTGTATTAAAGACTGTATAGATGTGATTTGAAGTTGTGAGTGCATTATGACGAAAAGAAGAAGCTCGAACTATGAATGTGGCCCTACAAGGATGGTAAGTGGTCATCAAAGGTTTGCCTAGGGTAGCAAGTTTAAGGTCATCTGATATGAATTTTACGCAACATGGTGAAGATTGGAACACATGCCCCGAGTAGGGATATTCATCTGATTGTAAGTACATTAAAGGTCTATGTGACGATGGTCTATTATGAGCCAAGCACCACCGTCGTTGCTATAGATGTTGCAAGTACATGAATATTTGAATTATAAGCCGAGATTACTAGAGTACTGATCATGATCGTGTAGACCAAGTATATGACAGTATTTCTTCATCATGAACAAGAATGTATTAGCAGCGGTATTAAAGACTGTATAGATGTGATTTGAGCTAGAAAGATGGTTGTGGATTTGTTCAGGTTCATTTTGACATCAAGAGGGAAGTTTACAAGAATTCCAAGGTCTTAAGACTCAGAGGTCAAATGGGCAAGGTCTGTCAGTTAGTCTGTATCACCTCTATCCCTGAAAATGTTCTCTATTAGAGCTTGTATGATGAGATTTGGTATGTTCATGAAGGGAGCTAAGACAATCAAAGAGAAATAAAATCCACCTATGATAAGTCGTAGAGAGATTGGTAGAAGTTTGTGTTAGGGATCATTGTTCAAAGATGGGAAACTCCATTAGAGACTAGGTAGGCAGGTACATGACATGTTGACTTTAGAACGAGGGTGTTGATTTTAATGTTTCTTCATGGCTATTGACCAAGGTATAAAGACATTCATGTATATGTACATATATGTCTAAGATTTTCACAATTATATATCTGACCTTGAGTAGCAATGCTAATCATGTTGATCTAATGAATGTGAGGTCCATGAATATGACAAGGATTCTTCATAATAGTTCTCGGTTGGGGCTTAGAAGTATGTAATGATGAAAGACTTGAAGGGTTGAGGCGGAAATCAAGGTACACAATCTCAGGATAAGGGATGTGGCCATGCTCTCAAGATGCCATTTCCCCCTGTATGATTTGCTTCTAAGGAGTTGGTATCAGAGTTGAGGCAACTGGTAACGTATGAAGTTTACAAAAGCGTCTGCAGTCCTTGCATACTAGTTGAGTCCTAATGAGCAGTGGTAGGCACTGAAATTTTAGATTCATCATAAGGTATAGGTCAAGTTTTTGTCTTGATCCATAGGGTCCATGACATGAGAGTAAGGAAATGGTCGCATTCAATACTTGCATATCAAGGATCTTAGAGTATGGTAGTATGAAGACATGGGGGAAACTGAAGATAGGGCTGTTTCACATGCTTGTTTTATTCTATTATGATGATAAGTTTGACTAAAATTGACTAAAGGTATGAGTGGTTCGTATGGGATTGTGGTCCTAGGCAAGATGGATTATGCTAGTATTGGAGGAAAAATTAGGCGTGGTTTCTTCTACACAGATAGTAAACCTAGTTTAGATGATGGATAATATGCATGAAGCCACAGATGATGTGGTGACGTAGTACACTAACTCATGGGGAAAGCTATTTGAATGCGGTAGCATGTCAGGTCCATGGATCTTTCAATTTCTGATGATGAGGTCAAGAAAATAGGGTACAGATCCAAGGGGTGAGCTTGATGTGCAAGTAAGTTGTCTTGTGTATTGTCTGTCATTGCGAGTTGTAGAATGTGCTGGTCATGTTAAAGTCATCATGTGGGAGGCCTGGTTTCATAGATGTAAAAGGGGGAGAGAATCAGGTCATAAACATGAAAAAGAAGTCTTTTAGGTATGTTTTGTCGGTGAGGGTTGCTATCAATATGCTTGTTGAAGGTGGTGTGCCATCAATGAAAAATGGGGAGATTAGTTGTGCCATCGTGTCTTAGGTTGGACTCGAGGAGATTGGGTCAAAGACCATTGATGGAATAACAGGTGTCATGGTGTGGATATGAGTCATCATGAGGTGTTAATAAAGGTGGGTGCATGAAGGTTGGGTATTGGTAGAAGTCCTGAGTGTTGATCAAGGTTTGGCTATGGTGTGATAACCATGGTGGATGAGGTATTTGGTGCAAGCATGAATGGTCTTGATATGAGTTCTAAAGGCATTGTCACATTTGGTCAAACACTGGTCCAGGTATGATGTGTAAAGAGTGTCTGGATTAGTCATTTGCATTTGAGTAGAGCATCATGTACTCAAACGTTCCCATGAAGAGTCGGGTCTATTTTATGCCTGATTCCTAATCTTAAAGCATGGACGGGAATTTTGGTATGGAAGCATGAGATATGGAGAATGTGATATCAAGTACAAGAATGGGAAAAGTGTTATGGCAGGGGTCGATAACATGTGCTATGATCAATGGGTGTTAAGAGGTCATACCTAAGATGTTTCACTGGCATGATTCATGGTCCTTGGGAAGTAATGATAGGTGAAGACTAGTCATGTAAACTACATGTTAGTCCGTCAGTGGCTGAAGGAATATTGGTGATGTAGGCTTGAGCATGGATATGTCTTCTAAACATGCATAGAAAGATGTTGTCATGATGCTTCATGAAATCTTTTGGATGTCAATTTGAATAGCTTTTCTTAAGTTATGATGATTTTGGCAAAAATGAATTTTAGAGAAGGAGAACATCAACTCGATAGTCTTGCAGGGATGTGGTCTAAGAATGCTCACTCTGCTCAGAATAGAACTTTGCATGGTTAATTCCTTTGTGGCTTTGAGGGATGATTTACATGGCTGTCCTAGAGTGTTTTGTATGAAAGAGATGAGGTTAAGGACTCCTGCATCAGTGAAGAGGCATTTATGAACAATTGTCCTCGATGGAAGCCCTTAAGTTGGGAGTTCAAAACCACATAGATCTCATGAACCCTCATAACAGAGTGAATTGGCTTAGAAGTGAATTGGTTTGTGTTACTGTCAGAGGAATGGTATGAGAAATGGTTTTATGATGCATTAGGGTTGAAGATTTTGATTCTCCAGGGTTCATTTTGGATGTATCGATGGCTATATCCCGTGCAAGAGACCAAAAACTACACTATGTTTTGTAGGAGGTTGCATAGTTTCAGTAGAGCCTGTGTCCCGTCCCTTCACACGATGGAAGTTTTAGGATGAAAATTAAATTGTTCTAGAATACCTTGAAGGTAGAGCGTGGGCTAGAATCAAACCTGGAGTGAGGTTTAACAGGAGGCAAGGTGATAGCTCCTGCTTTAAGAAATTTTTCCAAGATCACATCATAAGTTTCTCCCAAAGGAGTGTATTTGATGGGCTCAGCTTTATACTTATAGATGAATTTTGGTTGGGTATTAGGCAGTGCTTGAGATTTGACTGTCACTGCATGTATAGCTCCTCTTTATTTTGAAGCAGATGATGTGTGAGAGTTGGTGGTGTTGGGTTTGTTGGTGGAGTCTTGGGTTCTGAAATTTGAGTTTTTGTTGCGCAACTTCAATTTCTCCTCCTCTAAGGCTCGGATCTCTAGTTTCTGAGCCATAGTGAAGGCCTCATTAAAGGTGTGGAAAGTTTGAATTTGGAGGGTGGGAGAAATGTGTTTAGCATAGGCCCGCGTAAAGAGTTCAATGAGCTCAGCCTGAGGTAAGGCATAAGTAAGTTGGTTGATGAGGCCCCGCCATCGTCTAATGAAATCTACGATAGACTCATCTTCAAATTGTCGGATGGAATAGAGGTCGGTAATGGATACTTTCTTCGCAATATCGATAGATAAATACTCCAAGAAATATTGGGCTAACTGGTTAAAGGAGAAGATTGAGTGCTAGGCTAAAGCATTGTACCACTCTAAGGAAGGTCCTGATAAGGACATGGGGAAGGTACAGAGTAATAAGGCATCATCATGAGCAATCAGATAGCAGGCATGTCTAAACGATCGCAAGTGTTGTTGAGGGTTTTCCTTACTACTAAAGTGAGTAAATTTTGGTAATTCCCATTGAGGAGGATATGTATGAAGGGGGACAGAAGGATAAATAGGCTCCTGAAAAACTTTCTCATATGTCAGGATGTTACGGATTCCTGAAACAAAAGCCTCAAGATTTTGCATCTTGTCCATCATCTATTTGATTAAATCATTGGTTGGGTTAGATGATGGTGTTGTCATCGTAAACGGAGGAGGATTGGGCCAAGATTCACTACTAGACAATGGTGGGGTTAAATTTTGATAAGGTATCGATGATGAATGTGTTGGGGCGGCTGAATAAGGGTGTCTTATATAAGATGTTGAGGCCACTGGATGAGTTTGTGGAAATGAAAAGGTGGGCCGAGCCTGAGAGGGAAAGCTCATGTGGATAGGTAGTAGAGAACAAGTTATGAAAGAGGCAATCTGCTAGAGAGATGAGGTAGGGGCAGTGGACGGTAGTGATATGTGGGGCCCTAGATTAACCAAAGGAAGGATAATTGGTGCAGTATGAACCACCGATGCGGCTGAGCTAGGAGACGGGGCTAAGGATGAAGACAGTGAGGTGGAGTTATTAGGTGGGGAAGGAGCTAAGTGAGTGACTATACTAATAGGCATACCCAAGAGGAGCTGACCATCGAGTGTATGGTTAGGGGTATGAGACAAATAATACTATACGGCGCCAAGATTAGCATCTAAAAATTTAGAAAAATCTGGATCTCCTACAAAGATCTGGGGAAAAGCATTGGTGTCCATAGGATTCCTCATAGGATGCGAAGGGGGTGACTCAGGCAAAGACATAGAAAAAGCATGTGAAACCATGGATGCGGCTTGTTTTTGGGTGATAACAACCATGGAAAAGAGGATATAGTAGGGAATTAGTCAATTAGGAACAGAAACAACAACAAAACATTGGAATTGGTAGGTTGTTGGTTTTTCAGGAACTGTGAAACATAGTAACTGATATCAGTCTGGTAATCGATGTCAGTCAGATGGTAGCCGGCGTCGGTCAGGTGACCGATGTCAGTAGAAGAGGACCAGTGCCAGTCACTGTGAAGGAAAAGAGAGAATGTAAGAGGCTACTAGTTTGGGGATAATAAGGCTTAGTATACCCACCAAACTATCTAAAGTGATCACTGAGATAGGGTATAACAGAGAAACATAATTGAAAGAAAAACAAAAAAAAAGCAAGATGCACAAGAAAATCAAGAGAATAACCCTAGGATTAGTTTTAGTCACTTTTGGGCTTATGCCTTAGACGTAAGATGATGTCAATCCTAAACAAAAGACCTAAGGGAGATGTCAAGTTTGTTTTGTCTTGTAAGGCTACCTCAATCGAGCAGAGGAATACCACGGAAAGGGGGGGATGTTTGAGATGTTGTGTAGATTATGATGTGATTTGGTATGTGTTGCGCAGTGAGAGTAAGATTAATTTCTCATCAATACCGTGGATATTGCCCCCATGTGTATGAAATGTTACTTAATCTATGTTCACTAGAATGAAAAATAGCAAGCAAGAATGTGATGCACGTGTTTTAAATTCAAATCGAAAATGATATTCGATGAAGCAAAGAAAGAGAAGAGGTTAAGAAGATAACTTTCACTAATGCAAAGATGTGAAAGTAAGACAAGTTCTTTTACCAAAATGACAAAATATTTTATGAATATTTAGAAGAGAGAAACAACAAGTGTGCTCCCTATATGAAAACAAGCAAGAAATAAGGAAACCCGAGAAGGGTCCCACCGGGCATGCCAAAATGTTTCACATAGAATTTTGTTCCAGAATAGAGTTAATTCTATCCTTTCATTCTCTTGAGAAAAAGATAGGGGTTAGGGTTAAGAGGAATACCTGTTGAGTGTTGGGAAGGTGGGTGCATACTGTAGAGAGATCAAACTGATTGTGAAGAGCTCCTTTTTGTCTGGGAAGGACTACCTGTAAATAAGAATGCAAGACCACTAGATTTTAGTTAGAAAATAAGTGAGGGAATTGCCTTGGGCCCATGAAATATTAGACTTCCTTTCAAAGGTTGTCAGTTCCCTTTTAATACAAATTGATGAAAATTATAATAAAGAAGCTATTGTGAACTCACAATTTAGGTATCTCATTACTAAAAGCAATAGAGACTAAACTACTAATAATAGAATGTCATGTTGTTTGTTTAGTCACTGGTTGTTGATATGTTCAGATCAGGTTACAGGGATAGACCAGGCCAGACATGAGATTGTTTTGAGGTGAATAGGTGAAAGGATGGTTTTGGTAGAAGTTAGAGTGACCGATGCTGGTCACTGGATAACCGATCACGGTTATAAAACCGGTACCGGTAGGGAATAACCGATATACGTAGGGGCAGTGATTTAAGGATTTTTCAATGGAGGTTGGTGTAAGGTGGTTATGAAGTTGGGAAGGTTGGTAGATGGTTGAGGGGAGTAGTAGGGTGATAGAGAAGAATCGGAGAGTGAGAGAGCTATCTCTGGGGCAATATAGAGATGGATAACCGAAGGTTAGGTGTAGGTTGTTGCCGAGTAGTAGATCCAGGAGTGTGCTTATAATCCCTATGAATTAAAAGTTCTCAAAGTAGTGTCTAGAAGCATACAAGGTGATAAAAGAGACTACTTACTAGTTTCTGATGTGGATGCAGGTCTAAAGAATGCAGTGGAGAAGGCAAGGCTTAGTTGGGATGATCTAGAAATCGGAAGTGATCTGATGAAGCTATCCTCTAACTCTCCCAATGTTTGGATGAGTGTGACAATGCTCTAGTTGCTCTGTTCTAGTCTTGGGCTCGATACTCCTCTTTGTAAACTCTTCTCTCTCCTTCACTTGTCTCTCTCTTGCAAATGAATCCTGATCCTTGCAAATGAAGTCTGATCATTTGGTTTTGGTTGGGGGAGGTCATTTACAGGGAACCGATGGTGGTTACATAACCGACGCCAGTCGAGTAGGGACCGATGTTGGTTAGGTCAAAGTTGGCTATTTTTAGTAAAATAGCTAACTTTCCCTCCTTTTCTCCCAAGGGATCAGTTGTGGGTTTGGTCAAGTCATTATTAGGTTCGTTTTGATGCGGGTGAGGGGTGATGAGTCATGGGTGTGGGTCTAGACCAAGTCATTGGTCTTAATTAGGTTAGTTTTGGGTTAGGACTAGGTCATAGTGAGGTGGCAAGGTGAGGCGGTAGGGTTGGAGATGTGGATTTATTAATTATAAGGTAATTAATAAATAATTCAGTGTGTAAGGTTTAGGTGGTGAGGTAGGGTTAGGTTGCAGGATGAGATACGGGGTACAGGGCGTCGTAAGACCCAAATTTGGTGTCTAAAGTCTATCTCAAATGTAAGTACCACAACTTAGATATAGTTTCATGTTACCTCAAAGCCATAGTTCATCATGATCTGGGATGGGTGTAATTTTGAGCTCTAATAGCTTTTGGCATGCCTGGAAGGAAAATTTTAAGGAGATCTACATCCTCATTTCAACAAATTTGATGTGTTCTTGTTGAGATTCAAAATTTGTAGGCTTATTTCAACACACATCTAGATATACTATTATTAGTAGTCCCTATGCCTATTTCATGAGAAATATACATACCAAACAAAGTGCATGAATTGAAGAATCCTCTCAATACCTTCAGTTTTATCCAAGGATAAAAAATAGAAGAACTACCATGCACGCATCCACATATCTTACGTGCATGGAGAAATATGCCCCTCCTCTTGGAATACCTTTCACACGTTCTACTAGAGTATTCAAACCCTTTCTAGCCATGACGTAACAGGGAAATTTTCCTTTTGTTAACTTCAACGGTGATAGTCCCTTGGCTCTTCCTGCACAACATGATATACTAGTAGTTATTCTCAAAATAATTCCATTCTTTACTTGTGATATTTAAGTCACTCCTACTAAACACATTAAAAATAATTCAAATGTATGCTTTTTTCATCTAATAACAGAGGATGATGTAGTTAAATGGTTTCTTTGTTCTTCACTAAAAGGAAAAACACTTCAATGGTATATAATATTAATACCTTCCTCTATTACCAACTAGGATGGACTTGATACTGCACTTTGTAATTAGTTTGAGAATAAAGTAGACAATACATCCTTATTACAACAAATCATAATGATCCAGAGAGCTCCTAATGAGCTCATGCCTGACTTCAACTTTAGATTTTAGAAGAAATCGGATAAAATTCCGACCCTCTTAAGACCAACCACTCAATTTTTTTATTTTATTTGTTAAGATCCTAAAATTATGACATTGTAGTGATGATATAATCTATGGGTGCTATGTAAATTCTTGATGCCTATCCTATAGCCGTTAGGGCCAAAAATTTCTTAATCCAAGCTAGGAAAATAGCCACTAGACTACCTATTCCCTTATTTCCTGAATTGCCTCAAGTACCTCATCCTTGCATTTCTCCTATCACTAAGCATAGTTCCTAACCCATTTCCTCTACATCATACCCTACCCAAAAGTAAAATGAGGATGAAGAAATGAAGGCCTTGATTAGAAATTTATCTTATAAAGTCATATCTTTATAAGAATTTAATCAAAACCATCAAATCTTTAGAAATCAATATCCAAACTAGAGATACGCACAAGATAAAAAAATGATAGATGGCATGTTAACGCACATATTCCATTGCAGATAGTTTCTCATACGTAACTGCTTCCATTTCCTAGCTCAAGAAAAACACTAGTTTCAATGCAGAACAACATGGTCTAAGAGACAAAATGGTTATTTCCTTATAACTTTTCACACAATCAGTACAACTGCATGAATGAATTGCATGCAAAATATTTCATGAGATAGATAATTTCAAGTTATGATCCTTCCAATAACACACATGAACTGGAAAATGATGAAGTTATAGAAGTTTCTCTTGAGACCGACGTGATTTTATTTGGTGTTGAAGAATTCTGCATAATAAACCATGCCATGGAAATTTCAAGTAGACCATGCACATAAATTATGGATAATAAATGTACATAAAAGAAGGCTAGAAGCCAATGTGTAGCCCTATACTCTTGCCAACTAGACTAACCATCAATTGTAAAAATATGGCACAAATCAACCCAATTTTTTTGGCTTGCAAACTTCTACATGAGATTGTTTTATCAATGTTTTAATTGAAGCTTCCAATGCCCCTCCTTCAGTAGGTCAAGCCTCTACACAGCCCAAGGCACCCTCTTTAGCAACATATCAATCAAGAAAATAAATTTTTATGCCGCAAATGTACAAGTCCATAGGACTTCCTTTCAAAATTGTGGACCAAATGAATAAGACAAATGTAAATGTCAAAATGTGGGGTGCCCTATCCATTCCATATCAATGGAACCTATTTCATGAAGCTCTAGCATAACTTCGGTGTGCTAATCCAATCATCTAAATACCTCAAGCTATTGTTAACTTATTTCAAGAAAAGAAGAAGAAAGTAAGAAAATGTGTTAAATCCCACCCTTCTATGTCTTTTTTATTTGGATAATATTTTTTTCACAATTGTGTGATTGACTTAGGGACTAGTAATTCAATCATGCCTAAGAAAATTACCAATATCCTAGGTCTTAAGTGAAACCCTATCTCTAAAGGAGTTATGCAACTTTAAGGATCCTAGGAGTCACGAAGGATCATGATTTAACCCTTCGTACATGTCTAATTCTAACTATAACTCAAGATGTGTCATTCATTTACTTGCCTCCATTATATTCCATTTATCTATCAAAATATTTTACTTCTAAAGTGGGTGCCTACTTGTCTTTAAATTTGTCTCATATGATTTTAAGAACAAGATATGGTACCATGTTTGCTATATAAGTTGAGCCTATAATTTCTCATCATGTTGAGTCATATAAACCTTCACCTCTCCAATCTAATTTCCTCATTTAAGAAGGCCAAGAATAAGACTCAGTTGCAAAAGAGTAGCCTATTCCTCCCTCCATACCTGATCTATTATTAGATGGATGAAAAATGAGAATTGTGAGTTTGATCCATATGATACAACTTTTAAAACTGGTCTTAGAACCTACTACATCCTTGAAGAAGAAGCCACTTTTCCAATCCTGCTCTAGCAATAAAATGTTGATGCTTCTGGAATGTGGGAGATGTATTTTGATGGATGTAGAAGAAAAAATGACACAAGAATATGTGTTGTTTTCATTTCTCCCATGAGAGAGAAGTTATTATTCACGCATAGGTTATAGTTTGTATGCTCTAATAACATAGTAGAATATGAAGCATTTGTGCATAGTATTTTTATTGCTAAGAAGAGGAAAATCAAGACATTACATATCTTTGGGGAAATTGAATTGGTCATCCACTAGGTTAGAAACAAGTGTGAAATAAAGAATAAGTTTCTCAAATCTTATAGACATAAATTTTGGGACCTCTTGGAGAGCTTTGAAGCTCTCGATCTATAGGTGATGCCAAGAAAATTAAACAAAGAAACATATCAAATGACAACCCTTATTTCAAAATTATCACCTACCAAGGATTTTTTCCAAGGCAATGCACAACATATCAAGGTGGTGGCCATACCATCCATTCTAGATAACAAAACTAGCTAGCAAGTGTTTGAAAGTGATTCAAAAATTATTTAGTTCATTCAAAATGAAGTTGATTTCTCTTCAAAAATGAAAGATGAATTGCATAATAACTATGGTGATAAAGTGGGTTGAGACATACGCCTCCTGGAGGAAAAAAAAATCACTCTGCTAAAACCATGTTGCAATCTACTGTCCCTGGTGCTGGCTCAAATGCCAGACCCCTCTGGTATGGATCAGGGGTCCCTCTTGTCAGGGTCCCTCTCTCTAAAGCCACCTGATGTGTGGAAAAAAATTGTGGAGGGTTCCACATCCGCTCCTAGCTTGAAAAAGCTATCCCCTTCACTATCAGATGGGTCCTTTTCCCTGCGCATCCCCTCTCACATCATGGAGGCTGCTTCTTCTTCTCGTGATATGTCCTTGGTGGGTACACTGATGGGCCCTAGACCCCCATTAGAATATATAAAAAAATGGGCTCGGTTAAAATGGCAACCATGTCGAGCGCTTGAAATAGCGGCTATGCCTAATGGTTTCATATTATTTTCCTTCAGCATGAAAGAAGACTTTGCTAGAGCACTGTTAGGTGGTCCATGGTTTTTTGGCAGGTGGGACTTCTATCTCAAGAAATGGTCTCCTAGTTTCAACCCTCACATGAAATCCATGACCCAAGCCCCAATTTAGTTTTGCCTCCTGGGGCTCCCTCTAGAGTTCTGGCATCCGGTGGTTATTAAAGGTATTGCTCTCTCAATAGGATCTTTAATTACTATAGATCAAGCAACAAAAGCTAAAACTAGATTCATCCACGCTCGTTTCTGTGTTAATGCTGATGGCAGTTGTCCCTTACCAAAAGAAATAGAGCTTCTATCAGACTTGGGGAACTTGAAACAACCCATTGACTATGAATACATTCCACATGCTTGATCCTTCTACAAAAAAATTGGTCATCGGGCCTCTAGCTGCCCATCTAAATCTCAACCAAAACCCAAGACCCAAATCTTCTCCCCAAAAATTAAAAAAAAAACTTTATTCCTAAAACATCTTCTATTGAGATTCTGATCATCCCCACATCAAATTCCTTTTCTCTCCTTGAAGATGGAGAAATCATCACCTCTTCTGATCCTAGTTCTGAAATTGGCCCACCCTCCATGGCCTTTCAATCTCTCATCAACCCTCTATCTCCCTTGGCTCTCCCCACCTCTTCCCCTATAGGAGTTAACCTCTCTTTGGTTGCCTCTTCCCCTCCCCCTTCTCCGCTATCTTCTCCTCTTCCCTTCCCTCCCCTTCCCTCCGTCCCCTCTTCCTTGAATCTTTCCCCCTGCCTCCCCTCTGTCCACCTGTTTTAGACTCTGTCCCCTCCCCCTCGGGACATTCTTCTGATGATAGCTTCAATCATCGCTTCACTAGAAGTAGCGGCAAGAAACCCAATATAGGCATGGAAAAAGCTCAGGGGAGAATTCCGAGCAACATCAAACTTCAGCAAGAAGCAACTATTAACGTCACGCAAGGAACTCAAAGCACAATCCCCATGGTGGTGGGGAGCAAATCCAAACCAAAGAAATGAAGATCATCTCTTGGAATATAAGATGGCTTAATTCTCTTCAAAAACAAATAGTTATCAAAGACATCAAATTCCAGAACTCTCCTGATATCATAATGCTGCAGGAAACCAAAATAAAAAATGAAGATCGTCTCCTAAGAATCTAGCTTGCGGCCTCTTTTGAATCTCAACCTTCAACAGGAAACTCAGGGGGACTTTGTACCTATTGGGATCCCAGAAGTCTCAAAGGGGATTGCCTATTCAAGCACCCCAACTTTTTATGTATGCTCTTCCAAGAGATTGGAGCAGAATCCTCTTGGATTTCTATCAATGTGTATGCCCCAAACTTAGAGACTCATCATGCTAAATTATGGAAAGATATCACTAACTTCATCATCACTTGTGGAAAAATTCCCATTCTGATAATGGGAGATTTTAATTATCCACTTTATCCTTCAGAAAAATAGGGAGGTATTCCTACCATGACCGCCAGCATGGAGGCTCTGGTTGACTTCATCAGGGAGAATTCTCTTCTGGATATGGATCTCCATGGCTCATCTTATACATGGTCAAACCGTAGATTGGGTAGGAACCATATTCAAGGCAGATTAGATAGATCTCTAGGATCTCTGGACTATATTTCTCTCTTTCCAGACTTCTACCTCAACTCCCTCCCTCGGGGCTGCCTCTAACCACAGCCCTCTTCTGTTGAGCACAAATCACAAGCTGAATACCAAGAATCTTCCCTTCATGTTTGAGCTTGCTTGGCTTGAAAACAACCACCTGAACCCCCTTGTTGCTAAATGGTGGAATATTAATATTGAGGGCTCTAGTATGTTTAGGATTTCTAGCAAACTCAAAGAAATTAAAAAACAACTCAAGATATGGAAGTCGACGGTCTTTGGAAACATCAAGCTTCGCAAATAGGAGCTAACTCAGAGTTTGGAAAAAGTCTCTGAAAAAATCGAGATTGATGGAAGGTTGGATCATCTTCACCAACATGAAATCTCCCTCCTTAGTGATTATCACAATACACTTAAAGAAGAAGAGACCTATTGGAGGCAATGTTCTCGAGCCATTTGGCTTGAGTAAGGGGATCATAACACTAAATTTTTTCACATCACTGCTTGCAAGCATAAATCTAGAGATAAGATCCATGAGCTGGTGTTGTCCTCGGGTACCTTGTTAACTGCTGAGGCTGATATATCCAACGAGCTTGTCTCCTTCTATTCAAATCTTCTCCAGGCTGACATGCCCCCTCCGGAACAATTAATGAATGACATGCTCCAACATATTCTACATCTGGTGTCACCTGAGATGAAAAACAATCTGATAAATCCTTTTACTATGGAGGAAATTCACAAAGTAGTCTTTGCAATGAAGAGGGACAAAGCTCCGGGTTTGGATGGCTTTCGTGCTTCCTTCTTCTAGGTGTTCTGGGAAATCATCAAGCAGGTTCTCTTCAAAGCAATGAATGAGTTTCAGGTTAACAACAATCTGCTTAAGGAATGGAATACCACCTTTGTCGCCCTTTCCCCAAAAGTGCATAGTTCTAAAGATGTATCCAATTTCAGGCCTATCAGTTTATGCAACACGTCTTATAAGATTATCACTAAGATGCTGGCCTCTAGACTAAAACCTCTAATGAAGGATCTCATCTCACACAATCAGAGTGGCTTCATAAAAGGACGGCTCATCCAAGGTGGTATAATTACTATTCATGAAGCCATTCACTCAGCCTTTCTCTTGAAGTCCCTAGGAATGATCTTAAAATTGGATATGCAAAAAGCATTTGAGAGAGTCAGCTGGCCTTTCTTAATTAAGGTCCTGGAAAAATTTTGTTTCAAAAAAAAGTGGTGTAGCTAGTTCTTCTCTTGTATCGCGACCCCTTGCTTCTCTATTCTTATTAATGGCATTCCAGCAGGTTTCTTCACAAGCAGCAGAGGTATTAGACAAGGTGACCCCATGTCACCTTTTCTTTTTGTCCTAATGGCGGACTCCCTTAGCAGAGCTCTGGAAGTGGCAAAAAGTCAATCTATCATTTCAGGTATGAAAATCACCTCAAGTTGCCCTTCTGCCACACATAGCTAGTTTGCTGATGACACTTTGCTGCTAAGTTTAGCCTCTGTTATTGAGGCTCGGGCTATAATGGATATCCTTTCTCTCTACCAATCAGCTTCTCAGCAAACTGTAAATTTCAACAAGAGTAGCATCTCCTTCATCAACACGGCCCCTAGGACTTAGAGAAAGATTGCTGATATCTTTGGATGCAATATTGTGGATCTCCCTGCCTCATATCTCGGCATCCCCCTCTCCCATGGTAAGAAATCTAAAATTCTTTGGAATCTTGTCATTGAAAGGTATCAAAAAAATATGGCCACCTGGAAAGGGGTTCTGCTCAGTCAGGCTAACAAGCTTCAGCTGGTTAAAGCCACCCTTCAAAGCCTTCCTACTTACTTCATGTCCCTGCTCAAAATTCCCAATTCAGTGAGGGAGGTTGTGGAAAAAAATCAAAGGAACTTTCTATGGTCAGGGACTGATGTAAAGAAGAGGATCCATCTGGTGGCATGGAAGGATGTGTGTAAGCCAACTTCTCATGGAGGGCTTGGTCTTCAAAAAATGGCTGACATGAATGGGGCCCTCCTAGCCAAACTTGCTTGGGAAGTGGCTAAAGGTGACTCTAATTGGGCCCATCTACTTAGAGCTAAATATCTAGAAAATAACAAATATCTGCTCACTTCCAACCCAATTAGGGGTTCTGCCATATGGAATTCTATTATTAGCTCCCTCCCCATTATACGAGCTGGCACTAAATGGAGATTTGGGAATGGTCATCTTATTGATTTCTGGAGGGATTTTTGGATAGGGGACAAGCCTCTTGATCTTAATCTTAATTGGGACCCTGTGAAAAGAAGCATCATTAACAAGCAAGGAAGATTAGCTTCGGGCTATTGGAAGATTGTGAATTCCATCCCCTCTTGGGATATAAAGATCTGGGATGATATCAGTGATCTGCAGAGTAGGCTCCTGACTTCACTTAGAATGGTAATCTCTTCCATATACATCCCTTTCTCCCAAAACGAGGACGAGCTTATTTGGCCCCTCTCCTCGTCTGGTTCTTTCTCGGTTAAGGCTGCTTACCTTTCAATGCATAGTGTTGACTCTGGTCCCCCCTTTCCAAATTCTAGCCAAATGTGATCATCCCCAAAATTGTTTTTTTCCCTTGGCTCTCTTCTAAGAATGCTTTCCTTTCTGGGGAGAATCTGAAAAGGATGGGTTTCTCTCTCCCCACTAGATGTGTGTTATGTACTAAAGAGGTAGAGTCCTCTGCCCATCTTTTGATCCATTGCTCCTTTTTAGAAGTTATCTGGCAGTGGCTTTTATCGAGGATGGGATTGTTTTGGACCTTCCCTGAGTCCATTCAGGACACCCTCTCTCGATGGAGCTCTCCTTTCACTCATCCGATTCTAAATTTGGCTTGGAAACTCCTCCTCCCCCATGGAATATGGGGCATCTGGAAAGAAAGGAACAGAAGAATATTCAAAGAAAAAAGTATTGAACCTGTTGAGGTGGCTTCTCAGATTGCTCTTTCTTTCCAAGAAAATCTCAACTCGATCATGTGGGCCAAATATCAACAAAAAATCCAAATATGTAACTCCCAGGAGTGGCAGAAGTTGTTGACCATTCAAAGTAAAGGCACTTCCACTACTAGGGAATTAGTTCGTTGGCTTCCCCCTCCTAGGGGCTGGAAAAAATTGAATACGGATGGGGTCTCGAAAGGTAATCCTGGAAATTCTAGTGGAGGAGCCATTCTTCGTTGCTCTTCGGGATATATAGTTGCTGCTTCTGCTCATAACCTCAACTATGGTTCCAACCATCGTGTGGAAGCCTTGGCCATCCTCAAAGGCCTTGAGCTAGCTATCAAATTTGGTGATGATCCCCTCCAAGTTGAAAGTGACTCCCTCAACATCATCAAGCTCTTGCAGTCAAATGATTCTGGTCAATGGTCGATACAGAATATCATTGCTGATATTAGAATTATTCAAAGATCTTTCCAGCAAATCCAGTTCCAGCATGTCCACCGGGAGGGAAATAAAGTGGCTGACCTCCTTGCTAATATTTGTGTTCTCCTTGAGAATCAGCAAAGCTGGACAGAAAACTTCCTAGATGATCTCTTCTAAATCACTCAAAATGATATATCCCATTGCTGACTGGTGGATTGGAGGGCTGAATTGGGTATCGGCAAATTCTCTATGGCTTTCTCAAAGGGTGGCGGAATTCATGTCGAATTAAATTGATTTGGCATTTAACGATGGGCATTTTGATTACATTGTTAGGTAATGATGCAGGGGATCTCCACACGAATGGGAATTACCTTCTCATTAATCATTTGAGGATATGGAGGGAGGGTAATGATAACTTGATTGACGGCTCCCCCGTCCTGGCTAGGACGTTAAATGACCCTTATTTCTCTCACTTCTACAATTATTCAAACATTCATACCATGGGGGGTCAGTTGAAGCATCTCAAGCCTAATAACTGTGATTCGATTAAAAATGATGGGGAGGTTTGGAATATAATGCTGGAAAATGGTATTGCTACCTTCCTGGAGAAAATGGTGGATTATTCTGTGCTTGTTTTGTATGTGGTTACGACTTCCTGGTCAAAGGGTTGGGTGTGGATCGGCAACACTCATTTTACCATCTCCATAAATGCAATAGCTGACGCCACTGGCCTTCCTGCTGCTGGAGACATCTACTTTAGGCGCTCGCTGCATGCGGAAATTCAAGATTTTAATGCTCCTGGAGACAGACCTGTGAAATACCTCTCTGGTTATACTCGGGTCTCCCAGCCTTCTCCTTGGGACAGAGTCGCGGAGGTCATAATGCGATATTTTACCATTGACGGTAGATATTGGCTTGTTTACGGTCCTCACCTCTTCATTCTCTCTCATGTTCGGTGGGGAAGAAAATTAATCTGGCGGCCTTTCTGTTTCAGTCCTTAGAAAAATCATTCCAATTAGCTCATGACGGGGAAGGTGCCGTTTTTCACCAGGGTTTGTTATATCTGCTCTTCTCTATTGTTACTTCTCATTCTGACCTTCTTCACTTCCCCCCCAAGTCTGGTCACCGTCACCGCTCCCCCTCGCCTTCCCCTCGCCCCTCCTCCACCTCCCTCCACTCTTCTCGGCACCGTCGTCGTCTTCTTCTTTCTTCTAGTTCAGACTCTGATGTGGAAATTCTGACTCCCCCCCTTACTGCCTCTCAGCCCCTTAGCACCCCTTCCTTCCCCATGCCCCTCTCTTGCTTGTTTTTGGAAGGAACTGAAGCCAACGGTCACGTTGCTTCCCTTATTTCTAGCCCGGATTCCTCTCTGGCTACGGACATTTTGGGCCTAGCTAAGCTCTACCCAGACTCCCCGGACTCGGAATAGTTTGATATAACAGCCAACCGGTGGTTGATCCCATCACTCAGTCTGTGGGAAACAATACTCTCTTCGAGGACAAAGTTCTTACTGATGACACTCTACATTCCTCACCGATTCTAGATTCTACACCTGCTACGCTTGAGTCTGCTAACACTCATAGGGATGATCGCAGAGTTGACATGGTTTCCTCTATTCTAAACAAGCTTCAGCATGCATTCAAGGCTTTGAAAGCTTGGGAGGTCTTCACTGAATCAACCAAGACTACCATTGCAAATGACTGTTCGGAGCTCATTAATCTTTCCGAACAACTTGCAAATGACTCAGGCTCTCCTAGAGCTAAAAATGCAGCCTCTAAGCTGAAAAAGCTCTTATGATGTATCTCTTCTTTCTTTTCTGTGTCTTTTCATCCTCCTTTTTTGGAATCTTCTTGGGTACTTTTTTTCTTTGCTTTTATTGTTAAATCTGGCCTGATGGGCTCTATTGTATAAGGTTGTGGGACCTTCTAAAACCCTCCTTTTACCCTATATATTCCAAAAAACTATGGTGATAAAGTGATTCATCTAAACACAAAAAAGTTTCCTAAAGCGCTGGTCACTGTACAATGGAAAAGTGACATGCGAGCATGGGAATATACAAGTACCTCTTCCTTGTACCCAACCTCCTGAGGTCATGTCGAGATAGTCGATGAATGTTGAATGTGAATGGATACAAACAAGCTAATCAGGTAATCTTATATGCTCAATACGCAATAATGGAATCTGCGAATCTAAGGTGAAGAAGGACCTCCTAACCTGAATTGGTGTAATGGTTCATTTATATATAATGGTTAATAAGAGGATCCAATCAATGTTGAGCTCTGCCAAGATCTTGTTTCTTGGTTGTTGAACACGTGGGAAGTGACTTGTGGGAGCTTCGTATATATCTCCATACAAGGTCATGAAAATGATGGTGGGCTGATTTAATGGATGCATAGCGAACTATGGGTGATTTTCTAGTCTAGCCCAGAAAATATTAGATTGATTGGCTTCTATATTTAATACAGAGAACTGTACGTGATGATATTTGGTGGGAGTGGTGAGGATCTAAATACCAGCGTTCGTAAACCGGTGTCAATGCTTAACTGATTTGTAGGTCCGTTGAGTTGTGGAACTTAGGGATCACAACTGTGAGTTCATGGTTATTGTGAAATTACTATGGTCATGTGAATAATTAATGCCTTCTCCCAACTATCTAGCAAACGTATGCCTTTTCAGCCTTTATGTTTAGAACTAGAAATTGTATGATTTTCTCAGAGTACCTAACAAGTGTTCTGGACAAATTGAATGTGTAAACTATTGTCCTATGTCAATGAGGAGGTATCCTACATTAGGCTATAGAACCAAAGGATTGTAAGAAAATGTTTTCCTCTCTTTCGAATCCTTACACAGTCATTCAGATGTTTTATCAGGGCAGTATATAGTTTAGATGGTTTTACCAAAATGTGTAAGCTTTGTCATCTTCGATGTTTAAATCCTCTTAGTTGTTCACTAATGGCTTGTAAGTTTGTTGTTGCTTGAAAGACCTATATCCTAAGGTCCTGATCTATATCAGTTAATGTTGTGGGTAGATTTGGATGAGGCACTATTGGTTCAAATTTATATTCTCTAGGCTCTCTAGTTCTTGTGATTGTCATATAAAGTGTATCAACTTCTAACTAGAATTAATAAATTAATCATGAAATAAATATTTACGCTATGCAAACATTCTTCTATTTTTGTATTTTTAATGACGTATTTTAACAAAAATAAAGAGCGGGTATTCCAGTATATTTATGAAGTCGAAAACTAACCTAGTAAAAGAATAAAAACAAGCAAAGTAGCCTGGTATAGCTATTTGCCTGTGCAGTAGTGATTTTATCTTAAGTATGTAAACAACTATTTATTTTGAATTTGAAATACTCTCGATCCTACCACAGAAGTGAGGAATGAATCACAGTTTCTCATAAACTATCAATCCACACAGCTTCCCTTGTGATATCGAGAGCAAACTGTTTAAATAAAATGAAATAATTTGCTACTCTATTTGATATGTTGTAACTAGAACTTTGATAGCTCAAACCTGGCATTTACAGAATAGTGGTGAATCTAGTTGTGTGTGATTTCATCCCATTAGTGTGATCTCCTCATTCCTTCATGTCCTTGTGAATCCATAAATTATGTATATGATAGTATCAACAGAAGATGGTATTCAAACAATGGCAGCTTTGGATATAGACTGAATACAATGTGAGTAGGAGAGGGATAGCGCAAGTGAACAGAGCTTGACTATGCAATTCCTAACGGGATTTATTGCAGGAATACAACACAAGTGCACCGAGAATTTTGGAATCTATCCTTGTGACAAAATAAAACCTGCAACTTTAATGGATTATAGCCCTATAAATGAAGCTATTCTACGCTAAACTGATTATATGGAGCAACAATGGAACAAGACTGAAACAATAAGATTGAATGACTTCTAAACAACAAAGGAAAACTAATAACTGATGCAAAACATGAAGCTAGTAAAATTCTAATCAAGAAATTGAAATATTGAATAAGAGAATTGAGAAGATGAGGGGGCCATTTGCTTGAAAACAAGTTGGCTATTTATAACTAATGCACTTACTAGAGGATAACTCCCATTTCAACTCTCTTACTATAAACAAAGGAAAAACACTATTACCAGGGGACTAAAAACATTAATGTAAGCCAAATTGGTTGAAGAAAGCATGTAAAACTCAAGATTTATGTTTGATGTGATCATCAGAAGGATCTATAAAATTTGTACATGACTGCCACCCTATGCAGGGTGGCGGTTACAGGATTGCCACCCTGTCATGAGTGGTGGTCATGGGACTGCCGCCCAGGCAAGGCGGCGGTTTCGCCACTGAAGAAAAAATGCAAGAAGAAAGGGGGAATAAGGGAAAAACAAAGCATGCATAGGCTAAGCAGGGCATGCGGGATATAAGTGTATACTTTGGCGATCCTTTCTAGATTCTGAACACCTTGCAAGGAGACTTATATCATCATTGGGGTGTGTGTAACATTGTTTCCGGTGGTGTAATACCATACAATTTCAGGTACGTACATATTTCCCCCTTAGAGAAGTGCGTCTTAGCCATGAAGAGGTGTAAAAATAGTGGATCTAAGTATGGTGGTCTTGAAATGGGGAGTTATGAGTTATACCTGACACGCCCACGTGCTGGAAAACTCAACATCCAAGATCCTCGCTACTTGCAAAAATGAAAAGAGGGGACTCAAGTGCAGATAGATAAAATAAATTGAGAAATAATGCTGAATTGATATGAAAAGAGGACTTACCATGTACGCGAGGTTTAGAACTTACCTCTGTTAGTGCTCTGACCTTGCGAAAGACATTCGAAATCAAATTTAGAGGGCTATTTATATAAAATGAATTCATTTCACTATTCATTTGCGTGGATTGATTTGATAGTTTTTGAGCTCTGGGACCCACAGTGATGGTTTTCATTGAGAGTATAGTCAAAACATTCATCGTGAGATAGCAATCATGCCTCTGAGAGTGGAACATCGACCCAAAAATTCTCAGGTTAGTTCTTCTTAATTTATTGTTTTTAGACCTAAAATGTGGAAATGATGAAATATTTCTCTTGGGTGGGTGATTTTTGAAAATACTAGTGTTAAATCTATCTCTAGGGGGGGCACCCATAGGGTAGGTTTTCATTTTAGCAAAGGTTGTGTGTTCATTTGTTTTAAAGAATTTTTAGGGTTTATGACCCATTCGTGTTTGTGGGACAGGACCACCGCTGCCTGCTGTAGGTGCGGTGGGCGTTATGGGACCGCCGCCTTAGAAGGTGGCAGTTACGGAACTACCGCTATGCATAGGGCAGTGATCTATGATAGAGAACCAAAGAAAAACAAAAATTAGCTTATTTTTACATGTTTAGCATTTTTACATGTTTTTAATAGTCTTTCCAATTAGATCTTAGTACTAACTTACTCCTTTTTTATATTTTTTGGGTGTATTCAGAAGAAGGGGGAGTATATTAGATGGAGCCGGGAGAGGGAGTGTGATTAGCTCCCAGCAGTATTAGAGGCACTCTCTCAGGTAGAGTGAGATACCCTTCAGAGGGCTGGCATTTGGAGGATTACACAGGTCCCATATGTTGCACCTGCTAGTCACATTTTGTTCTACCTATTTTCATACTGGGATGTAGATCAGAACACCTTCCGATTGCCAGGAGTTAGGGGTGAGTGGTCCATCACCTTGGAGGATGTTTACCATATACTGGGGGTTACAATCCTTGGGTGATAGTTGTCTCTTAAGATAGCAGTATTGAGATCACAGGTGGTTCAATGGGCCACCTACATGGGAGATGCAGTTGTATCGATGTGATCAAAGAAGAGAGTGAGGATCCGCTCTATTATTGAGTCAGACATTCCCATGCTCTGTAAGTCCATCATGGGCATCGTTGCATCTAGACTCATTGGGGACAAGGGAGGGGATACCCTCTTATATTGTTTGGCCCCTATTATTACACAGATTGAGGGCCATGGGCACGTCGTATGCTTGGGGAGCAGAAATCCTTGGGACTACCTACCATGATTTATATATGGTAGTCTGATTATAAGGAAAGTCACCGAGCCACTCAAATCTGTTCACGAGTTGGGTGTATGAGCATATTACCCCATATGGGGAGAGGTGTAGAGGTAGAGGATCCCGAGGCTATGTCAAGGGTAGTGAGGTGAACAAGGATGAAAATTCTTAGAGCACCTTAGTAACCAGTGGCCTCTCTAACCACTGTAGACATGGATGCCACTCCTTATCAAGTCCTGGCAGGGGTATGGGGAGAGGAAACCGTTACACTGATTTTCTGTCAGACTACCAACCAGTTGATAGATAAGACAGGGAAGCTGGAGATCCACCCCTTTAACAGAGTACCATAGTAGTTCGGCCTCCCCTATAGTGACATGCTTCCTCCAGTGGTATGAGTGTATAGATCTATTCATGAGGCTCGAGGAGGTCCTAGAGGCCAGGGTTGGACTATTGCTACTCTTGGTGTTCCTATTATGGCCAAGAGGGTGGTATGTGCATGAGGGAGAGCCGGTGCTCCTCAGGTGCCCTTACTTCAGATTGTCAGTGGTCCCACCCATAGCAGTGATGAGCCCATTGATGTGGACTCCAAGTTTGAGGAGTTAACAGGGGGAGAGACAGAGGGAGGAGACAGACAAGATGGAGATCAGTGAGACGGGTGGGGGGATGATAGTAATCATGAGTGGCATGATACTCAGGAGATCCTACATGCCGAGAGGGTAGAGCAGAATGCAAAGAGGTTGATTTTAGTCTAAGAGGAGTTACTCTCTCATAACCTACATGGAGATGGTGAGTTTGTTGCAGGCCATCATATTGCCCCAGGCGTGGGAGAGGGAGACCAGTCAGTGGTGGTGTCAGTGGTAGGCGCGGATCCTAGAGATCTTTCTTGAAGGCCTGGAGTTCTGAGTGAGTTGTCACTCTTCTCTTGACATTGTTTCAATTAGAATTATTTTAGTTTTTTCTTTCTCTTTGTTTTATTTACTCTTGGTTTTATCTTTTGATCATTTTTCTAACTTGTTTTCTCCTTTGTTTGCAGTGATTGATGATGAGTGGTGAGACTTGATTCACCAAGTATGCTCTGATACCATGCTTATGCCCCTCAGAGAAGACCCGATGCTTGAGCTTTCTATGGATGTGGGGGAGCATCCTGTAGCCAGGTAGGTATACTGATGTTTTTGCCTCTACTTGGCATGTAGCAAAAGATCATGACTTCTCTCCGTGCTGAGGTAGCTAGATATAGGATGGCTGAATGCTTGATGAGGAGGATTCATTCTCATAGTGAGACGGAAACTACTGGTCATGACCGCGAGCCCTCAGTACATTCAGAGCACCGATGTAGCCAAAGTACTAGACATGGTCATGCACCCTCTGAGGGATCCCATAGGGATTGAGAGACCAATTTTGTAGCATTTTGTTAGATATCTATATGAGTGCTTTTGTACTTTTTAGGCTCATTGAGCGTTTTGACCATACCTAGTGCATGATGGCATTATATATGAAACTTGATATATATATATATATATATATATATTGGATCTAGACTCTTCGCATCTATAATTTTGTGACTCATTTCCACATGTTTACTTAGTTGTTTTTAGAATATTTGTTTTTTATGCTTTCAGTATGTATGCAATGCATGACAAATGATAACAAATATTGAGTAGAATGTTTCTCTTTTTTTTATGCTTTCATAATGCTGATATGAGATGATACAAACATATGGTAGTACCGAACTTTTGACCTCTTTGGGAAATGTTCATTGCTTCTTCTTATTTTAGAAAAATTTGATGAATATATAATGATAAGGATATGAATTTATCCCATTCCCAACTCCACACAACTAGTAAGATGTGAGGGCTCTACACCAAGAGTTGAGAAGGGCACAAATTGTATGAGTTTGACCGAATGGAATGATGAGAGACATAAAAACTAGTAACAGAAACCAAGTTTAGACCTACACACTTACCCTACTCAGAACTACCACTAGGTTTAGAAGGCCACTTACTTTCCAGTTTATCTAGACTTAGATTCATAAATGGTAACCTGGTTGACAAAATATGGTTTTGAGGTTTTGATCTCTTTGGAATTTGAATATTTATTTTCTCTCAATAGAATTTGATTTCTGTTTTTAGCATACCAAGATTTGTTAATTTGTGTGACATGACCCCCCACACCCTGCCTCATGCCACTAGTAAGAAGCATGGGTTTATCACCAATGGTAGGATATAGGTGAGTAAGGGCACTTCTATCCTTTCCCAACCTCACACCACCAGTAAGAGATGCGGGCTTATCACTGAAGGTTGATGGGGCAAAGAAGTGTGTAAAATAAATAAAAAAATTTGCTTGGTGCTTTTGATTTCATTTGATTTTGACATTTTTGATCTATGACTTTGGGATATCCTTTCATTCAAAGAGATTTAAGAGGGATAGATGTGACACCAAGAAGCTTCTAGAACAGACTGTAGGCAAGGACAACTTTACCTAGTAGAAAGAAAGAGCAAAGCCAAGTATGCAGGCCTTGATATGGTTTTCATCAATACTTGTATGTCAAACTTGATGAGAAGATTTTAAAATAGTTGATGATGTTTGAAGAGATGCGATTTGAATGCTTTTGCCAATATTTTCAGAAATTTGTAATAGACTGTTTAAGAGTAAGCTCCTGGAATACCATTTTTATGAAATGAGTAGACAGAATGGAACAACTAAATGACTAATGCAATATAGGTAGCTATAATGTAAAAGTGGTGATTTTTGATGTTTTATGCGTAAAACCATTTAAGAGGCAAGGAATTGATAGTTTCACTAAATTCCTCACCTTCTAGTGTGCACAAGAGATACGCACCATTTCCATAGTCTTTCATGACTCGGTATGGGCCCAACCATTTGGGCTAGAACTTTCTTCCTTCGCTGGTTTTCTTATTGGTCATGCTATCTAGTCTTAGAACTAGATCTCCTTTATATATTTCTCACTCATAGACTTTTTTTTTGTATTTCCGGCACATCTGGTCAGCATAGGCTCTATTCCTTTGTTCAATGTTTATCCAGACCTTGTCAAGGCTTTCTAGTTTAGAGAGGCGTGCCTCCCTATAAGCTTCTTCATCCAGAATCCCTTGTAATGAGATGTAGAGACTAGGTATTTCAACCTCAAGCGAGAGAACTGCTTCTGCCCCGAATACCAGTGAGAAAGGAATTACTCCTATTAGCATTCTTACTGAGGTTTGATGGGCCCAAAAGGCTGGATATAGTTTTAGATTCCAATCTCACTTATTCTCCTTGACTGTTTTGAGAAGAATAGCCTTTAACATTTTGTTTATCGCTTCGGCCTGCCCATTGGCTTGAGGGTAGTAAAGAGAGGCCGTGTGATGGTTTATTTTTAATTTGCTACATAACTCATGGACTTCTTCATTTTTAAAGGATGTGCCATTATCTGAGATAATGACTTGTGGGACACCATACTTGTAGCTAATTTGGTTTAGAATGAATTTGGAAATTACTGAACCTGGTACGGTGGTGAGAGGCATGGCCTCCACCCATTTGGTAAAATATTCCATGGCTGTAATTATAAAATTATGGCCATTTGTTGATGGGGGAGAGAAATTCCCTATCAAGTCCATACCCCACGTGGAGAAGGGCCATGAAGTCACTATTGGTTATAGGGATTGTGCTGAGATGTGAATCTCATGAGAGAATTCTTTGCATTCGCGGCACTTACATACAAATTCCACTACGTCATGGTCGAGAGTGGGCCAAAAATAGCCCATCCAATGTATTTTGTGAGCGGTGGAATGACCATCAAAGTGGCCTCCACATATCCCACTGTGGGATTCATGAAGAATCTTCTTGGATTCTTCTATGTCGACTCATCTTAGAAGCATGCCATCAAAGGCTTTACGATAGAGTACTTGTTCTAAGACAACATATTTAGCGGTAATAATGCATAATCACCTTCTTTTTGTGGTGTGGCACCTTTCGGGTATGTGTGGTCCATAATGAAATTAATGATATCAGCATACCAGGGACATGTTGAGATGGGAGGCCTAGTTTTGATGAAGTATATACACTCATTAGGAAAGTCCAGATTTACCACACCGCCTCAATCTAGTGGATTGTCAGCTAGCCAATCTACAATGATTTGTCCCTTAACAAATTTTTGGTTTACGATTGTCAAATTGAATTTTCCCATTAAGGTTATGAAACGTCCAACCTTTTTAGATAAAGACCCTTGTGTGAGAAATGTTCGTAAATGATCTGTCCTTACAATGACCCTTGTTTCTTGGTTTAATATGTAATGTCTTAAATGTTTTGTTACAAAGAATATGGCAAGGAATTCTCTCTCTACCTGTGTGTAACATGTTTCATAATCAAGCAACGTTCGGCTAATGAAATAGACTACACGTTCTTCTTTATCATTGTCTTCTTGAGCCAACATGCAGGTGAGCGAGACATGGGTGGCTTGTGAGTATAAGATCAAAGGGCGGTCTGGTTTGGGAGGCATTAATGTGAGTGGAGATAACAAGAAGCGTTTAACTACTTCGAAGGCCTCATTGCATTCTTCAGTCCAGTCAATGTTATAATATTTCTTTAATATATTGTTGATTACGTGAATGGAAAAACTTAGATTTGGGATGAACTTGCAGATTGCACTGAGTTTCCCAAGAAATGACATAATTCTAGACTCGTCTGATGGTGGGATCATTTCAATAATAGCCCATATTTTGGCTGGATCAACATCAATCCCTCGTGAAGATATAATGTAGCCTAGAAGTTTTCCTCCTGTCACACCAAACACACACTTCTCTAGATTTAATGTTATGCCATATTCAATTAATCATAAGAGGATGATACGGAACACTTATGGATGATCACAATGTTTCTTGGCTTTGGCCAACAATTCATCCACATACAATTCCACAATTTTATGGATGAGATCATGGAATATATGTCATTACCCATTGATATGTAGTGCCGACGTTCTTAAGACCAAATGGCATGATAGCGTAGCAATAAGTTCCCCAGGGAGTTATGAATGTAGTTTTGGCTTGATCTTGTTTAGATATTTTAATCTTATTATACCTTGAGAACCCATCCATGAGGGATAATAGTTCAAATCCAGCTATTGCATAAACGATAATGTCAATGGATGGTAATGGGAATTCATCCTTGGGACAAGCTTTGTTAATATCCCGAAAATCTATGCAATTTTGTATCTTCCCATTCTTTTTTAGGATGGGAATGATATTAGATACCCATTGTGAATAGGTAATGGGCTTGATGAATCCCACCTAGAGAAGTTTTATTACTTCTTCTTTTACCATGAGAGCCACTTTTGGATTTATTGGTCTTTACTTCTATTTAATTAGTTTTGCATCTAGTTTAGTAACAAGATTATGTACCGCGACTTGTGGTGCAATGCCCATAATTTCTTTATAATTAAATGTGAAAGATTTTTGATGTTCTTTGAGGATTTGGGTGTGTATTTGTATCTCCTCCGTAGTTAATGAGGATCCCAACTTCAAAATATTTGGTTCTTCCTTTGTTCCAATGTTTATGTCAATGGTTTATTCTATTAAAGAAGTGTTACCTTCTTCAAATCCAGGTGGGGCTGGAGGTAGCTCCAAAATTTCTCGGTCTTCTATTTCATAGATATCGAGATCCTTCTATGGAGGAGACTCTACCATGGGATTTCCAAAATAGGAAGAGGAATGTGGTATTAGGGAAAGATCAACTATATGGTGAGCAAGGTGCAGCTCGACATAGGCATTTGGATATTCAAGAGTGACTCTATCATCATCAAATCGATCCATGATAGAAAAATCATCCTCAACTTATCCATGAGTCAGGAGTGAGTTTGTTGGTATTTTACGCACTAATGGTTTGGTACGAAGTGATACCGTGAAATTTTTATCCTCCAACTCACTGTTTGGAGTGAAACAGGAAGTTGAGGTTGCTATCGAGTCTACGAGAAGGCTCTGCTCTCGTGGGATTGCTTCAATTGATATGAAGTTACATCCCTTACTTAGATCTAATACTGCTATTTTATAGAGTTGTAAGTTCTCAGCTCTAGTTTCATATACCTCAGAGACTTGGTTTACAACCAATTGTGAGTCTCCTAACACTCTAATGTTGTCGACACCCATTCTTTTAGCTAGAATGAGGCCAAGGAGGAGAGATTCGTACTCAGCCCCATTGTTTGTACATTCAAAGTTTAATTTAAAGGTGAAAGGTAGGATATTTCCCTCAGGTGAAGTAAAGATCACTCCCACCCCAACTCCAAAGTGACATATAGCTCCATCGAAGTGGAGAGTCCAATACTTGTCTGGAAAAATGGATGTTGGGATATCTGTCGTATCTATTTCTTTTGCTTTGGTTACCTTTACCATAAAAACTTCATCTGATGGAAGAGAAGCGATTCCTAGGGTGTGTCCCATACCCATGGAATCAAACAGTAGGAGTATAGGTAAATATTTCTCCAGTAACTCAACAATTTTGTGGTAGTCCCTAGTGACACCATTTTTATAACATTGGTCTCATTTTTGAGTAACGGAATGTCCTCGATTGGATTTGTAATTTCTAACTCTATGGTGGGTATCAATTTTTATTTTGGTTTTGAATTAATTGGTTTAACAAGCTGATTTTTTGGGAGTTCAACTCAAATTGAACACCTGGTCTTTCTTCAAATCAGCTAGGTGTATATCGAAGGGTTTTGGGTTACCTTGTGCCACAAATATTTTCCCTAAGTGTAGAAATCTTATTTCTTGGAATAACATGGAAGGGATTGCCTTCATGTGGTGTATCCATGGATGACCAAGGATCATACTATAATTGGTTTCCTGATCTATAATATAAAACTCGGTGAGGACCGTCTTGGGTTCTAAAATGACTGGTAAAACTATGGTTCCAATTGAAGTGGATTTGAGGCTATCATAACCTCTTAACGTATTTCACGTTATGGAACTGTTCATCTCTCCATATCCTAACTTTTGAATAAAAGAAAAGGGGACTATGTTAACCGATGCCCCATCGTTGACCATTACACGTTTAACATAATTATTGTAAATCCATACTTGCAAATGCAAATCTGGATCACCTCTTCATGTAATCTTAGTGTCTGTCGACATTTTTCTTATATCGAATGTAAACTTTGTATCCCTATCTGGCTGCCCCGGTGGATAAACGTCAAAGTTTACATGGTTTACTTGTGTTTCTGGAGGAGGAGTGACGTTGATTAAATGACCAAGGCCTAATTATTTTAAAAGGGAAGCTCTGTGGGCGGGAGGATTTTTTAAAAAATCCAAAAAGGAGATGTAAGAGAAGGTTTTAGTTAAATCATTAATTATATCATAGGTACCTATAGGTTTTACCAACGTTTGTTGATTGTTGTCTGGTTCCAATGGATAGCTTGGAGTAGGTTGGGATGAATAATCCCATGTTCTTGTTATGGTTTCTATAGGTAGCTCGGTGTCTAACTCCACCAAACCAATTATCTTAGTTTGAGTTTGAGTTCCTAATTAGGGTGGGACTGGTGGATTTAGTGAAGTTGAAGCTTCATGATCATTGTTTCTTGTTATGAAACCTTTGTTTTCTCCGTTAGGATCTAGCCTGTTATTATTAGAATGGTTTGGAAGTGGATCATTAAAGATCTTGAGGGGTTCATTTTGAGGGGAAACTGCCCCTACATAAGTGTTTGGCATGGGTACTACAGAATTTGCTAAAAACATATCTATAAAGAGATGTTTTTGATCTCCTGGAAAATGCTACATGAATTTATTGTATTCACAACAAGTCCTAGTATCGTGGCCTTGAATCTTTTGGAAGCCATAATATAAATTGGGATTATAATTTCAAGGCTGTTGATTTATAATTTGTTGTGGCCCGAAATTCTAATAAGGTTGTTAGTTATTAGAGTTAAAATTTTGAGGCTGTTGCCTTTGGTTTTGACTCTGATATCTAGCTGAGTTTTGATTTGGACTTTGTGTTTGGATTTTTCATCATCATCGTTGTTGTTGTTGTTGTTGTTTTTTCTGTGGCAGATGATTAAAATCCACCGTGTTGATTGTTGGATTAAAATTGTTATTTCACTAATTATTAACAGGTGGCGAAATGTTTACAACGTTTGCCCTTTTAACTTGGCCAGTTACTCCATCTGTTGTAACTCCGTGGTTCTTGTTAAGGATATTAGGTCTTTGATTATATTTACCTGTATTAGAATAGGCCGCGGTGTTTTGAGTGGGAGTGGTTAATTTCCCATTCATCCCATATGTCCTACGACCGCTATCTATCGCTGCTTGGTCAATTCGGAGAGCACTCTCAAGTACTTTATCGTAAGTTTTTTGTGGGAACTTCTAGGCTTCTTCCTTTATCTCTCTATTGAGAGAATTAAGGAATAAATCACATAGTTCCATTTGATCCATGTTCGGAGCACTCACTGATGAGTAGAGAACCATACGCAATCTTTGAATAAAATGAACAGCGGTTTCATTATGTTCTTGTTTGATATGCAAGAACTCCCTGATTCCCGTTCTTAATAATTTGTTCATGTCAAAATCTTTAATGAATTTTGACATGAGTTGTTTAAATGAGTGTATCGAGGCTTTAGGTATTCTATAATACCAATCAATAGCAATACCTTCTAAGGTCTTAGGGAATATTTTAACGACAACCCTGTCCCAAGGGAGTAACTCCCTTATGGTTGTGGCATAGGCCTTAATGTGTGTGTTTGGGTCTCCTTCCCCTTTATATTTGGGTAAATCAGGAAGAGGTCTTAGAAGCATAATGCTTCATATGGTGAAGTCTAGGGGATCTTTTAAATATTCTGAATAAGTCCCTACTATGTAGGCCTCGACCATCGATGGGGTTTGCTGAGGGGGTTAAGGTGGAATGGGTTGTTGATACGGTATATCATATGCATTTATAGGGACATAAGGGAATCCCTGTGGTTAAATGAACATCCTAGGAGAAGAGAACATCTCTCCTTGTGGTGATTTTGAATAAATTTTTAAGTAAGGAGGAACATTGTTTTGGTATAGGTTGTTTGGTGCCAAGTCGGGAGGTTTCATGTTTTCAACTGGAGCAGCATTTGAAAATGTGGTCCTAGTTGGTGTTTTCTGTGGGTAACTATAATGATTTTGAGGAGGCATGCCTAACATGCCTATTCCTGTAAGGAGTTTGACCTGACTGGGATAATGCGGAGGGTTGGGGATTCCTGCTTGCCTAAAATATGAATTTTGGTTTTCTTGATCAAGTTCAAGCCCTCTAACCTTTTCAACTAAGGTTAAAATGACCTCTATTGGTGAAGACACAGTGCTTTTCCTTAAGGGTGTTTGTTGTACAACTTGATGTTGTAAAGGGGTGTGATACCCTGCTATGAATTGATCGTGACCCTGCCAAGCTTCACCGAGGGTATTTCCCATAGGTGGAGGAATGGGGGTGTTTTCTTGGAATAGGGTATCATACTATATTTGTAAACTCCCCATAGGTGGGTACATATTTTGGAAGTGTTGTTCACTTTTAGAAAATCATGTTAAGTACTCCTCATCCAAACAGGGGAGTGGGTATGATTGTCTACTAATTTTTGGTCTAAACAAGACCTAAGGAGATGAAGAAGATTCTCCAGTAAACGTCAGATTATTAGAGCTTGATGGCTCTGGTTGTTGTGTTTATGCAAGATGATCAAACTCCTTGATTTAGAATGAAGAACTAGAACTAGTCCTATGAGGGGTAGTTTGAGATGACAAGCAATTACTTGAATAGTTATCATCCCATGCAGAAAGTGAGGGTTATGGTTGTCTATTTGTTTGACTATAATTTACTTAAATACTTGAGAGAGGTTTGCCATATGCATCATATCTTGACATATTCGGGGGGTATATGAATACCCTCAGAATAATGGGAAAGAGTGAAGGTGGATGGAAGAAATGAAAACAGAAAGAGGAACATTAGTTTGTTCATGTCAGGTTCACCAATTTTGTACGATGGACAAGTGACATGTGATCATGGGAATCTACAAGTACCTCTTCCTCATACCTGACCTCCCGAGGGTGTGTCGAGAAAGCCAGTGAATATTGAATGTTAATGGATATAGACAAGCTAATCAGGTAATCTTATATCCTCAATACGCAATAATGGAATTTGTGAATCTAAGGCGAAGAAGGCCCTCCTAACCTGAATTGGTGTAATGGTTTATTCAGATATAATGGCTATTTGGAGGCTCCAATCAATGTTGAGCTCTGCCGAGATCCTATTTCTTGGTTGTTGGACATGTGGGAAGTGACCTATAGGAGGTTCATATATATTTTCTAGACAAGGTCATGAAAATGATGATGGGTGATTTAGTGGATGTGTAGTGAACTATGGGTGATTTTCTAATCTAACCCATAAAATATTATATTTATTGGATTCTATATTTAATACAGAGAATTGTACCATAATATCTGGCTGGAGTGGTGAGGATCTAAATACTAGCGTTCGTAAGCCGGTGTCAATACTTAACTGATTTGTAGGCCCGTTGGGTTTTAGAACTTGGGGATCACAACCATGAGTTCACGGTTGTTGCAGACCTATTATGGTCATGTGAAGAATTAATCCCTTCTTCCAACTATCCAGTAATCGTATTCCTTCTCAGCCTCTATATTTAGAACTAGATGTCTTATGATTTTCTCGAAGTACCGAATAGGTGTTCTGGAAACTTGAATGCATAAACTAGTATCTATGTCAATGAGGAGGTCTCCTACATTAGGCTGTGGAACCAAAGGATCGCAACCAAATGTTTTCTCTCTTTCAAATCCTTGCATATTCATTCAGATGTTTTATCATTGTAGTCTATAGTTTTGGATATTTTGACCAAAATGTGTAAGCTTTGTCGTCTTCGATGTTTAATCCTCTTAGTTTTTCACTAATGTCTTGTAAGTTTGTTGTTGCTCGAAAGACCTGTATCTTAAGGTCTTGATCTATATCAGATAATGTCGTGGGTAGGTTTGGCTGAGGCACTGTGTTTAAATATATACTCTCTAGGCTCTCTAGGTCCTGTGATTGTCATATAAATTGGTTCAATTTTAAACTAAAATCAATAAACTGATTATTAAAGAGGTATTTACACTATGCAATCATTCTTCTATTTTTTTATTTTCAATGATGTATTTCAATGAAATTAAAGAGCAGCTACTCTAGTATATTTATAAAATGGAAAACTAACCTAGCAACAGAATAAAAACAAGTAAAGTAGCCTGGTATGGCTATTTGTCTGTGCAGTTGTGATTTTATCCTAAGTATCTTAGTAACTATTTATTTTGAATTTGAAAGACTCTTGATCCTACCTCAGAAGTGAGGAATGAATCATAGTTTCTCAGAAAATATCAATCCCCACAACTTCCCTGGCAATATCAAGAGCAAACTTTTAACTGAAATGAAATAATTCACTACTCTATTTGATATGTTATAACTAGAACTTTGATAGCTCAAACCTGGTGTTTACAGAAAAGTGGTAAATCCAGTTGTGTGTAATTTTGTCCCCTCAGTGTGATCTCCTCCTTCCTTCGTGTCCTTGTGAATCCAAAAAGTATGTATATGATAGTATCAACAGAAGATGGTATTCAAACAATGGAAACTTTGGATATAGATCGAATACAATGTGAGTAGGAGAGGGATAACGCAAGTGAACAGAGCTTGACTATTCAATTCCTAGCAGGATTTTTTGTGTGAATACAACACAAGCGCACCAAGAGTTTTAGAATCTATCCTTGTGACAAAACAAAACCTGTAACTTTAATGTATTCTAGTCTAGAAATGAACCTATTTTATGCTAAAATTGATTGTATGGAGCAGCAATGGAACAAGATTGAAACAAGAAGATTGAATGACTTCTAAACAATAAAGAAAAACTAATAACTGATGCAAAACATGAAGCTAGTAGAATTATAAGCAAGAAATTGAAAGACTGAATAAGAGAATTGAGAAGATGAGGGGCCATTTGCTTAAAAACAAGCTGGCTATTTATAATTAATGCACTTACCAAAGGATAACTCTCATTTGAACTCTTTCACTGTAAACAAAGGAAAAACACTATTACAGGAACCAAAAACATTAATGTAAGCCAAAGTGGTTGAAGAAAGCATGTAAAACTCAATATTTACATTTTATGTGATCGTCAGAAGGATTTGGAAAATGCGTACATGACCGCTACCTTGTGTAGGGCTGCAGTTACCAGACCGCCGCCCTATCCTAGGCGGAAGTCACAAGACCACTGCCTAGGCAGGGTAGCGGTTTCGTCACTGAAGAAAAAAATGCAAGAAGAAGGGGGGAAAAGGGAAAAAACAAAGCATGCAGAGGCTGAGTGGGGCATGCGAGATACAAGCGTATACTTGGCAAGCCTTTCTGGATTATGAACACCTTGCAAAGAGACTTGTATCATCACTGGGGTATGTGTAACATTGTTCCGGCGGTGCAATACCCTACAATTTTGGGTATGTACAATCACCTTAGAGAATATCTTTATTTCTAATGATGAGTTCAAGGGTGAATAAAATAACATGTGTGCAATGCAAGAAGACTACCAGTCAGTCACTATTTTGTGCGACAGGAAGTTGTTTCTTAGAAAATCATGCACGCAAGATGAAAGGTAAGAATTCATTTATCTATTTAAGGTATGATGATATATTCTCATGGGAGTATGAATAACTCAAAGGATTCTACCCAAGTGTTTCTCAACACTCCAATGACCTTGATCCTAGTATCAAGACCATCAAACAAATGAAAAGGCATGTCAATACTAAAATAAAGCCCCTTATGAGGAAGGAGTTATTAAAAATCATTGAGGTAAAGATAATATTTCCTCTCAAGTACTCTACTCGGCTTGCGTATCTTGTTTTAGTGCACAATAAGAATGGAAAAATTAGATCGTGTGTTGATTTTAAAGATATGAATTAGGAATCATTGAAGGATCACTACCCTTTTCCTTCTATGGAACAAATTCTATAGATAGTGGCTGGGCCGAAAGGTTTTTTCCATGCTTGATGGATACTAAAGTTTTAATAAGATCATTGTGAAGGAAGAGGATCAGTTCAAAAATGCATTTAAAACCAAATGGGGAACATATGCCTATCAAAAAATGAATTTTTGTTTTTCAAATGTAGACGTAAAATTCTATAGAGAAATGGACATTGCCTTCAAAGGATTTATCAATGAGTTCATCTTTTTTACTTGGATTCCATAAATTTCTTCTCAAAGAAGAGCGTAAATCACATCATTCATCTGGAAAATCTCATTGAGAGATGAAGACAATTTGGGGTATCTTGTAACCCCAAGAAGTGCAAATTTGTTGTTTTGAAAAGTAAGCTTTTATGCCATGTGGTATTTAAGGATGGCATTTCCATTGATCTCAAATGTATCTCAACCATCCTTTCTCTCTCTTTTTTGGTGCATAATAAGTCCTTGTAATCATTCATAGACAAGATCAACTTTTTTAGGATATTCATTCCTAACTTTGTAGGATTGGTTAGAACCATTACCCTCATGCTCAAGAAAGACACAATCTTCAAGTGGACAACAGAAGGAAAATAAATATTCAATAAGATCAAGCGAGAAATTTATCGCACCCCAACACTCATAAATATATATTACTCTAAGGATTTTATGATTTATGCATATGGAGCCGATAATAGAGTTGTTATTGTATTAACAAATAAATAAATAAGGACTGGAATAGCCAGTGGATTTATTCAATCAAACACTGAAGGATTATGAATGGAAATAAAATCACATGGAGGAACGAGTCTTCACCATCATGTATGCATTGAAGAAATTTAAAATTATGTTCACCACAAATCATGTCAAGGTGTTAGTTTCACACTCTAGTTTGAGAGAATTTATCATGGGAGTAGAAATCGACAAGAAAAGAGATAGATGGGTGACAAAAATCATGGATTATGATGATAATATCAAAGAAACAAATTTGGTTATAGGTAATGTGATATATAAGAAAATTACCGAGGATGCAAAAAATGATCAAGAGACCTTTTTTCTTGGTCGAAGAACCTCCACAAGATGAACTTGAGAAAAATGATGATCCTAGTGTGTGCACCTAGATGGAAGACATGGTAACATTCTTATCTTCTGGTGCATACACTCCTAGTATAAGAAAAGATAAGAGAATACATCTGAGGTTGTATTCTATTCCATATGCATTGATTGATGGGGTTCTCTTCAAAACAAACATTGATGATGTGTTATTGAGATGTATTGTTGGCATGCAGGTCAACAAAGTGTTAACAAAATCACATGATGGATTCTTTGGTGGACACTTCTCATCCAAATTAATAGTAATGAATATCATCAAATTAGGATAACTTTAGCCTACCCTATTTGTAGATTCTCAAAAGCGGGTCATAAAATGTAAAAAATGTTATTTCTTTAAGGGTGAAAATATATTGGTTGTGCTTCCCATATGCCCAATATAAGTGAATCAACCTTTTATGCAACGAGGTCTTGATTTATTTGGTATGATCAATCCTCCTCTAAGCACACACCACAAGTGGGTAATGATAGCAACGAACTACTTCACCAGATGGATATAATTTTTCATGCTCAAGTTAGCAACTGAGTTAGTCATCCTTGAATTTTTTGAAGGTATTATAATAAGGTTTGGCATTCCTTAGACCATCATCTCTTATAATGAAAAATCCTTCCTTGGTAGAAAAATTTATGATTGGGATCTCAATCTTGGAATATATCTAAAGACTTCTTCCAAATACTATGCTTAAGGTAGTGGCTTGGATTACTCTACTAATAAGAACCTGATCAGAATCATGAAAAAAACAAGGGAAATTAGATAAAGAAAGTGGCACATAAAGGTTGTTAGGTTATGGAGCCTATTTTCATGTGAGAAAGTGTTGAAGACTGTACACTTTCAACAATTATCTTGCCAAGGTTTGGGGGTACAGCCCTCGAGAAATGTTTTTGGCCTTAAAATGTGCCCGATATACCGGGAAATGTGCTTTTCTCATATGGGCAGGATTTTTACCCATAGGTTTATGGGACAGTTTTGGCCCATGGTTTTGATACCCACCATTTTCTAAAAATTCTCAAGCAATTGTCTACTTATATGGTTTTATGCATATGGTAGGGATTATTTAACATTGCAAGTGTGTTTTGAATTTGGGTGTGAATTCTGTAGAGTTTGTTGAGCATAGATCCAAAAAAAATTGGGTATTGTAGTGAGAGAGTGGTGGCTTGTAATAAAATATGAGCAAGTGATTATTAGTGGATGTAGCCCGAATTGGGTGAACCACGTTAAATATTGTCTCTTTGTGTTGTGTTATTTTACTCTGCAATTTTATTTGAGATTTGTATTATTTTCTGCATATTAGTTTCTACTGTTGTGATTCTATGAGGGATTATTCGACATATTTTATCCCTTATTTCCTAACAAATGTCTCATGTGAACTTTGGGTAGAAATAATCACGGTGAAGAAATAAATATGTGCTCCACCTTATAAAATTGTTTATGGTAAAGAAGCAAGGATTCTTTTATCACTTGAATTTCCTTCACTAGAGATAGCCCAATAGCTAGAGTTCGAAGGTGGAGACCAAAGAGAATTCAGAATGGAAGATCTAGTTGAAATTTAAGAATTAAGAAACTCTGTCATGATCAAATTAGACCAACACTAGCAATCAACAAAGCATTGGTTTGAAAAAAATTCTATGCCTAAACCTTTCAAAGTGGGTGATCTGGTCTTAAAATGGGATGTTGATAGAGCTAAACCTGAGTGTCATTAAAAGTTTGATGCACTTTGGAGTGGCCCATACATCACCAGTTATTGTAAAGAGGCCAAATATTTTGATTTTTCTCAACTTGATCGATATGCACTACTAATCCCAATCAATGGAATTTATCTCAAACACTTCCATGAAATTTCTTTACACCATGTACATATTAGAGTAGTTTCAATTCCTCCAAGTGTGTGTTTGCGTGAAGTGTTTTTTGTACATAGGTTTATTTACACCTGCACCCTCTTGTACAAACTCTTCTATTGATTCTAGAATGTTGGTTTATATGCTTGTAAGTTCAAGGGTTTCACTAGTAGAGTTTATGTTTCAACTTGCTATCACTATCCAACAATTGCATACACTTATTAAGTAGAGGTCAAATAGTGTTTTATCAGGGATGTCTCCTCAAAGTATACTTATGTGCATCCTTCCTACTTCTTCCTCATGATATTCCTTCCATTTTCTTTCTTCTATGCAACTTCTACGCACTCTCTCCTTCCTCCTCTTCATTCTTCTATCTTCCAATCTTCCCTTTTCACATACTTCTTGTGCATCCACTTTCCTTTCCCAGTCATTGGACATCTCCCTCACACATAACTGTTGATTTTCCTTCCATTTTATAAGTCTCCAACATGTTTCTTTTGCACATGCCTTCAGTCCTAAATTATGTGCAAATATCACAAGCACTCATTCTCATTTCACATCTTTCCTTCATACATTTTATCTGTGTATTTTCTTTTGTGAATCCTTGCCTTTATTTCTCCCCATTATTATTTGCATACTTAGATACCTTCATAGATATGCACCTTTTATTCCCATCCCTGTGTACCCCCTCACACACACTTTCAGATCTTTTCATTCTTCCCATTGCATCAATCACTGAGTGCCACATGTCACTCATATATACTTGTCAGATTAAGTGCACTACACACAACCTATCAGAATATTCCAACTACATGTTGAATCCTTATGGTGAGTGAATGCATGAAATGTGGTAGAAGAAGACAAAAACAACTAGATAATCAACCAAATCCTTCTACTGATCAGATCATGCCACATGTATTACGTGTTCATCTTGTACTGAAAATATTCAAACTACCATAATTTTTTGTATAGAGATCAGATTCATATGTTCCTGGTCTCATTGTAAATATTCTTTCAAGGGCTGCACTACAATGTTTACAAAATTATATTTTGGTGGGATTTGGTAGGTGAAAACAAGGAAACAAGATTTTATTTATTAATGCACATATCCAGTCAACTCCACCACCCAGATTTGATTATATTTTCTCTCCTTAGTTATTATAAAAAGTAATATGACAAGGGGGTGGATCTGATAGTGTTATAGGTAGATTTACAGGCATTTATTGCATGTTGTTGGTGGGTGTGATTGGAAATCCAAGATTCCTTCTATTTTCCCTCCTCTTCCCTCATTTTTCTTCTATATATTGTTGAATAATGTTCATTTGTAAAGGTTAGAACCTCTTAGATTTCAAGAGAATTATTCAAAGTAGTGTTCCATTACATTTTGAGTTGCAAGCCTTGGTTAACATTATTTACATGTAGATACTTGCCTATTTCCACCATTGTTGTAGATTTTGCATCATTTGGAAGTAATAAAAGTCTTTCTTTGTGTCTATTCTCTTCCCAAACTAGTATTTTATTGTTTTTTCTTGTTTTTCTCTTTCAATATTGGTATTTTGTACATTCTTTATGTCCCTTGCAGTTTCCTTTTCTATTTTGATCTATGAAAGTGAGTCTGTGAGTGTTATTGCATACTATGGCACTTTTTTCTTCCCTCACTATAAGTATTTTCCCTTATTTTCACTCATTTGAGAGTACTCATCCCCATATTTCTAGTGCTATCACCTCCCCTTAGATAATTTTTTCATTCCATGCATCTCCTTCTTACCCTGGTCCCTTAGAATTGTAGAGTAGTGCTAGGTAGTTGCATTTCCCTTCTTAGGAGTAGTTTTAGAAATAGAAATAGATAGAGGAAGTCGACCTTCTCCAGAGGTTTATATTAAGTGAAAGTCCCAGAACTAGGAGACAACCCCATGTTTCTTCAAAGCCCCAGTTTATCTTGATCTGAGTTGGGTGCAATTTTGAGATCCAACAATAATCTCTACAGAAATAATCAATTTTGTTTCTCAACCAAATATATTATGACTATAACCTACCCATTAACAATTTACCTACTTAACTTGTGCCCTTAAATTATATTGAAACAATTTCTTGAGCATAATTTTATGTTTCTCCCTCCACTATTTGAGGTTGATACAAGAAATACTCAAAGAAATAATTTTAATACCAATGCTAAGTATGATTATAAAAATGTATTGGCCATTTCATTGACATATGTATTAACTATGTCACATCATTAAAGAACTCATAGAATCAAATGTTATTGAATTCTATTAACCGATAAAATATTTCAAGCATCCCAATGATAATAACAAACTTAAAATATTCAATGATCCATGTCCTAATCATAATAATCATAAATCTACATATGGAGTGTATAATAATTATCGCATTGTGCCACCACGTCCGTCTTATAATTTTCCCTTATATACAATTATTAGAAATATCACTCATACATAATACCCTACATTTTTCATTACTTTCAATGAATCTGACATAGATGACACACTTGTCTTTGATACTCTATCTATTCCTATCTCTATAAATAAGGTACCTATACATTGTGTTTTGGCTAAGCCACACAATAAAGATAATGTTTTCACTCTCACATTACTTAAAAAAAAATCATTTATAGAAATAATATTACATTTGATAATAATTCTCTATATAACCATATTACTTTACCCATCACTGATGTAACCTAGAATTTACTGTGAATAACCTAGGTGCACTGACACATCACTCAGCCCAAGCCAATTTCTCACCCAAAGTGCATAAAGGCACCAAGTCCCTCTTTAGAGTTTCTTGTAGAGAATGTTAGCATGATGATGTTCAAACATTTTTAGATTCATAACTAATCATAAATATTCTATAGTGCATAATCCAAATTTATGTCTTAGAGAATCATAATAAATGAACTAGACAATAAATATGATAATATTAACCATACAAGAACCAAATTAATTTATTTATAATTCCATTATCCAACAAATATAATTCATTACATTAAATAATATAAAACACAGAATCTTCTTACACTATATATGTATCTCCATGAGTCATGTGCATGTCAAAACCAATAACATAACTCTAAAATAATTCACCACCCTAAACTAAGAAAATCAATACATATTTATAGGGGCGGGGAATTTCCCTTCACCATCCATGCACTTATCAAAATAGGTCACATGTCGATAATAGCCATGCGCCTTTATAGTAGTATGCACAACATGCAAGTATTCTAACAATAGATGTCCTATAGTTAAATCCAAGTAGAAATAATATTATTAGCTTAAAATATGCATGGCACTTATCTACCACTTGTTCCCAAAATACCATTGCATGGAGTGAAAGTATTCATCTCTATGTGTACTCTGCATGTTATCTCCAAAAATAGTCCTTATCTAAAAAAATGGCTAAGTCCGGATCCAAAGCGTTTCAGCGTGTGTTTCCTTTTCTATCTTCTCGTTACTTCAAATGTGCCTTGTTCTCATGCGTGCATCATTTATGTGTCTTCTCCTTAGATTAATATTATGTCTACTCAAAAATCAATATCAGTTTTATCACTATTACAACTTCATTATTGATTGCTATCACTCTTAGTTATGGAACCTTACGCTTGGGTTTCCCTTGGATATGCCCTCTTAGGAATATTTCTTTTGTCATCCTCAAATGTGTTAAGTTTATCCATAGAAAATAATATATCACCATTTAAGGTATAACCTTAGAGGCTTCTACTTATGGCTTGTGAATTCATCCCGATTCCACTCCTATTCCTATACACTATGCATATTTAGATATGTATTTGGCTTCATGCAATTTACATCACAGTTCTATTTCTTCTAGGTATCATGATAGGCCCTTTATTTCTCACTCTACATCTTATGACTCTGTATATTATATATCTCCTGATAGGTCTTTGTTAATACACACTAGATTGTATGCCTTTAGTCCTCCTAGGTATCCTTACAGGCCTTCAGTTTCACACTCTGGTTCTCATAGCTCCTCCCCTCACAAGGTTCTCTCTTGGTCCTCTAGTGCACATACTCTCTCCCATGTTTTTGATAGGATTTATAGTACCTATGGTATGTCTAGGAGTACTCACTCCTCTATCCCTCCACGTAGGTATTTTACCTCCCACACTCCTTATACATCTCCATGCTCATGTGGATATTCTTTTACAACCATTTACACTATTTTACCTCTTGTATTTACATCACCTCCTTCCTTAAAATCAATTATTATACCTCCATCTCCTCTACCATTTCCTTTTCCTCCTTTGGGGGTTCTCATTAGATAGTTTAATGTTACCCTTATTTTGTGTACATAGTTAGGCACTTACAAAAAACATTAATATATTTACAAAGATAAAAAATTAGGACATTTAAATTTTGTTTGAGTTTCTAGCACTTTACATTATACACGTTGTTTGTCACTTTGGTTTTATTTTTTTATAAGAGGTAAAAGAGGGTTGAAGGGAATCTACCCTGTACATAGTAAGAAAGATCTAGAAGAAAGGTCTAAGGGAGTATCCATTAAAGCCCCACCAAAACCAAAATACAGAATTATATACCTTGGAACAAAAAACCAAACTTAAAGACCAAAAGTAACATAACTAACAACAAAAGCCAATAAAATAATAACATAAATCAAAATAGGATATCTAGTCTTCCAGAAAGGCCTAAAACCACTCATTCTTTAATCAGGTCTCCCACGGTGTGTGTGCATCCATCCCATTCATTGGCCAAACTAACAATAGTAGATTTATAGTATTGATAATATGGTTTAGCTATCTCCACTTTAGGTAATAACCATATTTTTATTTTTTCTTCACAATTTCCATGGAATGAATCATCTATTCTAGTAATTTTAGATGGTGAATGGTGCTCTTGACATGGAGGATGTGAACATCCCTAATCTATAAAATATACTCCTTCATTTTCAGCATATCTTTTTCCATAGACAAACATCTCTCATTTGTGTTCTTACATTTTTCACTAAGAAAAATAGCCTTGAATTTCTCAACTTTTTCTTAAAGTTACCTCAAATCAATGGACACCATGCTAATATTATGTCTATTGATATCTATATCCAGCCTAAAAATTTCAAACTCTTTCAGGAAGACATTTGATTTTACAGTCCGTATCTTGAGCTTTGAATAAATTCTTCTGAGAAATTTTGAGAGCATACAAACTCTCAATTGCTTCTTTTTTATTTTAAGATCTCTTTCCCTTAGAGTTATCTAGACCTTTCCCAGCCTCATGCCCCTCACTATTGTCATACTAGTTCACTTTCTCTTCCTTTTGTTCCCCAGAATGAGAGATAACTTAAAAATTATTCTAAGGTTCTGAAGCCACTCTCTCCTTACTCTTCTTCTTGACATTTTCTTTGGCTAGGCTTGATCTAGTCCTTTTTGCCACCGATTTACCCATTTCCTCCATACAAGTGATAGCCACATTGGCTTCAAAGATATCATTTTCCCCTTAATTTTCTTGATCCGAGTTCCCAGAAATAGCCCCAATTTTTTCATTTTTACCAATGAGAGGTGTTCCCATATTTATCATAGCTTTAATGAGCCCTTGATGTAATGGAAGCGTAAAAGTTCCTTTCCCAACCTGAGTTATAGATTTGGCCAAAGACATACATATATATGATTGGGGAAATTCTAGAGTCTTTTATTCATAGCATGATTGAACATAGGGAAATTATACCCATCTATTACTTTATATATCCCTTCCACAGTTATATACGATATGATTAACATAGCTATTTCTTAAAAAGGAGGGGGTAAATCCTCTTTAACATAACCATTATGAAGGATTTTAGGAGCACCCTTACATTGCATGAAGCTATTAATTTATAGGTTGCAGTAAGACTTAGGTTTGAAGATGCATCTTCCTTCTAGGGATAGGCCTGTCACTTTAGCAATAAAATTTGGAGAGATAGTGAAAGATAAATTCCCTTCTCAAATATGGAATTCATTCCAAGTTTTAGCCACATCTTCACTCAAATTTTCATCGAAACCATCAATTTTTAAAAAAAAAATCCATAAGTTCATCCTTATCTAACAACTCCGTCGCCTCCTTAGACATCACAAGGATTATGCTTGGTTCAGTTTGCACTAAGTCTCCTCCTATTTTACCCCTATAGCTCTTCTTCCTACAATGGAAGAGAAAACCCTATCTATTATGGTAGCTACAATTACAACACTTGTTTGAATGATTCAAATAAATGAGGGGATTCTCCTTTTCAATCCAATCCATGGGATGATTGGAAGTAAAGTTAGGCACGAGTCTAAGGATCATAATATCCAGATGTGTCATCTAGAAGGAATTTTCACCTTTATCCATCATCATTAAGAAGATATGTCATTGGGGACATATTCCCCTTTAAGAATTTGGATGATTCTAGCTTCTAGGTTGGTTAATTCCTCAACCACATTTAAATCTATAGCTTCCACCCCCTTATTTGCAAATAAATCAGCTAGTCTATTTCCTTCACGGTAGATGTGTTGGAAAGATATTTCATTGAAAGAGGGCATTTTATTTTTGGTATTTTTAATGAATTCTTCAATAGATATAGAAGTAGTAGTTTTTCCTTTCATACATAAGATTATATTCAGAGAGTCACCTTCAACAATTAGGTACCTAAAACCTCTATATTTTGCAAGATTGACTCCCCAAAACATCGCTACTGCCTCTTCCACATGATTTGATTGTATGCATAAGTTAAATAAGTATGCTAGGAAAAACTTCCGTTTAACATCTCTAAAAACACCTCCTCCTCTAGCCTTACCAGGGTTCCCTTTGGCAGCACCATCGAAATTGAGTTTGATAAAACCCTCTCTAGGATTAGTCCATCTTACCCCTTCTCTTGGATTACTCTTTTTAGGATGGGGTCATAGGATAAGTTCCATTTCTTTATGATATGTTGTTCTTTATCCATAACTTCTACTTCTTTGTTCTTTAGGATAGATAAATTATTTCTAATAGCTTATAAACATTTGTTGAAATCAACCTGTTGGAAAGTTTCTTACCATTGAATATCCTCTTGTTCCACTCTTTCCATATTTCCCAACACAGATTTCCAAGGCTCATTATCCACATATTTTCAAGACCTTGACTTATGAATAGACATTTCCATTGAATTCCAGGTAGATTGGAACTCCTTAGGACTAACCCAGTTACTTGAGAACATACCCAAAATAAAAGATAAGAGTTTTGAAAATAAAAAGAGCATTCTAAAAAAATGGTTAACCGTTTCCAAATTCTCTTCACATAGAGCACATCTATTTACCATATGAAAACCTCTTTTGGTGAGGTTTTCAACTGTAAGAATCTTGTTTATCACCATAAACCAGCTGAAAATATTGACCTTGGGACTGATATTCTTGTTCCATATCTTGCCAACTAATAGATATTCCTCACTAATCTCCTCCTCAAAGAATAAAACATAAACTGATTTGACTGAAAAAATACCATTTTGTTATATATACCACACAATTCTATCTTGTTCCTTGTTGTTATAAGACACATGGTTTTTAAGAATTCATTGAGAATATCTGCGTGTTCTCTAAATTCCTGCTTGTTTAATTCCATATACTTCCAAGTTTGAAAACTCCCAAGATCAGCCATATAATTGTTTATTTTTTCCCCATATATTTCATCTAAAAACTTTGAGATTTGGGGGAATTTATCTTCAAGTGTAAAGTTATCAGCCCATTTGTCTATCCAAAAGTAGATTTCATTACCTTTTCATATTTTCCATCTGCTACCCTTTGCCACAATTACCTTTTCCCAATTAATAACTTTCCATATACTTGACCCATTAAAGGAAGCCTATTTAAATATCCATCGTTCATCATTAGCATCCATCTAGTAATTTTTCCTTAAAATTCTAGTCCACACCCCATCTTCTTTAGTTAACCTCCATCTAATTTTAGCTAGAAGGCCTTTTTTCATTTTAGTCCAATATCTAAGACCTAGACCCCCATATTTTTTGGTTTACAGAACCTATTCCATGCCACCAGTGGAATTCTATCTTTACTTTTAGTTCCACTCCATAAGAAACATTTTTGAATATTTTCAAGTTTTTCCGCAATTTTCCTAGGAAGTTGATAGAGTGACATTACATACACTGGGAGGCTTTCGAGGGAACTTTTAAGTAAAGTGATTTTCCTAGCCTAAGATAGCATGTTTTTCTTTCCATGCCACAAGCCTCTTCTTGAATATTTAAATAAGAAAATTCCACTCTCCACTAAGAGGTATTTTATATCCAAGAGGCATACTCAAATAAATGGTTGGAAAGGACTTGAAGTCACATTCCATAATTTCAGCTATCTTCTTACATCGACTTTCCAAAGTGTTCAGGAAAAAAATAAAGTTTTTTCTATAATTCACCAGCTATTCCTGAAACCTCCATGTAATCATCTAATATTTTTAAAAACTTCTTAGCTTCTAGGATTGATGCTTCTCCCACCAAAATAGTATCATTGAAAAAATGCTGATGTGGCACATTTTCCATACCCCTAGCCGGAGATATCCCTTTGATCAAGCCATTACTAGTTTCCACATTGAGTCTTCTACTAAGGGCTTCTACCACGATTATGAAAAGAAAAGGGAAAAGTGAGTCCCCTTCCCTCAAACCTTGTGTGTTGGTAAAGAAGCCACATAGGGTCCCATTTATAACAATGGACAACTAATAATTTGAAATACAAGCCTTGACTAAATTCTGAAAGGAGGAGTCAAAACCAAACTTGTTAAGGATTTTATCAAGAAAACTCCATGAAACCCTGTCATAAGCCTTGGCCATATCTAATTTGAGAATCATAGTAGCCTTTTTACCATGTTTAGCTAAGTGGATCATCTCTTTGATAGCAATGATCCCATCTTGAATTTGATGTCCCAAAACAAAACCTCCTTGCTATTTAGATATGATAAAAGGAAGGAGAAATTGTAAACAAAGAGCAAGGATTTTTGTGAAAATTTTGTAAGTAGTGTTACAAAGACTTATAGGTCTAAAGTATTTAAATTACATAGAATTACCAAATTTCAAAACAAGATACATAAAATTACAATTCATATCCTTAAGCATTTTTTTTTCTAAAAAATTCTCTCACAACTTTGTAAACATCCTTCTTAATAATATCCCAAAAATGTTGAAAGAAGAAAGCTTGAAAACCATCAGGGCCAGGAGATTTATCTATAATGAGATGTTTGATAGTAAATTCAACCTCCTCCATAGATGGGATCACTGAGAGAAGAATATTATATTATTTGGAAACCATAGAAGGAATGTAGTTAAGGAAGTCTTTCTCCTTGGCTAAGTTAGGAACACATTGATTAGTAAGTAGGTTTTTAAAGAAGGAGATGGCCTCTTCTTTTATTTATTCTTTCTCTTCCAAGAGATTCCCTTCTCTTTTCTTGATTTTATTAATTCTATTGAAACTTCTATGTTTGAGGGTAGATAGATGGAAGAACCTAGTATTTTTATCCCCTTCTTTGAGCCAAGTGATTCTAGATTTTTGTCTCCAGAAGGTTTCTTCCTTTGCTAAAATGTTGTGGTATTCTGAAATAAGAATTATTTCCTTTTCATAGTCTTCCAAATCAGTTTCATATTCAATCTTGTCGTTATTCCTTTGGAAATTTTTTAGGTCATATTTAATTTCCGCTTTCTTCTAGAATATATTCCCAAAACTCTTCTTATTCCAATCTCTAAGATTCGTTTTGACATTTTTCAGTTTTTTGGTTAATCTATACATTATTTTTCCCTAAACCTTAAACTTCCACCATTCATTAACAATATCTTTGAGTTCCACACTATAGATCCATATTTTTTCAAAACAAAAGGGATTTCTCCTTCTGACAAGGTTCTTAATCATCAAAAGAATTGGGTTATGATCTGACCCTATCCTTGGGAGAGAAAAAAGGGATACATCCTATTTTAACGACTCCTCTATGAAAAAAAATCTGTCCATTCTCACTTGTATACATTGCGATCCTGCTCTTCTGTTTGACTACGTGTATTTTCTTCCCTTTAAGTATATATTAAGGAGGTGGGAGTTTGTAATAAAACCATTAAAATCCTCCATACCAATAGTAAAATTATGGGATCCCCCTTTATTTTCTGAGGGAGAAATATGCGTATTAAATTTACCCATCACAAGCCAATCAGATCCAGTGATATGATTTTTAAAAGTAAGAAGATGCTCCCATAATTTTTTCCTTTCTTTGTAAAGGGTATGAGTGTAAATATTGGATAGTACCCAAATTTTACCATTTTCCAAATTTATCATCATCACAACCATATGATAATATCTTTTCAGTAAAAAATTAACCTCATAAATGGCTAGATTCCAAACCACAACTATTCCTCCAGACGCCCCGTTCAAACTAACAACATAAGCCTTGAGTTTTTCCAAAATAATTTACAGGATTTTAGGAAATTGTCATCTTTAATTTTGGTTTCTTGAACTACTAAAACATCTATTTTATGTCCTTCAATCAAGTCTTTAAGAACCCTCCATTTGGTAGGGTTGTTGAGCCCTCTTCCATTCCAAGAGATGCAATTCATTTTCTAATATTGGGTTTGTTTTTCCTAAAGACCTTCTGGTCTAAACAAGACTATTGTCCCTATGAGTCTATTTCCTTCTGAGTCAGATAGTTTTTCTTGATTCAAATTTATTTGGTATACCTTGTTTACTGTCAAGAGTCTCCTCATTTATTGGGTTTTCTCCCTCTAGGATTTCCCCTTTACCAGAGGGAGTTACTTTAGAGGAATAACTCCTTTTTGAAGATGAAGCCACTTCTCCTTTCCTCAAGGGTTGTTTTTTAGGGGCTTCCCCATTTTTTTGGAGTTGACTTCCTCTTTCTTATCTTCCATCTCCTTATTTATAATTTTTTAAAAATTCATGATTTCATCTAAAGAGAGGTTAATCAGATCACCTACTGTCATCCTCTCTCCCATTAAAGTAAAATATATTTCATTTTATCTCTTGTCCCTTCTATTTTAGGATTTGTTCCCCCACTATTTCTTCTATGATTAAATCTACAATTTGTTGTTCACCCTTGATTCCATTCTCCATATTTTTTTTGTCTCAGAATTTTTTCTACTTGATCCAATCCATTTATCAAAGGAAAATATCTCCATCTTCCTTGCATATGGGGAGTATTTTGCTGGTAGTTCCTTATTTTTTCCCTTATCTTTAAATCAGACCAAGACTAATTTTTTGATCTCCTTCTATTGACAACCAAAGTAAAACCATATTCATCCATTTCTGGAGAAATTTAGTTGGAATTATCTTATTTTCCACTCTTTATTGGATTCAAGCTTATGCCCTTTAGTATGATTCTTAAAAAAAACCTTCCTATGGTCAATTTTACTTTGAATAATCCCTTTTACTTTATCTTCTTTTCCTTCATTTTTTGTTACTGTCGTATACATCTTGGAGACATTGAACTTACAGTTCTGGGTCAAATTTCCACAACCGTTGCATTTGGAACATTTTGTTGGAGAAATTTCCATTTCAATATTTTGCTCTGTATTCCTAATCTAGACTTCAAATTGATGTAATTAGGGATGTCTTCGGGCCTGCAATAATATAAATACAAAATTCTAGGACAAATAAGTCCAAGTCATATTTAGAGTCACATTGTCTATTAATACCAGTGATACCAATGAGTTAGTCTATTCCTCTTACAATATCCTCATGCCAATAACTCCATGGGAGAAGTTATAGGAAGGAAAATCCAGAAAATGAATTGATTCAGATTCTCTTTTTCTGGATTAAAATTTGGTTACCATTTCGTAAGATACCAACCTGATTTTCCCCAAAACCAAGGTCCTTCTTCCAATGCCTTCTGAATGTCTTCTTGAATAATGAATTTAAAAAGTAAAAACCCATTTGTAAGAGCACTTACCTCTAAGTGTCCTTTAGGGTTCCATTTCAGTTTGGCCCATCTTCTAACAATATCGATATTAGGTCTGCCTCCAACTAATTTCCCAACCAACGCTTTGTTCAAGTTTTCTGTAGTACTATTTAGAAGGGAATCAAGGACTTATAATACACATCCTGACACCTCCTTGACCTAGTAGAGAACAAAAAATTTGAAATCTCTAGGCAGTTCCATTTTTAACTCAGTTCAACCATGAATCTGATGTCTTATTGTGGGGTCCTTTTTCCCTGACATCTTTATGTTCTTGAATCTCCCCATCTTGTATAGTTGCAACAGACTCCTTGGTTCTACGTGGTATTTCTCTGCCATTAGTTTCCCAACAGCCATTTTCAAAAACTTATCCTTCCTCTCTCCTTCAGTTCTCTCCATCTTGTATGATAGATAACATACTTATTTACTATTTACACACATGCATGCATTCATGAGGTATTTTGAGTATGATGCAAGACATATGCAAAACATTATATGATGATAGTTGATGGTCAAATCCTTTACCCAAACTACCCATTCATCTGGGGCAATATAATTAGACTATATCAAGGTGTTATGGTTATATTATAATTCCTTTCTAATTACTCACTATGTTCGATTACATATATTGTGTACATGCTATATTTTCAGCTAACAAGACTAATACATGTACTTTGTACAATTTTGACATCTCATATTTCACATATGTTGGTTATTATATTATGTTTTTATGTTTTGAAACTCTTAATTCATGCATACTTTCTTGTGTATGTATTATTTTTTGTTGTAGCCTATGTGCCTTGATTATTTTATAACAATATGGGTGTACAATTTTTGTGGAATCATGCCTATCTTGTTTTCTATTACTTATTACTATTTATAGGCCTAAAGGCCTTGATTATCTTATGACACCATGGGTGTCCAATTTATGCATCTTTACTTATTTTTGAGTGATTTGTTTCCTTCTTGTTATATACGATGTCACTATTGTTTTAAATATCTTCTCATACTTGTATTTACACTATTTTTGTTCTCATTTATATGTTTCTATAATTGATTTTCTTGTGCACCATGGCTGACTCCACATGTAAACACCTTCATTTTTACAAGTATAATTTATTTAAGGTGGCCACCTCTCCAACATTATAGCATACTCTATAGCTTCTCAGAAATATAGTGCATACATATATTTATTTTGAGCCAAGTTCTGAACATGGTTTTCACACATGCCTTACAAAAGGGGGCATTCATCAGACATTTGGGTATATTATCCACTCACAACAGACACATGAAGAATTATGGGGTAACATATATGTATAAACTTGGAACATGTACTATAAAATATAGAAAAAAATAAAAATTCAAATGAAATTCACATGTTTAGTACTATAGAATGATTTCTACATTGTTTCAAGGCTCTTATATTAATGTTACCCTTTTTTGCCACCCTAGCCCCTTATTCCTTTCAGTTTTCATTTGCATGTCTATCAGGGAAATGTTTTTTCCTAAGTATGGAACTGAACATGGAGGGTATTCACACTGTATCCATTCGGTGCACTTTGGAGAAGGCACAATGCATCATTGTGAGTATTCGAGTAGCAAGGATCCTCCACGTTGATTAAAGTGTGGCTAAGCAGCCCCGGGTACAGGTTGAAAAGTAAAAAATAAAGCAGAAGAGTGCACATGCCTCCATGTGCCATCCAAGCACATGTTTAAGAGGAGAGAGAAAATGAAAGGCCCCCAGCATAAGCACAAATCTCCACGTGTCAAGTAAAGAATCCACCACCATTAATAGGACCAATCAAAGAAGTGAAGGGCTCGAGGTCTGACGGATTGAATGCGATCTCAGGTCCTAAAGCATGCACTTGATATCTAATCCATAATTCAAATATCTCATAGGTAAGAACTAAATACGGGTGGTGGAAATATTAATGGAGACACATTGAAGCAATAGCCATGGGTTCTGTAAAGGAATGTTCTTGTGCCAGTAACAAGGGATATTTATAGATAGAGACATAATATAGAAAAGAAGTTCCAAATTTTTGCAGGAGTGTTTAGGTTCAATCTATTGTGTTAACTGGCCTTAGTAAGGCTCTACTGTAAAAGAATACAACAATATGTGCCATTTTGGCCTTATGTACTGTTATCTCTATTAATAAGAGTTCTTGTTCTGTGCACTAAATGTTCACAATCTTTTGTGTCCTTCATCTCTTCCTTTTTATTTTTATTTAGTTTTAGATGAATGTTTAAGTATCTATCATACTACATGCCCTTAGATATTTTACATAAATCTATTCATTCACTCATGGTCACGATTCATTAGGCCTTTGATAATTTGAGATATCTTCATAGTAGTTGATCATGTTTGATGCTCTTCAAATAATCTAGTAATTATTTCAATATTAGTCTCTGTGCTATTTTAGTAAAATCTCGAGCGCATCACCTTAAATAGGAATTGTTTACTGTTTTATTTTCTCTCTAACCCTTATCTCAACCCAAAAGTAGAGAAGAGATAGCTTCTATAAATTTTGGAGGTCATCTTAGGGGAAAAGTCCCATATCTCTAAGATTTCCCATGACTTTGGTGATTCATCTGCAAAGATAATCGTCAACATTTTTCTTGGCACACCCAGTGGGACAACATTGAAATCTTAAACTTCAAATATTACTAGGTTTGGTGTGTGACATAGCAATTTCTAGCCTTTGGAGGCTCCACAATAACACATCTGGTGACTCTATTTGACATATCTACTGGTCTCAGCAGTATTGACAGTTTAATCCTCTCTAGTTCATGAGAAGGATTCAAATAAGGTCAAGAAAAATAGAAGCACATTTGAATACCTACAACTATCCCCAAGAAGAGGCAAAAGAGGTAGACAGATTCAAGGATCTTCATCTCCTAAAAATCAAAATATTTCAACACCTCCACCTAGTAGGCCTTTCTTACAATCCACTAGAGTTCTCAGGAATATCATATTGGATCATCAACCACCTCCTCCTCTAAGACAATTTGTCTCATGGAATCAAGGAATTACACTCTTCTTGTGATAAAATCTGGAAACATGGAATCCCATGCCAACAAATGAGCTAAAGGAACTTCCTAAATTTAGTGGTGAAGACTTAAAGACCCCATAGGAAAATATTTAAGATGTTACAAAGATCTGCACGGTACATTACATCACCAAGAAAGATGCTACCTTAAGATTACTAGATGTGTCCTTTAAGGAAAAAGCTCTTGAATGGTACAGATCCTTGACCCCTAACTCCATTAGTACCTAGGATCAATTGGGAAATGTATTTTTTATAAGATTCATAAAAAATAGAGATATATTTTCACTCTTACAACAACTTATCAACATCAAGAAAGGTCCGCAAGAACTTATGACTGATTTTAATACCAGATTCCATAAGACATGGAAAAAGATTCTAGTTCTATCCATACCACTTATAGGTATGGTTATTATATTTTATCTAAAGTCTCTAAAGTCAGATATATCCATCATAATTTAGTCATTAGGGGGGATTATTTTCTGCAAGCATATGATCTTGCAGTAGTCCAAGCTAAGAATAATTTGATAGATGCTGGGGAGCTCCCCCAAAAGATGTCTTTGATTGTATATCCTGAGATAGCTCCCCTTCCTTAGGTGCAGGTCTCAAGATATGCCCAAAATCTGATGTCTATATATAACTACCCATCCTCCCAAGGATCCATCACCCCTGTCATTGCACCATCATCTTTTTCTTTGGAGATTAAGGAAGTAAAAATCATCTTTATAAGTTTCTCTAATTAGATAGTTAATCTTAAGAGGATCAAAGCACATACCCAAGACAAAATTATCAAATCTATCAGGGGGTAGACCCAATTATCCTCCACAATATCAAAATGCCCAGAGACCACCACTGGCACATCAGTCTAACCAAATTTTTCCAGTCCTGACACCACTCTAGATGCTCCCACCCAATAGTGGGAGAGAAATGATTCCAGGACAAAATAATTTGGTGGAAGATCCCAATGTTTGGTGCTTCCTTTGTAATACCCCTCATATGACAAGATATTTCCCAAGGGAATCTACAATAAAAAGTAGATGAGAAAAGAGTGAAGGAAGGCTATGAGGTCAATGATGGTGAACCTTACTAGTCCCTGAGAATTCAAAATGTGTCCTTTGTTGCAAAAATACAAGGGATGTCCCTAGAATAAGAAATAGATATTGTGCCTGAACATGTGATTTTCTCTTGGATCAAAGGAGAAGAATTTATATTCACAAATGATGTATCCATATCTAAGAATTCGGTACAGTCAAATTAAAACACTCATTCTAAGAGATGAATGATGGAAGCCATGATCCGTGCTCCTACAACAATGAATGAAGCAAGGAAATAACCTTCGACATGTTCACCCCCTCTACCCGGAACTAGACTAAGAGACTCCGGAAGCTACTTAGAATCAAAGTAATTTCCATTTTGCAATTGAAAGAGAATGAAATAGCCAATTAAGTCCAAAGTACAATGGCTTGGACCAATGAATGTAGTCGAGAAACTTAAAAGGGCACTAGCTAATGTATCCTTGTGGGATATCTTGGGCATTAGAACATAAGGAATTGCTTCAAGAAGAACTATAATCCAATGGCGGCCAAACTGTTACCAGAAGGGGGAAAGAGTAACCTCAAAACAACTCATGTTCAAATAGAGTCAATATTAATGAACAAAAAGAAGGGGTAGGTAAACCAAGACCACAACCCTTCTTCACGACTCTTATAATAGTTAATAAATTATTACATAATTCCATGATTGAATCTGGCAAGCACTATGGTAATGCCTAAAGAAATTTCGGATGCCTTAGGGATTAAATATGAGCCCCTAAGAAAAGGATTCATGTAACTAGATGGGAAATTAGTTCAAAAAATTGGTGTTATTAGAAGTATCCCATTGCAACTCTATTCCTGCCCAAACATAACCATTCTGCATGATATAGTGGTGATTGATGTTCCATCAGTCTTCAGACTCAGTGTTTATCCCATGAACTTCACAGCTAAAATTGGAGGCTACATGTCCCTGGATTGGTCTCATCTAATTCTACAGACTAAGCATGGATCCAAAATGAAGGAACTATTAGAACCCCTCACTGGAGGAACATATAACTGATCAAGTGGTCCTTAGGTTTTGAAGCCTCACATGGTATGATCACTTGAGAAGAAGAGTCATATATAGATGAAGGTGACCCTCAAATCGGAAACTATTTGGTTGATCTGTCACTTGAAGACCCCTTCAGAAACTTTGACTCCATTGGGTTAGGTACCTATGTAATATTTGATGAGAATCCCAACATCCCAAAGATCATGAGGGAAGATAGTAAAAATGAAAGGAATCTCATGAAGGATTCCCAAATGTGGACTCTACATTTTGATGGAGCTAGAAGTAGGAACAACTCAGGAGCCAAAATATGCCTATCTTCACCAAGAAGAAGGAAGATACTTCAGGAATTCTGCTTCCACTTCACTTGCACCACAAATGAAGTAGAATATGAGGCTTTAGTTCATGGTTTGACATTGGCACGCAAAGAGGGATACAACAACTAAGAGTCTTTGGTGACTTTGAACTAGTTGTGACACAAGTTAGAAGCACTTCCACAACAAAGAATCCAAGAATGAGGTCCTACCATCACAGGGTATGGGATCTTATTAAATATTTTGAATCCTTTAACATTAAGGTTATCCCTTGGGAACAAAACATAGAAGCAAATAGAATGGCCCAGATCAGATCACAATTTGACCCAACTACTTAGGATCTGATGAAAAAAAAAGAAGTGGTGAGGTTGATCATTCCACCCATCTATACTTGATAATATAGATCATTGGCAAGGTTTTTGAAAGCGACCAACATATTTTTCTCTTCTTGTAACAATCTGAAGAGTTTTCAGACCAACTCCAACCAAAAATTAAAGAAGCTTACAGAGATCAAGTCATCCAGCTCAAAAGAAACAAGCTTCCAAAAGGAATGATAACATTGGAAAATATTTTTGACTCTTATGATGCTAATACAAGATAAGAGGAATTTTTATTGGTAGTCAAGGAAGACTATGTTGAGCTAGAAGTGGCCATATGGGAAGAAGCTTAAGGTTGGCAAGTTAGTCACGTAGAAAGAAAGAGAAAGGCTTGTGGCTCTATGCCATAAATATGATAGGGTGATATCTTGAACTTATGATGACCTATGTGGTTATAATAAGAACATCATCTAACATACTATTGACCTAGAAAAGGAGACTAAACCTGTGCATCAGAAATAGAGGCCTGTGAATCCAAAAATATAATCTCTCATGACAAAGAGCTCAGGAAGCTCCTGGAAAATAAAATAATCTTCCTGATCAAGCACTCCACATGGGTTTCCAATTTGTTACTGGGAAGGAAGAAAAATGGTGAAATCAAAATTTTAGTGGATTTCAGGGATCTGAATAAAGTGTCTCGTAAGGATCACTACCCCTTACCTTCCAATGGAAGATATTACAAATAGTAGTAGGTTCAGAAATATTCTCTTTCTCGATGGGTTTTTCAAGCTACAAATAGATATGGCTTACAGAGGAAGACCAACATAAGACCACTTTTACAACAAAGTGGGGAACCTTTACATATGCAAAGATGCCATTTGGACTCACCAATGCTGGGTAAAATTTTCAAAGAGCCATGAATATCGAATTCAGAGAACTGATTAACAAGGTAATCTTGATATACTTGGATGACCTCACAGTGTTTACCAAAACAATGGAGGATCATTTCAATTCCCGAGAAGATGTAGAAGAAATGTTAGGAATTTAGAATCTCTCTGAATCTAAAGAAGTGTTTTTTTGGGGTACCATAAGGCAAAATCCTGGGACACATTGTCTCAAAAGATGGAATCTCAATTGACCCAGAAAGAGTCAGGGCCATTCTGGAATTATCTCTACCTATCAACAAAAAGGAAGTATAATCTTTCCTAGGAAGGATTAAATTCGTCAGTAGATTCATTTCATATTTTGCTGGAATGATCTGCCTAATCACACTGATGCTGAAAAATGATCTAAACTTCAAATGGACCACTGAAGGTCATCAAGCCTTTGAGGAGGTTAAAAGAGAAATTACATCTGCACCAATGCTATGTAACCCAAAATTTTAAAAATATTTCATCATGTATGTATATGGGAGTGAGCATAGTGTAGCATCAATGCTAACATAGAAAGGAGAGTCATAGAAGAGGAAAAGCATGTACTTATTTCTTTTCAAAAACTCTCCATGATTATGAGACAAGGACATAACTTTGTGGAAAAATAGGCTTACACCATTATTAAAGGTTTGAATAAATTAAGGAACCTTGTTACCAATAACAAGATCACGGTCATGGTGGCACACTCCAATGTCAAATAATACATCACAGAGGGTGAGATAACTAATAAAAGGGCCAACTAGGATCACTAAGATTTTAGAATATGACATTGAAATAAATCCCATGAAGTTGGTATGAGGAAGAGGTCTGTGCCAGTATCTCACACAAGATCCATTAGTCCCAATGAATGAATAATTTAAGATGGTGCTCCGTATCCAAGAAAATGAATCCAAAAACTGGGTATCAGATAGGATGCATTTCATGCAGATAGGTGAGTATCCAAGCCACCTTCCTCTCAAAAAGAAAATATATTACAGAAACAAGGATCCAAATTTATCATTATTGATATAATTTCCTTTTCAAAAGGAAACTTTGATGGGATCCTGCTTAGATGCCTAGAAAAGGAGGAGGCCAAAAGGGTCTTACATGAGTTACATCATGGAGGCTCAAGGTCACTTATTCTCCAAAACCACAACCATAAAATCCTACAGGAAAGATAACTTTTGACCCAACTTGTTCACAGATTGTTATGCAATGGTGAGCAAGTGCAAAAATTTTCAATTCTACATAGGCTTCAGAGAAATTATGCACTTCCTCTTAACCCTATCCTAGTTGAAGAACCATTCACACAATGGGGTCTAGATTTCATCTGAATGGTTAACCCTATTTTGAGTGTAGGTCACAAGTGGATTCTCACTGCCACTAACTACTTCACCCGATGGACAGAGGTAGTTCCTGCTGAAAGAATCCACATGAAAATATGATCCTAGAACTCCTCTGAGATATCACTACACACTTTGGACCCCCCCACATGATCATATAAGATAATGTCCAAGGATTTTTTGGGGGACAAGGTGTTTAACTTTTAATGAGGCATGAAATCTATTTAAAAACATCTTCCAACTACTACCCGTAGGGTAATGGTTTGGTGGAGTCTACCAAAAAAGAACCTAATCAGGTTCATAAAGAGGATGGGGATGAACATAAGAGATTGTGGCATGAGCACGTCAAGACAACCTTATGGGTATGATCAAAGCACATTCCCAAAACATATCTTAAAAACCTCACCATATGCTTTGGTCTATGGTAAAAGTTTCGTAATTCCCGTCACTATGGAAGTCTCATTATTGCAATTATTGAAACAAATTGAAATTAAGGAACATGGAGTGATGCAATTAAGGCTCCTGGAGATGATAGAACTTCAAGAAAAATGAGATACAACCCATGAATCCATGATAAACCATCAACAGGTTGTCAAAACTTGGTTTGATCATAAGAATTCAAAGCCAGACTTCTAAGTCAGTACTTTAGTTTTGAATTGGGATACGAGGGCTGACAAGCTTGGTAATCATGGGAAATTCAACCCTCTATGGATGAGACCATTCAAAATTAGTGCATGCAAGCAACACAATGCTTTTAAGCTTGAAACTATATAACGTGAACCTCTGGCGATTTCGGTGAATAAGATCCATCTTAAGCCATTATATTAAGGTTTTAACATTGTAAATTTTTGTATCATATGTATAGTCTCCTCTTTCCTTTTCTTTTTCCTCATTTTTGTAGTCTTTCCCCTTTGAATAAGTGTCTTTGGACACGTGTCTCTACGGAGACCCTTCTACCCCTTTTTGAAATTTTGGAAGTGTTATACCTTCTTGCTTTTTCCCTGAAGTAAATGATCCAAACGATTTTTCGTAATAATGAATGAGAAGGATCGTGTTCTTAATGAAAAATCTCTCAGGAAAAAAACAATTTGACGCCGAGGGTCATGTAACCAAAGTACTATTATATGATGTGACCCAAGGTATGTGTAATTTACTTCATAGGATTTGAGGAGTCTATTTAAGGAAATATTTGAGCATGCAAAAGACTCATTCTAAATGCTACGAGTCTCTTGTTCAAATGCTTGAGTTCCTAATTAAAAAAATCAGAGCTTCAGAATTTTACGATCAATCATGGCAGCATCTAGTTCCAAACTACCGCAGCTGAAATATTATGCAGGGATGACTTAGTGCCACATCACTCCTTCCACCCAAGGCTAAGTTTCCCTAATAGGGGAATGCAATTCAGTGACTCATCCATAGTAATATATTTTTTAGATGAGGTCATTAATCCCATTCTCACCAAGAAACCAAAGGACTCTAAGGGATGCAACCCATGCAAGATTTTTAATTTGGGGATTCAAAGTCTTTTGGCTCCAAGGATTTGACCACCATGCTCATGCAATATATGGTGCTACTCATGCACCCATATCAAGAGCTAGTACAGATGTGCACACCTTGTTTCAACCCTAACTCCAACATCATAAAGGGCACAAACATACAGGTGGTGATTACACAAAATACCATCAGGGATATGTTGGCCCTTCTCTATGGCCAAAAATCTATCTTCTATGATATGCCCAAGCTCCAAAATTTCTGGGATCAATGCAAAAAAATAATCACATTTCTTAATAGGGAGTTGTGACAAGATGATTCAAGTAGTTCTAGGACACTGGGATTCTCCATTCCCCTGAAGATGTTCTTGGTAGACTCTCAAGATGCTTGCTCCATGTTGGTGTTCATTTTCAGCCAAGACTCAGATAGAAATGTCCATGAATGGAAAGATGCGACCCTTTTCTGGATGAGATCCATGAAGAAGGAACATGTGTATTGGTTTGACTTCGTCGAGGTCATTGTGGAATCTATTTGCAAGCAGTTGGCCATGTTCCCTATTAACGCCACCATTAGGTATTCTTCCTATTTTTCACCTCATTTTGTATAAGAAATCCCATCCCCTTAGCTAATTTATATACCTACCATTGTGGGACACTGAGGTGGACCCCAAAAAATCATCCAGGTATCTATATGGAATAATGTGTTATCCTACTCCTCATATGCATATGAATCTGCCAACTATTTAATTACGCCCCTTCTACTTGAGTTTGACCAAGAGGGGGTCACTAATAGAATGAATGACTTGGTATGAGCCATATTGGTGGATCCCCTACATCCCTGTTATTATTTATTTAGGGCACAATATTTAATGATCCAGTTACATGGATTCAAAGATGATTCATTCTCACTTTCAATCATTTTCATGGAGTGAGTGGTTACCTTGGAGGTAACCAGGAAGTTGGTGCTTCCTAATATAGAGTTCTGCTTTGGCCGGAAGAAGAAAGAATTGTTCAACCTTCCTTTGAGAAAGGGAGGGATTACCATCATCAAATGTCAAGTGGAGCATATTCTCACATAGAAGATGACTTCCTATAGCTTTTCCTTCATCCTAGACACATGGATATATGACCTCAATGGGTGGATGGCTGACATCCTATCCCAAAACAGAGTCTCAGAATCTTACCACCGTGAACATAGAATTTTTTTTTAAAGATAGGAGGTCTCCCCAGGAAGGCACTCCTAACATTTATGTCAAGCTGAAAGACATCCTAATCCCACTATGGGAGTCTTTTCATCAAGTGTTGTACAAATATGAATAAAATGTTACCATGACTAAGGGATTAATTATAGCCCTAAATAATAAGGACTAGAATGCAGAGAAAATTGAAGCCTATTAGAAATATAGGAAAGAAATTGGGTAAAAGACCCTATATTTTGAGGTCATACCTACTGATGAGAAGTGGGAAGAATACTAGGATGCTCAGCATCGGTACAACTTGAATAGTGAGGAGGAAGTTATGCTCACTAAAGAAAAACTTACATGATATATGGTAGGGTCCCTCATCCCCTCTGGATAAAAAATTCCATCACATGCCCCCTCCTTCCAATCCTCAGACTGGATCCTACAGGCCACACACCCATGATTCAAATAACATCAGGCCCTCAAGGTGAGGGTCAGTGGTTCAATAGTGCTCAGCCCAGGGGCTCACTTTGGCCCAAACCTATAGTCTATCTGCAACCATCATTGGAGTCACAAGTCCTAGAGCCCTCTAAAGAAAAAGTTGAAAATAGTAAAGGTATCTCCTTCTTCCATCCCTTATTCTCCTCTAGTTCATCTATATCCATCTCCTTCACCTTTCACTTCCTAGTCAAGAGAATTCCTACACTGACCACCCCAACCCAACTCTTCCTTCTCCAGCTCTTCTCTTCTTCCTCCACCACCATCCACCATTCCCACATTCTCTCCCTGAGTTATGATGGACCTTCTTTGGCTCTCATGACTTCCTAACCCCTACCATTAGTTACAAACCCTTACAGCCTATTACCAGGATTCGCATTTGCAGGCAGGTAGTCCCTTCCTCCTCTGATTTTTTGAATCAGGTTGAGACGACCAAAGTGGCCCAAGATAATAGAGAGGGAGAAGAGAAAAAAGAAATAAATGGTAGCAGAATCTCAGAAGTAGATGTAGTCATTGTATGACCATTAATAGAGTTCCCTGACCATTGCCCAGATGGTCCCCAATGTCCAAAAACCCATCGAGAAGATGTAGCCAGATGATTATTCCATCAATGTTATTTTGGTGGACCTTGACTCAGTTTCAACCTCAAGATAAGGTCAAATTGATGAGTGAAATAGTTGTCCAGTGGTCACCACGATTATCTCAAGCTCAGAAATAAGTTGAAGAAAATGGAGGCTAGCCTCCTATACAGAGACAAAGCACTGTGATCCGCCTCAATGCTAAAATTAATGGAAAAGAGAAAATAAATAGAGCAGCTCCACAAGGAGTTAAAAGAGGTAACATCAAAGGAAGCTCTTACAACTTCTCAAACAAGGACCACAATGTTAGAAGTTGAACTTACAGCATCCAAGGCTGTAGCTAGTTCACTTGATTAGGAGAAGAATCTCCTTCAATAAGAGGCTGATTCCAAGAAATCAGAGGTCACTTCACTCTAAGCGAAGCTGTGTACCTCAGAGGACAAAAGGGAGAACTTGTAAACAAAATACAAGACATCAGAGGACGTAGTCAAGGATTTGACCTGGAAGCTCACTCAATAGCCACAAAAGGGGGAATCATCATGGTTGGTGCAGGGGATATACACCTCTTGCTACAAGATAATTTCCACCACGTAAAAATATATAGGGCCCATACTCAAATTCATATTTGATGCAGAAGGCCTATACGCCAACGTAGAGTCCTCAACCTAAACCATTAGTAGTACTTTATCCACCAAGGTCCCTTAATCATTGATGCTGGTTTAGAAATTTTATGATTCTTCAGACTCCACCCTATAAGGGGTTGGTATTATAGACATGTGGGTGGTCATGACAAAAATCATCTAGATTCTGAGTTGTAATAAGGCAACTATAAAGTTCCAAAATCTCTTGACTCAACTCTAGCTAGGGATCAGAGAGAGGAAGTAACACATCAAAGAGTTAGTTCAATTAGGCTTCCCCTCTCCCTTTCCTGATGACTCTACTGTCCTATTAGAGGACCAAATTCAACAGCTACTTACAGCTAAGCAACAAGATAAGATTGTCTTTCAGTATTTAAAAGATGATTCTAGTGTTTTTGAAGTAGAGGCCATTCTGAACCTGATTGTAAAGTTGGAGTTCCATTTACATATAATTCTAAAGGATCTCCTAACATTCTCTCAAAAAGAGATCATCAAACTGGATAGAGCCTTTCAGGCTCTACAATGAAGGACTTACCCAACAGAGGCTGAATGGGTCAGGTACCAGGCTACTTTGAAGCAATTCTGAGTGGTGTCTCTTAAAGCCACATTTTGAATTTTTGAAGTTGTACAGAAGGATTTTCTAGATTATTCCATGACTGGCATGGATTTCCTTGGTGATTTTTCATAACTATAGAATTATTTCTACATTATTTTGGGGCTCTTATATTAATGTTGATTTTTGTCTCCCCGACCCCTTGTTCCTTTCAGCTTTCTTTTGTGTTTTTTCAGGACTGATTTTTACCTAAGTATGGAACCAAGTGCATGGAGGATATCCATGTGTATCTTCAGAACACTTTGGAGAAGGCACAAAACATTAGGAGTCTTCAAGAAGCTAGGATCCTCCACGTAGATAAGTGTAACTAAGAAAGCTCCCTAGGTGGGTTGAAAATTCAAAAATAAATCGAAAGAGCACAGAGGTCTCCATGTGTTGTCTAGGCACATGTTTAAGAGGAGAGAGAAAAGGAAAGGCCCCAAATAAGCGTGAAGTCTCCACGTGTCAAGTAAATAATCCACCACCATCAACAAGACCAATCAAATAAGTGAAGGGCTCGAGGTCGAGTGGATTGAATGTGATATCTCAGGTCCCAAAGCATGTAGTTGAGATCTGCTCCAAAATTTGAATATCTCATAGGTAAGAACTAAATACGGGTGGTGGAAATCTTAATGGAGACACATTGAACAAGAGCCTGTGGGGTCTATAAAGGAATTTTCTTGTGCTAGTACACTTAGATAGGAAGAAATATAAAAGATATAAAAAGAAGTTCTAGAGCTCCATAGGAGTAATTTAGGTTCGGTCTATTATGTTAACTGGCCTTAGCAAAGCTCTGTTGTAAAATAATATTGTAATCTATGTCATTTTGGCCTTATGTATTGTTTTCTATATTAATAAGAGTTCATGTTCTATGTACGAAACATTTGCAATCTTTTGTTTCCTTTATCTCTTGTTGTTTACTTTTATTCAGTTTTAAATTAATGTTTAAATATCTATCGTGCTACACACCCTTAGATATTTTACATAAATATATTCATTCACTCATGGTTATGTTTTAGTTTTATTTGGCCTTTAATAATTTGAGATATCTCTGAAATATTTGATCATGTTGAAAGCTCTTAAATTAATCTAGTAGCTATTTTAATAATATCTTTGTGCTCTTTAGTAAAGTCTCGGCCCATTTTCTTAGTAGGATTTATTTACTATTTTATTTTCTCTCCAACCCTTATCTCAACCCATATCAGAGAAGATCTATCTTCTATAAAATCTAGAGGCTATCTTAGGGGACAAGTCCCACATCTCTAATATTTCCCTCAACTTTGGTGGTTTATCTACAAGGACAATTGTCAACAAGTATCATACATATCGGTCAAGAATTTATATTATGATCATAAACTTCCCATATGTTTTTATCCAGGGGAAAAAACATCACTTTTATTAATAGTTTCAATTTTATAACTACATTACTAGGTTTTTAGTAATTTCAAGCAAAGGTCACTCTATTTAGACCAGTATAGGGGGCATGAAGTACTTTAGTCCTTCTTCACTATGGAATTTAGTTTCTAATAAAATTTAATAAATCTTGGGGGCATGAGTCTCCTTTAGACATCAACATTTCAACACATTTTAGTTTCTATTTAGTTGTGCGACACATAGGAAGGGCATGGGGCATCCATTCTAATTTTTATTGTGTGTCCTAATTTAGAAAATTCAACGTATATCCATTTGCAATGGTGTGGTCTGTGGGGTTTTGGAAGGTATTAAAGTGGTTAAGTTATTCATCAACATACTTTCCTTTCTTCTTACAATCAAAGGGGAAGATATTAAAGTTTCTAAATAACTTTTATACACATTTTTCATCCTTAGTGGGGTGTTTCATTAGTTCATTCTTATTATTATCTCCTTGAAATTAAATGTTAGTTGGTATGCACCTAACACTCCAATTTTCTCCTTGGTAAAATTTGGGACTAATCATCCCTAATCCTTTAGAAAATTTCAACAATTTTATTAAAATAAATCTTCAAGAACAAGAAACAGATGAAATATTCTCCCTCTATAAAAAACAATTGTATTCCTTGTTTATATCTCTTTCATTTTCATTCTTATGCAAACGTAAATATTTCATGATATAGTTTACATTATGAGTTAAATTTCAATTATTTATTATGGACATTGACTAAACTTCATGTTATAGGTTTCATCGTGGAGCATGCCAACACCAAACAAAATGACATTCTATAAAATGAACATTTGAGTGAAGCAAAAGTGTGTCTATAGACTTAGGTATCCTTTCCTTTAAGCATGTAATTTCATTTCATACGGAAAGGGGGTCCGGGGGGGGGGGGGAGTAGATACTTAAATTTGGCAATTCATTATTTGACACTACTAGTTTTGATAATGCACTCTTGTTAAGATAATTACAACATCCCCTTTACCATTTAGCACATTCTGAGGTCCTTTTTTTTTATTTTTTATCCTTACACATTGATATACCATCAAATTATAAGAACAAAATGTATAAAATTCATAGATAAACATCAAGAAACAAATTTTAAACTTTAGGCTTCATGTTTTCCTTCCTTGGTTAAAGCCACAATTTTATCTAGGATAGTATATTTGGCCATGAATGACTTGTATGGTATTTAAATGACATGTTATCTAACTTTAATTTTAAATTTATATTTTTTTTCAGGTCTTATCATCTCTTTGGGTTGACCTTTCATCGATAAATCATAACAAAACCCTATATAAGCAAGTAAACACTACCTCATTTACTAACATGGAAATATCATGGAGTTATAGTGATACACTCACTTCCTACACTTGAAAAAAAACCAAGAATCCCTAAATCTTGTAATAACACATCTACAATTGTTAGGGAAGAAATATCTATAGATTCAAAGCTTATCACTAGGTTAAGAAAAACTTATATCTCATCTAAAAGCACTCAAATATCCCTTCCCTAGGTATTTTGGCAAGATAAAACTCAACTACAACATTGTCAAATGTCATTTTCCAATCTATTTACATTAATTCATATATCACATGCTAGATGGAGAATGAAATGTGGTTCAAGGCCTCTTTAGAGTAGTGCCAAGATTAGTTGTGCATGGGGGTTCCCACATCCCAACTAATGTTTTTTTATAGGAATTATCATTGTGGGCTATGGTTTGAGATGATGATTAGAGTATTCATAGATATTCACATGATGATAAAAAAAAGAGTTTTAACAGCCAATGATAATTTTAAATATTTAATAGTATCATAAAGTTACAAGACCTAGAACTAAGTAGGTCCAATACCATATACAAGGGTCAAGACCCTATGGTATGGGCCTAAAAGAGTTTCTTAGTATTTCCCTAGGTTGATTTCCATTCAAATTATCTAGAATGAATATTTTTCAAGTTAATAAGACCTTTTTCTTATAGTGCACCTTCCAGAATCATTTGTAATAAGCTAAGTGTACTCGTTATTTTGTATTTTCATGTTTGTATCTTATTTAGCATATAAATTGCAAGTATAAAGTGTTATTATGATTATGATATTTAAATCTGTAGGTTAATTAATCAAAATATCCACCTATTGTTAAACGTTAGATCCTTTAGTGTACTTAATTTTAAAATCAAGTAGGTTTCAAGTAAAATATAATTAGGATGTAAACAAGATGTGTGAGAAAGTAATACTAAAGATGTAATGCTAAAGTTTTCATTTCCAACTTTATGTATTGCATTCCCCCCTTTATGTATAAAATGAAAATTACACTTTATAAAAGGAAAAGATACCTGAATGTGTATAATTTTATTTTTATTTTTTTGGGAGATTTTAATTCTTCTTAGGTGTTGGCATGCTTCATGATGAAACATGTAACATAGAGTGCAGTCACTTTCCATACAATTAAATTAAGTTATAACTCAACTTTAGAAATGTATTTATAACTTTAATAATTGAATTTTTTAGTAGTAAAGTAAAAAGGAAAAAGCATGAAAGGAAGAAACTTGTTCGCTTTTCCAAGGGAGAATATTTTTCATTTTTTGTGCTTAGATACTTGGATTTTAAGTGATTAGTTAAGGGATTTGGGAGAGTTTAGTCCCCAATTTTTTGAATGAAATATCAAATTCATAGAGGAATTGAGTGTCACTTCACCCAAAACCAAAATGATAGGTGTCCTAGGAATTTTTATCTCTAGAAACCTAAAATAAGGAATGTTATTATAAGGTTTTCTAATCACCCCAATACCTTCTAAAAAAAGAGATAAATATGATGCCACAATTTTTTCTATCCACCCTTATATATGTAAATACCACCAATTACACTTTTTTAGATGGATCTAGGCCCAATTGTAAAACATCAATAATAAGAAAGGGAATGACTAGTCTCATGTCACTACTATGTGATGATTGTATGAGTGTGAGATATGTAATTTTGAACATTAAAAAGAAGAATAAGGCCCATGTCCCCACACCCTATTTTGAAATTGTGTTTGAGTCATGCAAATCAAAAAATGAAAGAAGTACTAAAACCCCTCAAATTTTATACTGAAATGCAATCAACCCTACACTAAAATGTGTAATTTATCCCTGTACTTGTATTAGTAAACTATAACTATATATGCAAATTTTAATATTTTATAATTTTCTAGAAATATTCCATAGTATGGAAACTTTCATCTTGGGCCATAACATATGGAAATTTCATCCCTATTGGATGGTTATGTTCATGTATACATTTTTTCCAATTTTAGGTTTAAATTTATTCACGAGTATTTATCTCTTATATAATTTTGTTCCCAATTTTTGAATTCTAACTATTTTTTTGATGTGTTTAAATATTTGTGTGATAAACCCTACTTATTACCCCTTATTTTAAGGTGAGTCGGATGCACAAATAGAATGATTGTCTCAAAATAGTATATGTGATTTCAAGTTGTATGCATATAATACTCTACATTGGATCACATGAAGGGTTGTTTTAGGTGGATGTCATTTAGATCATCTCCCTATAATGGGTATGGTAGAAACCATGAAAAATAAATATAGAAACTAAGCAAGAAAGTAATAATAAACACAATATATCATATATAGTAACAAAATAGAACATATGAAATCACACACACAAGTAATCTAACATAAAAATACACAAAAAAAATCACATATGAGAGTCACATTGAAGGAAAGGATCCACAAAAAAGGGATACAAATGTGTCACACACACACAATAATAATAGGAAAAATGCTATAGAAGATAGGAACAAGGATACAAAAGTGTCACAAAAAACTCATAGAAAATTCCATAGGCCACATAAATAGAAGTAATCATACAAGAAATCAAATAAGTGAATACAATATAAAATAGTAGTCTCGATGCATATAGATCAAGACAATCTAGAATTTCAAAATAACTATCTATTAGCCATATTAATTCGAAAAATATCATATCGCACAATATAAGAAATTGAGCATAATGAGGAAGTGAAAATTTTTGCATTAAAATAAAAAACACCTAAATAGTGTAGAATATGCCCCCAACTTAGCAAGGAAAATAGGTCAAAGTTAGGTTAATTAATATCAAGATACCTGATGAAAGCATGTGTCTAAAACATATATACAAAATATGTTATCTACCAAACTATATGAAAAAATACATTTACAAAGCAAAAAGATAGAAAATCAAGTCATATGTAGGTATTGGTTTTTTATTTTTGATAGTATTTTATTTTTTGCTTTTGGTTTATTTATTTAAATGTTTTTTTATTTTAGAATACAAGTATTAATGTGCATTAATAATCCATAAAATCCTCATTGGGGTTAAACATGGCTAGTATGGGATCAACTAAGTGATATAACCACCAAAGATAATGTATCAAAGTGGTCATCATGTTGAATGAAAAATAGGGTTGTAAAATGTTTCTCATAAGTAATAGGGGTACCATGTTATGACATAAGAGTGTGTCATTGTATTAGTTTAATTGGTTCATAAAATAAGAATCACATAAAATTGTGAAAAAGGTACCATTGTTAGGGGAAAATGATAGTGTTGATTAGTATTTAGAATTACCTTTTGATGTTGGAACCATAGTGATCATAAAAAATGTGTTTGTTTGGTAATGTTTTTCCCATAATGTTTTTATGTGATACAAAAGCCACAAGAAATAAACGTGTCCACATAAACATGATAATGAGGTAATCAGAAGTTATATATGAGGAGTGATAAGGTATACAAAATTTATTGTAATACCACCATGGTAAATGTGTTGCGGAGAAACTCTAATTGATTAGGAAACATTCCCAATACTTGTGATTTATATAAACTATAATTGTAGGATAATAGGGGTTTATGTTCCACAATAAAGGAAAAATTATCATAGCTATAAATTGAGGTCATTTTACATGATCCTTAATGGATTTAATTGTGCATTTATCCTTGAGGTTTTGAATGTGGGATAATAATACTTTAAAATGGTCCATATCATGTATAAATATATGATGATAATAAAAGTGGGTTGTTGGGATTTTGAAAGAGCTTATTAATGGAGTATTGGTATGTAGTAGTTAATGTTAGTAAGTTATAATTAATAAATACATATAAAATATATCTTGAGGCATGTCTAGATGTTCAAAAATAGTAATAGAGATAATAAATAATATAATCTAGTTCATCAATAATGTGTGACATAATATCAAGGATAGTAATAATAAATGTCTTATGATCAATGCGACTTCTACTGAATGGACTAGAATACATAAAAAAATATGGGTATGAGTAATATTATGTGCATAAGAAATAGACTCAAGTGTGGTAGAAATGTCTATATTTGTAGGAATAGTGCCTTTGCCATCTTACAAAGGGGTTTTAATAAAATGATACTCAAGGCTAATAGAGACAAAGAGGAAATGAAAAATGGAATCATCCTTATCCATATGATTGAAATTATTTTTTACATAAAATCTCAATAATAAGTTCTATGATATCATCATCACTATCAACTTAATTTGTGATGTGGCCATCTTACTGTTCTGTGTCAAATGGAAAAAAATTTAAGGAAGAACCATATGGGATAGTTAAAAATATAGTAGATATGTAAATAGCTCAATAAGAAACTTATTTATAGAGGGACATGGTAAAATCAAGGTTTTATGAACAAGTGATGGTATTAAAGTTGTAGTGTCCAAAAAATTTCTTGACTCACCAATCACATATGCATGAAATTTATCCATAGGGATGGGATATGATGGAGGGGTAGTAATTGGATTTTTGGAAGTCAGATATAAACCCATGATAAGATTGTAAAATTTGTAGATCTTGGCTATTTTAGATTCAACATGAGAATATACCCCAAGGTGTTGGACCTTGGATCCTTAGGAAAAACCTTTGAAGAAAGTCGATTTCCTATCCAAAATAATCTAATGATAACACTAATATACTATAATATACTTCACTACAAGGGAAAATGGATGAGAGAAACATGAAATAAAACTTAGTGATTCACCAAAGATAAATGTATCATTATCCTTATATGAGTTTAAGAAGTGAGAAGATAGAACAAAACTCCAGAGGGTAATTATTAGCCATAGACAAAACATGCATCTAAAAACAATTCTTACTCTCAACATTAAGACATAGTGAATCACAACCTTACAAATTCCACAAATAATAAGCCACATAGATAAAAAAGAGGTGAGGGAAAAATTAACAAAAATATAAATGGAAGATATGAGCCAAAACTATAAACTCTAAATCGCTCAATTATTGCACACAACCATTATGTTAGAAAAAATTGAAACCACTTGCATTTTGTGGTTTTGATGATGATATTATATTAGTTTTATCTAAAAATATGTTTATATTATGATCATGACTTCTATAGAAACAAAAATATGCACAAAATCATTATTACAACATGCTTTTATTAGATTTGCATATACATGAGCTATAAACCTTGAATATGGATCTTAGTGTCATAAAACCTTATTCTTATGTCCTTTTTTATTTGGTCTTACTGGTAATTTTTTAGTATTCCACTCCTTTATCACAATTTTGTGTCACGTTACAATGATCCTTGGTTACGTAATTATTTAGTTCTATCCCATCTTGTGATGGTCCAAAACCATACAGATGGGTTAGAACCATATATACAGTCTTGACATAGTTGTATAGTCCAGAACTTTATGCTTTACTGAAGTTTCTATCTTCTGATTTGGTCCATAACACTTTTTTATGGTAACTTTCTAATGATTTGGATTAGCCTTTCACACCACTAGGGTTTGAAATTAATTTAAGAAACCATAAATATAAAATTATAATGCAAAAATTTATTATCTAGTAGGAACTTATCTATCTACGATGTACAAAGATAAAAAAAAAGTAAGAGACACATCTACATATTACATACACAACATATGAGGGCATAAATATGATTTTCTCATTTGTACACAATGGTTTATATTAGGATCAAGTGGAATAACATGCTATTAGTGTTGAGGCATGAGGTCCAAAATAGGTCAAGAGTAATATGCTCACACATCAACACAAAACACTAGGATAATTACATTATATCTAAAATATAGTGCAATGCTTGGTGATTCACATACTAGGTGACCTCCAAGGTCAGTCCAAATCAAGTATTTATATCTTTATTTTTAGAGATAATTATTACTTGAGTTTTTTTTATGATAGCTAGGGGTTGGTTTGTAGTTTCAAGTGCGACGTCTAATTTTTGTGTGAATTGATGATAGTAAAAAATGAAAAACAATGATACATAGTGAGCATCATGAGTGTTAGATCTATATTATATACAAGTTAAAAACCATATAGATTGGTCAATAACATACCTTACTATCCTACCCCTATTTTATAACCCAAACATAGAGCTCCAAATCTATAGAAGTTGATTTTACCAGTCTCCAGACTCTTCTCTACCCAAATCACTCATCAACATATTCTGAAAAAATCTTGAACTAGCTAAGTGCCTCTCTCTACTTTTTCCACATTTCAAATTTCATGTATTGATTAACTATCTTAATTACCATTTTGTATACTTCTTCCATTTGATTTGTAATATGAATATGAGTGTGTTTTATAAGCATAGTTACTATAATATCATATTTAAAAACCAATTAAAATAAATTATGGTTGATACATTTTAGTGAAACCACTTTTGATCAAACCCTTGACCTAATATCTAGTTCCTTTGTATTAGGCTTGCTATTTTCCAATCCCTAGGTCTACCTTAGAGCATGTGTGTGGTTTATCTGATCATCCTCCCTATTCTTTGTGTGATTATGGATTGAATTCATGACTTGAGGGGAAATAGTGGTTAACATCCCTCTAGCCAGGTTTTTACCACTTTCATGGATGTAAGACATATGTTTCCCTCTTCATATGCTGATAGGGATGATAAATGTAGTGCCCACTTACCTCGTAAACTGTTTAGTTATATCTCCTTTCATACCGTAGTTTTCATCATATATTTCATTACATATTTTGTATTTGCATTGGATGCCTATGTTCTCAATTTATTTTGGATCATGGATTTTATGATTATGAGTTATCACAAGGTACTAACCTTATGATTTAATCACATGGATTTGGCATAACTTGATGGTAGTTTCTATTATTTTGGATGGATATATCTAATTAATGTTACAAGTGTTGTTGTTCATAGATATTTAATTTTGATGATGATAATCGATATATTTTGAGCATGTTTTAAATTCTAATGAAAAATTAAATACAGGGGAAATTGGTGTGTTTATTTCCTAAATTAGTAGTAGTGATTTTGGTTAATCATGTTGAGTTGATATGATGCATGGGTTGAGTGTGCATATGACGAATAGGTACCCAAACTTTATACATGAAGAAATAAAACTAAAAATTCCAAAGAAGATAGAGTGGGACTAACTCCCATGGAGCTCCTTCGCAAACACAAGTCAACCAGACTTGGAATTAGATGGTTCGGGATATGTGTATGGTGAAAAGTGTTTAATTTATTCATTTTCTTTACCTTGTATTGTTGTTTGACACCTTCATGAGACCCTTAGCCAAATTAATTGCTTTTAATTTAAATGTTGTATTTGAGTTATGGGAAAATTTATTACCATTTTTGGGTGGATCTTGCCTTAAGGGGGTAGTTGAAAATTTTATATTTTAGGTAAACTTCATATTCCTCTTTTGAGGCCACTTTTGAGTAGAGTATAGGACAAGTAAAACTTATCACACACTCCCAAAAATTTAAAATAGTTTTAGGCAATTTGGGGATCACAAGGACCTCATAATGAGCCTTGGGAAACTTTCCAACTACCTTGTATTTATTTTTATATGAGTTATTGATCCAAAAATGGATCTAGAAATACCCAATTATATGTATTCTCCTTATTAAGACTTGTAAAACATACCCTCAACATGTTCATTGTTATAGGAAAATGGTCAAGTCAGGTTTATGGTGATCAAGACACCTTTGAATGAAAAAAGAGACCATTTATTGTTCTATTTTATGTATTAAATGTGTGACTATCATAGAATTTCCATAAAACCACTGTAACTTTGTTGAGTAAAGGGTATGGAATTGGCACATGGTTTTATCCCAATAGTGCCAAAATGAGGAATCTGAATAGTCACAAATGCTTGGACTTCTAAACAAGGTTTGTTTCACCTTCCTTCCATCCTTGGGAAGAGAAACTATAAATATAAGTGCATTTATTCATTCTAAGAAATTTATTTTGAGTAAGTTCAAGTTGAGAAAAGGAGGAAGTTGGAATTTTTCTTATTTTGTTCATAAAGAGTTGAGCTCTTTCTTGTTGAGGATTGTAAAAAAGTAATGCAAATAAAAGGAAATTGAATCCTTCTTGAAGGTCTTATTTTGATAATAAAATTGTATTTTATTGAAGATTTACATAGTGAAGGGAAACAATCACTTAGCCACATGGATTTTTTCCCACATTGCAATTCTCTAGAGTAAAATTATTGTCTCCTTTTCTAGTATATTTCATTTCTATTATCGTGTGAATAATTATTACATAATAAAATGGATATTAAGAGATTTATTAAAATTTCCATTCATTATCACAAAACATGATCTATTTATTTCTTAAAAGAGGTACTTTATGGATCATATTGGTATTAGAGAAGTTAAGATCAATTATCTTATGTGGTTTAGCTTGTGTTGTTATGTTTATTTAGATGTCACTTACCCAAAAGGGAATTGAAATCAGTGAAGGTATACTAATTCCTTTTGAAGAAGATATTTCCACCAATAAGTGGAAGAAAGGAATCAAAAACATGGCTCATAGTGAAGATGCATGTGAGACTGAAGAAGAATGTTTCTACAAGTTGAAGGAGGATGTGGAAAGTCTGTCCAAAGATGTGGGCAATATTTCCTCATCTATTGGGAAGTTAGAGTCCACCACAAGATTTCTCATGGAGAAGCATGGTGTTCCAAAATAGTCACTAGGATACCATAATAATGACAATCATGAATATGAGGAAGAACAACTTTGTTCCAACCTAACTCCTCCTCCATTCAAAGTGGAGTAAAATATAGAGATTCAACCTTATAATGAGGACATGAATTCTGAGAAGATTGATTATTGGAAAGCTCAACTTGAGGTATATTTCATTTTACATCAAATAAATGAGATTTAGTAGATATTGTTTGCAAGGTTAAGATTAACCTATCATGATTTAACTTAGTTTAAAATATATTTTCATACTTTGGTTGTTAAGAAGCTTCCTCCTATTTGTAAGTGGGATACATTTAAGATGATAATAAAGAAGAAATTATATCCTATTTGTTATGAGGAAGAGAGGTCCATGTATTGGTAATATATCAAGCAGAAACAAGGCTAAAATTTGCATAAGTACACCATCAAGTTCTGGAAGAAATATATCCAAATGGGAAAATATGTAGCAAACTGAGACATAATAATGAAGTACATTGGTGGAATATATAGCCACTTGAGGAGAACAGTCCTCTTGGCCAAGCCAGTGAATGTAGATGAGGCTTGTTCTTAAGCCCAATATCTAGAGAAGGATGAGAAGAATAATTCATCTACCTGTTAATGTGCTTCAAACAAACAAGGTGACACCAAGGAAAAGGAGAAAGGAAACAGGGAAGGTAAGATGAATGCTACTTCCATTTCTTAGAAGGATACTAAATTTAATTGTGGTCCTTATAATGTTGAAACTCATTTTGAGGTAAATTGTTTTAATCTCCACCCAGAATTACATCCCTTCAAAAATAAGAACAAAAATAAGGCCACAGATACCCTCTTAGGAGAGGATATTTTTTGCAGTAAAGAGATAGATGAGACAATCTCTGTTACCTCCATTTCTAGATAGGTATGTTTTGGTATTAATAATGTTGTTCAAGAAAATGAGCTTACCAATATTTTTCATATAAAAATCCAAATGAAGAAAACCAAAGTGGATGCTCCTTTTTATGTTTGTTATCAAGATAATTTGATAAGTAAGGAGTTAGTTGGTAATATAAAGTTAGAGACTTGCAATCATCCAAATCCATATTCATTGGGTTGGGTGAATAAAGGTGTAGACATTAAGGTTAAAAAGTAATGAAAACATACATATGGTATTGATAAAAAGTTCATTGATGAAACTACTGTGGATATCATTCCACTTGATATGTGTGGTGTAGTTCTTGGATGCCCATAATTGTATATCAGGGATGTCATCTTCATAATAAGATTCAATCGATACCATTTGGTGAAGGATGGTAAGAGTTACATATTTTCATCTTTTTCAGGGGACTCAAAGATCTGTTTGGTAAGTTCCTTTGAAGTTAAAAAGATTATATATGCTAGCAAAAATTTTCATTACTTCTTTTGAGAGATATAAAAGAAGAGGAACTTGTTACATATAAGACCACTTATAGCATGTTTGATAAAAAAATAGTAGAATAAAATTAAGTAGTTCATGAAAGTTTCCCAAGAACCTATGGGACTACCTTTGGTTAGGCCAATTGAGCATGAGATACATTTTTTACCCGATAGTCTGCTTCCAAACTTGGGATTGTACAAGAATTCTTTGAAGGATAACAATGAGGGGAAATAATAGTTACAATTTTTTATCATGCCAAGTATGACTAACCAATTAGTTTATATGCCCTCTAAGTATCCTTTACTTTCAGTTATGGGCACCTTGAATCTTCTTTAGCCTTTTTTATGTGAATAATATCATAAATATTTTGAGAAAAATTCATATTTTGGAGAAATATTTCACTAGAAACCTCCAAGTGAGGAATTTTCCCTTAGGGTATAATACTAATTCTAGGATGAGATTCTCTACAAGAACAATAAAAATTGTGTTCTTAAGGGGGAAAGAGTTCAGTTGATGAGGGAAACATTCAATTCTAATGTAACTGGTCACTTTGGTATGACAAAGACTATGGCACACTTATACAAGTATGTTTACTAGCCAAACATACAAGTATAAGTTGCCAAATTTATCATGGGTTTTGTTTTATGTAGTACAAAAAACCTAGTAATAGAAATTTGGGTGTATATATTCCATTACTAGTTCCTTCCCAACAATGGGAAAAAATATTTGTGGATTTCATGAGTGGTTTTTATACCTCCAAGAAAGGGAATGATTATATTTTTGTAGTAGTGAATTGATTCAGTAAAATTTGTATTCTCATTCCTTATAAGAATACCATTAAATCCAGTGATGCAATTGAGTTATTTTTTTGCTAATGTGTGGGTTCATTTTGGTTTTCCTAATTCTATTGTGTCAAACAGGGACTCATGATTCAAATGATCTGAAAATGGTTTTTACCCTTGGGTACCATTTTAATTTTTTGGATACTTTAAGATTTTTATTTTATATTTGATCAAGAGTCTTTATGGATTCACTTTTGGGTGTTTTGAAACCCCATTCTCTTAACGATCAAATTTTCTCTTCTAAAATCAACTTTTGTGATTCAATAGTATCATTAAAAAAACCATTATAAACTGATCACAAGATGATTATTTAGTGAATTCAATTTGATTTATAATCCAAAATTGCTTTGTGTACACTTTTGTGGATAATGAATTCAATTTTATCTTTAATATGATTTTCTAGTTAATTGCCTTACTTATTCAAATATTTATTCTTTATACTAAAGTTAAAATTTATAATAAGAAAAAAAATAAACTGAAACAAAACACCACACATTGATAACAGAGTTCACCCAGATGGGATACGTCTCTGGATTCATTTAATTGTGAATCAATATATTAATTAACACTTGAAGCATAATTTTTACTTTCCAAAGTGCCTAATAGATCATTATCACCTGATTAAAGAGCTAATTCTGATTTTGAAACTCTACCAAATGTACCAAAATTGTTCCCAAATCAATCCATGGCTTTGCAGTATCTCTATAGTGTGATCTCTTTGTAATTGTGTTAGAAAAACAACTACAAATAGAAAATTATTACACTTCATGAAGAATAAATGGCATCATCATGTTACTCTAGTAATTATGAACACTTGTACTTTTTAGACTGAATCCTAAAAATGACTCGAGGTTCTTCAAAATTGAATATCTTTCTAACCTGATCCAATCTTCCCTATAACAGTCATTGGAAAAATCTTTTATAAATATGAGCAAGATTATTTTATATCATGTTGAGCCCTTGTGGCTCAAGCTAATTTTCTTTTTCCCCTAAGGTCATGGGGTTGATTTCCCTTCCTTCTCCTTTGCCAATGATTTGCACATTTTGGATAAAAATCCCACATTGGTCATGGGTAAGGGGCTGACATGGTTTAGATTGGGCTCACTCATCTTCCATGTGTGTGGCTTCATCCACACATTAGGATATTTTTTTGTCATGTATTTTGCTAGTCCTTGCATTGGTTAGATTGTCCAATGTTGAGCTGATTTGTGTATTAAGTCCATGTAGGTGGATTGTGGTGAGTTGATTCGCCACGTTTTGTTGACCGGTCTATGTGGGATGTTGATCTCATATAGATTTCCGAGTTTTAAGGTGCCATGTTTATATGGCCGGCTAGGTTTGAACCACCACACCAATGTTGATCCCTCTGAGATGTCCTGAATATTGGGCTCACTGAAGTTGTAGTAGATAAGGCCAACTGTTGGTGAGTTTACCATCCCACTTAGTTGTTAAAGAGCTATGGTTGAGTTGGCCCAATGAACCGAGTTTATACATAGCTTGGGCGAGCTGCTCAATGTAATATAAATCATTCCAATTAAATACCCTGCAATCCAAAGTACCACATGCATCCTGCAATGGAATTATAAGGAAGATTTAATGAAATTTTTGACAATGTAAATACAAAGAAAAGGTGGAAAAGGCACCCCACTAAAAAGTGTGTTGATCCTGGCAGAGGGCCCCCAGCCAGAAAATACCATGGCCCACCTTTCCATTTATGAGTGAGGAAGACTGGCGTTTAAAACATAATTTTTACATTTTTCCCATTTTTCAGTTTTGTCATGTGTTAAACCCATATTGGCTAGTCGACCAAGTTTGACCCATTTTAAAACCATCTTTGACTTGTAATAACATCTGTATCTGAAATATGTTTTTCAAGTTCTTGATATCATTGAAAATATCTCAAGATGATTTATCATTTGGTCATAGTTTGGGGAGGTTTAGGGAACATATACACTTCATAATTTCCTCTGGATCACTCCTCCCAAATGGGAATGAATTTTATCCACAAAAATTTATTTTTCACCCACAAAAATTGCTAACTCATCCTGCATTTCACAATCACATATAGGAACTAGATATAACATTATGGGTTAAATTAATTCAGATTGTTGATTAACTAGTCACAAAAATAAGATCAGATAAAAACACCCATTCAATAATAGAAAGCAAGTGTCCAACTAATACTCTGGGACCTTCTCAAATTATACAAACAACTATGTCAAATCCTACTTTGATTTCATCATAAACAATCAATCAGATAATAACACCCATTCAACAAAAGAATTCAAGTGTTCAACTGATACTTTGTTATACAGCCAATCACCGAAAATACAATTCCACCAAAATAGATTAGTGTAAAAAGATAACTACATTCCAAAAATAACTACTGTCCACTATCCCTGTGAAATTGTTAACACTAATTATAACGATCCAAAATGTTTAGACGACACATACCAAAAATAGCTATATTCAAAATTGAATCACATGAATATGTAAATGTAATATCTATCCCAATAATTAAATTGTAAAAAGGATAAAATCTCAAACCTTCCTGAATAATGGACTTCCATTTTCCACTATGATAGTGTTAAGGAACTATGGAAATTGACCCTTCCGCATACCCTATGGGGGATCTAGATTGAAAAGAATAAATCAGTTTTCATAAATTAGTGTTCCTATCCCAAGAAGGTTGTGAGTCTTATCATCCCAAACCTCAAAGATAATTTTCAAAATGTTAAATGCAAGTCTATTAAACCTCCCTAAGGTTTAGACATGGATATACTAAATGATTTAAATCTCAAGGTCCCTATGAGATTAATGGAAAAGTTAGGGAGGTGAAAAATAAGAAGGTTAAGTGGGAATTCCCACCTTCTATTTGGTGAAAATTAAACTTCAATAGATCAGCTAAAGTGATGAAAGGAAATGTTGAGGGAGGAAAGATAATACAAGATCATAAGGGATACTGTTTAAGGGTGTATGCCAGTTTTGCTGGGTTTCATTCAAATAATCATGTTGAATCCATAGCTATGTTGTGGGGATTAAATCTTAGTGATTCCATGAATATTTAAAACCTTGTAGTTGAAGGATATTCCATGTGTGTTATTAATTCCCTTAAGCACAATGATAAAATGGGATGGAAGATTAAGAAAATAATTAAGGAGGCCAAACAATTGATGGTACAATTTGGAAGGGTTGAGATATAACATTTGTATAGGAGCAGAAACAAGATTGTGGATGGCATGGAAAATCATGAAAATGACCTTCAAGAACAAATGAGGTGGCAGCAAGAGGAGTTACCTTGGAATCATATCAAAAATTTGATTATTGAAGAAAATATTTTCTGAGATAAAGCTTCATAATTACAGGGATATGCAAAAAAGAACTCATGTGGATGCAAATAGAAATATTGATAAGGTTTTTAACACCAAAATTATGTTAAATATCTACCTCTTCTCATTTTTCTTTCTCAGTATCACTACTACAACGGTTTTTTGTCGAGGTATTACCAAGGGTGGGGATTATGTGAGAACCAAATCTACTACCTATATGCATCTTAAAAGGGATGATACGCTATGGAAAATTCTTCGTAGGGGTGGGTTGTACATCTATATTGAGAATCTTTAGGGCCATGATCTGCATCTTGCCAACAAATTCAAGAAAGCATGGGTGGATCGTAGAGTTAAGATGGGGGGAAATGAAATTGAGGTTAATGAGAACTCCATCACAGAAGCCACTAGTATGCCCATTGATGGTATTAAAATTTTTAAGGATAAGAGTAGGAAAAAACATGATATTTATAGCTTCTTCAGTCCTGGGGAAAATATTGTGCAGTATGATGACGGTATAGTCAGAAATTTCTTTCCAGGTAGATGGGTGGATGTTTGTCTCATGGTGATAAAATACCTTACTCTTGAGGGAAAATTTAGGAATATTTTTTCTTACCACCTATCCATTTTGAATTATAGTCATAGAAACCAGGAGATGATATTTCCTTTTTCCTTCTCTGGTATTTTACCACTTCCATCTCTAACTACCAAAATGATGAGATGGAAAATACTCTCCACTATGGCCTTATTTTTTTGTTGTTTAAGAAAGGTATAATCCTTATCTCTCCAAGACCTTAGGGAAAAAGTGATAATTCAGACAATGAGACCTTGGCATCTCATATGAAAAAAAGGAAAAATAGGTGTCAATAAAAGGTCCCTTCTGGTATTGTTGACATCCTTTGTGATATGAAAAATGGGGATCTTCCTAGGGATTAAAGTTTGAGAATTAGGGAAAGAGCCAGAGAAACTACTGATTGGGAAGCTCACATTCTTAGAGTGGAGGTAGTTGCTAACACTATTTTGTTGGTCAATAAAAATTTGGTTTAGGAAGTAAAATATTTCCACAGATAAATTGATATCCAAAACAAGTGTATTGGTGGTTTAAATTCTGATTTCACTATACAAGAGATGAGGATCTCGACCCTTTAAGATCAGATTGCAAAACTTCAAGTAGAAAAGGATGAGGTTAATATGAAGTTGGAATTGAGAAGTACTAATGAGGAAGACATTGGGGATATTGAGGAGAATAAAAATGGTAAAATTCCTTCTAGAGTCATCATCAAGTGCAAAGGAAACAAGGAGGAGGGCTCCAACACTAGAACCAAAAGTAAAGATACGCAAAGAAAGGTGGACTGATGGCAACCCTTTGGCTGATATTTTCTCTGTTTTCCCTTTCCTATGGTTTGTTTCTTCTAGTTGTTCTAAGAATTTTCCTTTTTAAATATTTTTAAAAATACCTGTATGAACGTTAATACTTAGACCTTTTTTGGTCTACTTTGTTTTGTTTACATTGTCTGTCAAGCCTGTTTGACTCGGTGTTTTTGGATCCTTTTGTTGTCCTGAGTGCCATGCACTCTTTTTTTGTAAAGGTTTTTTTAGTCCCTTCAAAACTAGTATTACCTATTTGAAAAAATAATAGAATATGACTGCATGCATACCCACAATGGTGAAGTTTTTAACTACTACAAAATATCACCAGGAACATATACAAATAGTTTCTTAGTGCAATAAATACACACTCTAATTGTAACCATATAGGATAGTTGCAATAAATGCCCAAAATAAGGATCTTAAATTATGTGCAAATATCATATATAGATACAATAAGATTTTATATTAGTTACAATAGCAAAATGGTTTCCATATTTGAACAAATGAAAATTAACAATAGATACTAAAATGCAACTTTCCAAAAATAGGCATTATACTCATGCCCACTGAATATGCATACTCTTTTGTTAAAATTAGAAATGGATTTTTATCATCTTAACATGTGAGAAGTGTAATCTGAGTATGATTAACATGTCCCTTAGATATTCCCTACAGGTGACACCATTTTTCCAATTTCAAAGAAAAATGAAAATATGGGAAATTTTCCTTTTAACATTCATCGTAATCCCACAAAATGCTTTGAAAATAATGCATGTTATTCATCAATTACAACTATGAAAATATAAATCTATCCAAAACATGAGTTTTAAATTTCCATATCAAAGTAAAATGGACTCATATGTGGATTATCTATGGATATATCCAAGGTTGACTCATTCTTAATTGGTGGAATAACAAGTTTTTTTAACGTTGTATACCAACCTTTTCTTACCATACATTTGATGGCTCCTTGGGTGAAATTTTCTGTAGTTTTCAACTGTGTGTCCACTCATATGGAAATGAGTGCAAAAATTCTTATTTTTCTCCTTCTTGATTGAGGAATTTTTTTTACCATTTCTCTCCTGAAAGATACGATATTGATCTTTCACATTAAAATCATCAAGAAACCACTTTTTCAAGAAAGACTTTTTCTTCCAAAAAAAAGGCAACATAATGATTACTTAGTCCACAAAAAGTGAATGAAAAATCATTCATCATTTTCTATATATTAAAACCATATTGCTTAAATTGAAAGGGTGGATCCTTGGAAGTTTTACAATGTTTCCTAGGCTTATGATTATGATCAGAAAGTGGAGGTGGAATCTCAATACCTCTTTGCTGATTTTTATTACCACATCCATTTTGTTGTGCTAGTGGGGTATTCACTGTGTTTTCAAAAGCTCTTCTTCCTTCAACATGCTTTTAGGATTCTGTAATATCTATTAATGAACTCAAAAAACCAAAACCTACATAACAAGGAAGATCCTTGACATGTATTGGGTTAGATATTCCTTGGTTGTTATTACCAAAACCAATTCTATTAAATCCCATTTTATTTAATAATTTAGATCCAATGATTTTAGTGTACATTTCAAAACCACCAAAAACATCATTACCTAAATACGAATTTGAATGGGAAGACTAATCTGGTGGTGACATACTTATAGAGCATTCATCATTCATTGTTTCCGTATTTGAAGTTAACGGTATTTCCTTTTTCTACACACAACTTTGCAACTTTACCAAGAGCTCATCCTTGGTTTACAATTCTAATTTCAATATAGTATTATCCTCTTCTAAGGAATAATACATGGATCTTAGGAGAGAATTATCTTCTTAGATCTAATGATGTTAAGACTCAATATCATCAAGATTTTCTTGTTTATACATCTTTCCTATGGTGTACGTGTACTTTTTCAGTAACACTAAACCAACTACACAAATTGAAACAATCACAATATTAAATCATATTCAATTGAAAGTAATTGTCGAGATAAACCAACTCTGATACTAAAAATTGATCTAAAAATGGGTTTTATCCCTAGGGTATCATTTTAATTATTCAGATAATTTAATATTATGATTTTAAAGTTGATTAAGAGTGTTTATGGATTCACTTTTGGGTGTTTTGAAACCCAAAATTTTCACGATTATTTTTAACTATCATTTTTTCTCTTCTAAACTCAACTTTATTGATTCAATAGGATTATTGAAAAACCATTATAAAATGATAAAAATATGATTATATATTACATTAAATTATATTTATAATCCAAAATTCCTTATGCACACTATTGTGGATAATGGATTCAATTTTAGCTTTAATACAATTTTCTAGTTTATTGCCTTGTTTATTCAAATGTTCATTCCTTTTATTGAAGTTAAAACTGATAATAAGCAGCAAAATAAACTGAAACTAAACACCACATGTTGATAACAAAGTTCACCCAGATGGGATACATCTCTGAATTCACTTAATCGTGAATCGATCTGTTAATTAACACTTGAAGTATAATTTTTACCTTCTGAAGTACATAACAGATCACTTTCACCTATTATAAGAGATGATTCTGATTTTGAAACTATGTAAAATTTCAAAAACTTATTCTCAAATCAATCTGTGGCTCTGCAATATCTCCACGGTATAATCTCCATGTAAATATTTTAGAAAAAAACCTACAACTAGAAAAATATTTCACTCCATAAAGAATAAATGACATCATCATGTTCCTCTCTAAATTTTGAACACTTTTATTTTACAGTGAAGCCTAAAATGACCTAGGTCCTTCAAAATTGAAAATATTTGTAACCTACTCCAATATTCCCTATCATAGTGACTAGAATTTTTTTTTATAAATATAAACCAACTCGTTTGTAGTCTGTTATTTTACCAAACAACCCAAGGCACACTAACACATCACTCAAAAAGGATTGAATGCTTACCCGAATCATGCAAAGGTACCATGTCACTCTTTTATGGAAGATTTGTTAAGGATTTAGCATGATAAACACACATATAATCTAGTTCCATAATAACCATATAAAGGTAAACCACAACTAGATCTAGATCACAACCATATGCAAGAATAAACGAAACGAGAATCAAGATCAGGTTTACTATGAAATATCTGGTAATAGATACATTAATAACAATAATCAATCTATAGAACTCCATTGTATTAATCACCATAAAACACAAAAGCCAAATACATACATAAGAGTATCACCATAAGTCATGCGTGATAATAAACCAGTAACATAACTCTCTTACAATATGTTCTCAAGACCCCTCATACTATGCAAATCAATACATATTTATATGTAGTGGGGAATTTTCCTTCACTACTCATGCACTCTCCAAAAATATCCCACATGCTAGAAATAGACCTGCATTTTTTATAAGCTAACTACAAGAGCATGCAAGCTCGCTAATAATAAATTATCTTCTAATATAAGCTATATATATAATCCTATTAATAACAAAAACTCTATATGAAGTTTTAACTTCCTTCACATGAGATCTGTCTCAAAATAGAATTTTCTTGAACTACAAGTCTTCATGTTCTACTCTTATCTCCAAAATATTTCTTGGCCACTACTCCAACCCTTTATCTTTCCAATTCCACTCATGGGCCCAAAATGCAGCTAAGTATGGAATGTATTTGGTCTGGGTACGATCCTGCACATGCTATCTATTCTAATTCTACGTTTTCCTTTGTACCTAACTCCCACATGTCAAAACCCTTCATATTGCTTATACTTATTATCTTTTAGGGGTCCAAAATTACCCCACACTAGCTAGATTTATGCCCCCGGAAATTCTTTGACCACCAAGTACAAAAAAATTCATGGGGACAAAATTGTTAAAATCCAAAATCATGCATCATACCAAAAACCTTCAATACACCTAGAAGAGCTTGAGGAAATCTACATTCACTTCATCCTTCAGCTGCTTCCACTCCTCCAAATCCTTTAAATCATTCCCTAGTGTTGCTTCCACAATATCTGGTACCTGATCTAGTGTTATTTCCTCCACTCTACTCTTCAACTCCTAAATGACCACCACTAACTCTATGCAAGCTCCATCAAAAACATCCATGTATTCTAGTATGGAATTCTGGAACTTGCTAATTTTGAACTCAAGATTCTCACGCTTCATCTTGATTTTTTACTTCTACATGATGTTTTTAATAATCAACTAAGTGTGCTCTAGTTTGTTGGTGGGAAATTTATCTTGATTGACTTTCAACACTACTTCCTCATCCACCATTCTATCCTCAATAAATGTCTCACACTTTCTGCATCTGTTGAAACCCATATCTTCGAACGTATTTACTTCTTTGAGTTGGGTGAGAAAGTATTCCAACTCAGTGATCTGAGCCTCAACTACTATTTTGTTATTCTTTTTTTCCTTGGTGAGCTCTTCAACAGATAGTCCCACACCCTTTTGAATTTTAAATAGTGACATTCCCACCAAGTCCTCAAGATACTCCATTTCATCCCCATAATCTATCTATGCCTGAGTAACTAAGAATGGACATTCCTCCAAATTTTTATTAACTTGTGTACCAACCCTACTATATGCTTCCCTTTTTTTGGCATGTTTGCCCCTTAGCCCCTTGTATAATTTTTCTATTTATTTTTTTGTTTCCTTCTTATCTACCATAAGCATGAAAAAATTGGTGCTCAAACCTTGATTTCTTATTACCACTTCTGAGGCCATCTTGTTTATGGCATTACACACCTGCTCATTAGTCAAGTGATTAGGCTCCATGGCCTTATATTTTTGTCCTTGCTTTTTTTATAAGATCATTTTTTCGATTGCATGCTCATTGACTTCAAATTCCATATCCTCTTAATATGAAGGTAAATTCCAACTCAACATATTCTTTGTTCTGGACACTCCTCCCTCTTGGTGTAGACACCAAATTTGGGTCACATTCCCCTTTTACCCCACATGTATATTAATTTAATTACCTAAAATTAAATTAATGTCCATTCTCACAATATTCATTAATTTAAATACCTTAATTAAATTTAATTTCCTCCTCACCTAGACACCTCACCCCACCACATCACTTAGACAACTCATCATAGACCTATTCTTAGCATGTTTCGTTTTAACTAGGACTCAATCTCTACTTACCATAACTAACTAAGACTTAGTCTAACCCTGAAATTGGATGCCTATTATTTCTCTAACAATTTTCCCTTTTAATTACACAGAAAATACCATTTTTGACACAAAAGAACAGGTAGAACTGATAAAAAGATGGCCAAGATTTGTTGTTTTGGAAAACTAGGATATCTCACCTCAACTGATGCCAGTTAACCTAAACTATCATCGATTACCATATATTCACTTAAGTAACCTTGTTTCAGAGGTTGGAAGAATTATTCAAGTTTAGAGAGAGAGATATCTACATTCAAGCATGAACCAGAGCCCTCTCGTACATACAGACAGCCTGAATCCACACCAAGAACGATCTAAAGGTTAAGAATTCATGGTAACATTCCAAGAAGCACTGCTATTGCATTGACCACTAACTGCACAGATCAACCATCACCTCCACCCAACCAATTGGTCTACAAAAATTAGTAAGTGCATTTGTATTTACATCTTTCCATACTTATTTGGATCAGTTTCTTTATCTCTGTTTGAGACTCCTAGTCTCCTTTGTATCCCATCATTTCCCACCTTCCTATTAATCCATCCACCTAACCACTTACAACCTCCCAGCTCCCTATACTTGAATCTAGATGTCTCTAAGAATTCTCACCTTCTTTGGAAACCTAACCATCATTATTCCATTCTCTTTGTAATCACAGAGAATCTTCAAAAAAAAGTTTCACTGAGTTCCTATCAGTTCGACTCTACCAACGCCGGTTAACCTAAACCGTCATCGGTTTTCTCTCAAACGACATCAGTCATATCATACCAATGTAATTCTCTATATCTGGTAATTCTTCCTATAACAACAACATAATAACCTTCACCGAAATAACCTAAACCATCCAAACCTTGATCCTGACTCGATCCAGTCACCTTGGCTACCTGTATAACCTCAAAATCTGATCATAACCTTACCAGTTAGATTATATTTTCTTATTGTATTTGAATGAGATACCTAAATCATATCAACCATAGTAGGATTTTATTTTCTTACGTTATTTCTTGAATTAAATTGTATTAAACAATGGATTGACAACCATCTAGGAAGTATCAAACTTCCCAGATCTAGCATACGCTAGGCAGTCCACTGACATATAGTTTAATATTCCTCTTGTGGTCTAGTGTTGTATTTTAGGTAGTTCCTTCTAGAAAAAAGTAAGTTCTCACAATTAGCACTGCATCGAGAAATCAGAGCATGCACACTCTACCTTCCACTTTCATTCATAGGTATTCCTCCTCATCATTACCCTATCTGTTTTTCTCATACATACACAACTTATCAATGAAACATTTTGGCATGCCTAGTGGGACCCTCATTTATGGGTTTCTTTCTATTCATATAGGTTGCATCTTGTTTGTCTCGTTTCTAAATTTTTATTCACTAATTTTTCTTCTCTGATAATATGTTCCTTCTTTCTAATTGCTCTAAATGAAACATTTCTTTTAGTGCATTTAAAAAGAATCATTCTTCTTTCTTTCTTTCTGCATTAGTGAAAATAATCCTCTCTCCTATTCATCATTTTCTACATCGAATATAACTATCAATTTGGGTTATTAAATTTGTTGCATTTCATCCTTGTATGCTTCATTATTAGCTGACATTTAAAACTGAGGTTAACCTATACCCTGTAAGTCATGCCCAGCTAATGGTTGACACAATTGAATCATAGAAAGCACATTTCTCTCTTCTCTCTCTTTGCTAAACTACACAAATCTGAATTCACACTTATTCTTAAAAAACACCTTGCTTGGAAGAAGGTTCCAATGATCACACAATCAGAGTATTAACAGTGGGCATCCATCTGGTTTCTTTGTCCAGTCATTATCTCAGACGAAGGACCACCCCCACCAAAACATAAAAAGAAACCTCACCTTAGATTACCTCTTCATAGGATGCCTTCTCAACCAAAAAAATCTGTTATGAGTTCATAAGCCAGTCTCAAATAGCATAAGCTAAAGTAACATAAAATCCACTTGTAGGATTATGTCTTTTTCTTATCTTTCTTCCTGAATTATGTTTTAAGTTACGAGGATTATGTTTCTTCATTTTCTTCTTCCTTTAGCACTCCCCATCATACTTGGAGTATTCCAAATATTTATGAGTGTGTTAGGGCCTCATATTATCATCCTCAGGTCTTCTGAGTTGTTTCTTCATCTGATTTAATTCAAAAAATCCATTTTTCTTCACTTCTTTAGATTTCACAGTAACTGATGTCAGTCCAGCGACCGTCATTGGTTCTCATCTGACCGTCATCAGTATACCTGACCAGTGTTGGTTACCAACGCTTTTGGTTATTTTACCCTAAAAGGATTTCATCATCTTCTCATTTCTATTTTAAGTCATCTAGACATCATCATATTACCAACATTCTGATATCACTACCAAGTACAGTTTTCCCATGTCATTTTTTCATCAGTTCTGCTTCATTTTCTCATATTGGTGTTTTCCCATAGTAACTGGTATCAGTTACCATAATCATCATCGGTCCCTCTCAATCATCATCAGTCATCTTAACCAGCGTTGGTTTACCTTTTTTTCTTATTAATTGAAACATTGACCAACTCTACCTACCAGTATCTATTCTTTCCCATTCTTGTTACTTTCTATGTCATCTGCAAAATACAGTTTCACCAGGTCAGTGCTAATTCAGATGGTGTTGAATTGCCACCAAGAAAACACCCTTATATTTCATTCTAGTCTCCATTCACTCCCACCTAGCCCATCACCACCTTTCATCTTGTCACCTATGGATCTAACTCATCCTATCACCATTTCTACCAGTGACGAGTAGTTTGCAAGACTCCTTGATCAGAATCCCACAGCCTTACAATATTATCTTCCCCACTCATCTACCTGAGACTCCTCAGGACATCTAGTATACAACATTCTTGCATCTATTCCTCTTACCGTCACCCCCACCTCCACATAAGCTACCACTAGCTTGACGTTGTACTTATCCAAATCACCCCTTTTGGTCTCTAATTTAGGTCCCACCTTTGCCATTACTATTTCTCCAATGACATCTATTGCACCCATGGTATCAACCGTTCCTTCACCAACCACCTTGAACATGGTCCCATCTACCCCCCTTTTCCTTGTATATACCAATTGCATCACAAGAACCTATAGTTTTGGAAACCCACACCCTGTTTCAAAACCTAGTTCTTTTCATCCCTCAGTCTCTACCACCCATTACCACGAGATTCGTTGCAACCACCCCACCTTTTTACACATAACACCAGTAACCCCCAATCTCATCTATTTCTTATTTAGGGTGTATTCCTCTTTTATCTATCCCCCCTTCACATTTTTCATATTCAACACCCCCATGTACTAGGATGCCATCCAAATCATACACCCATCTTCAACCTCCCTTTAATGCAGGAGGCACCCATTCCTCATAACCTACCAATGACATCATTAGGATGATGATGGAAAATATGCAGACATTAGAAGCATAAATTTTCAGCTCTCATAACTCTTTAACCTATGAAAAAATATATAATGAGCCTATTCATCCATATATTCCTATTTTCCCATACCCTATGCATTGGAAAATGCCTAATTTCAACTGTTTCAATAGTAAAGAGGACCCGTAAGAACACTTTCGATCATTCCAACATGGGTACTACCTAATTTCCCATGACAATGATTTTCTCTTACAAACATTCCCCATGTCCCTAATAGGACCCGCGTTAGATTAGTACAACAGTTTACCTAGACATTTCATCTACTCCTTTTACCAAGTGTCTCAAGCATTCTGGGATCACTTCTTGATCAATGTCGTCAAAAAATCACCATGACCAATCTATATTTGACACGACAATATGGCGATGAATCTATCACATATTTCATTACTCGCTGACAAAGTCTTATCAACGAATTAACTTTACAATTACCTCAAGTTGAACTTATCGAGTTGTTCATTAGAGCTTGTGGTAGACACATCTTACCAAATCTGTAGGTACAAATATTTTTTACCTTCGATGAAGCATTCACCATGGCATAAAAATTGGAAATTCACACCATTCAAATTAAATGATTCTTCTTAATCTTCAAAACTCCAAAATAATTATTCAAAAGCCAAAGGACCTACCAACAAGGTAGTTCTCAAAGATGGTCCATCTCATCCCTCTAATCAAGCCAAACCTTCCTCCAATATTTCCCCTATTCATACTTTTAAGTTTCGGTGGGAAAAATGAAAGTACACTTCAATTAGAGAGCCCTATTCTTCAGTCTGGGAAAATCTTCTTAAAGTGGTAGCCATTACACTTACCCTCATAAAACCTCATACTGATTTCAATCCCACTTGCCCTATTCTTGCATGGTATAAGGAACATTACTATTGTAATTAGCATCACGTTAAAGGCCACAGTGACGGTATTTGCATAAATTTTAAGAACATTGTCTAGGAGATGATAGATAATAGAGATCTTGTCATGGAAAACCCGAATGCACCACTAAATAAAAATTTGCACATCTTTAAGAATTCATTCCCTAATCATACACCATCATCTAATAAAAATAGTGAACCTTCAACGAATGACAATAATGTCCATGAAGTCCATGCTTTCTTCAATATCATACTGATCGTTCCTCAAATTCAACCTATTTCTTCTATCGAGGAAATTATGGCATGAGCTCATCTACCCACGAAGGAGCATACCTCTTCCACTCCTTCACCCTTAGAAAAGTCCGCTTCATCTCCTCCTTCACCCATGGGGGAATCCATGAATTCTGCTAATGCCATTTCATCATCTACCTCGCAACCTACCTAATAGTCAATAGTATTAACTCTCCCATCCACAGGATAATCATCATCACCTTCTCTTCCACTAAAGGAGAAGTCTATCTCACCAGACCTATCATCTCTCCTACCCATGGGATATTCTTCAGACACACCACTACCTGTTAGGGATAATTATCCCTCAACATTATAGGATCTTGTTGACCTGATCTCAACTCTTTTATCCACAGAGTCTGAAGCTAATCAATTCCCTATCTCACAGACATATTTTACAGGAACTACCACCAAACCAATTGCATCTCCTCTTACATAAGTCTCGTTTTCATGGCTATCCGATCACTTGGATGATGTTGACAATTCCATGCTCTAGGGACATCTTCGTCCCCCCATTTCAACTCAAATGTAAATGTTGTCTGAAGATACTTCCACGATCTATCCAAAGGTATTTAAAGAAACTAGATCAACCCTGACCATGCCTATCAAAATGGATTCTTCTTCATCACCTGTACCTACATCGAAACCTTTTCCCATGAATAAAACCATTCCAATGCCTAAGAAGCTTCCCACACCTATATCTTCACCTGTGTCTAGACCCATCACTACCTTGGGTGTCATGCCAATGTCAAGCTTTACACATCCACCTATCAAATTGAAGTTAGCCACATCTTCCCAAACCCACACCAAAATTGTTCCTCCACCTAGAAGGAAGATCCAAACCTCTAGGCCTCATACACAAGTCTACCACCTACCACACCTTTGTCACCTTTTCCCCTTTCATCCATCGTAGGACCTCACCCATCAACCCTAGCCAAACAGGCTCCTTCCCAAAGCCAATCAAAAGCTAAGAAACCTATTGTTTCATCATGATCCTTTGTTACACCTCATTTACCTACATAAAAAACACCTTCAACCTCACCTATACACTTCTTACCATGTATACCTCCACTAGTTACTATAACCCTAATTTTACCTATACAACTTCAGCCCATACCATCCACCCAACCTCTACCAACCACTTCCACTGCAACTCTATTATCCCCATGGGTAACCCATCCTCTTCCAACATCCGTTTTCCCTTTTGCAATGTGTACTCCTATCTCACCTTTACCAAAGAAAGTGCAATCCAAAGACAAGAATCCACTACTCTCAAAAAGGGTAGTTAAACCAACAACACCTACCATTGTCAGTTCTTCTATCACACTTTTAACCAAGTGGATGCCATCAAATCCTAAGACATTACCACCTACCAAACAATTACGCCTCTTCCCTTAGGATCATCTAATCCTATAACACCTCTTCCCTTAGGATCATCTAAACCTTTACCCAAACCCACACTCACTTCTCATTTTCATCCATTGGTAGGGTCCTACGCCAAAATTATAACCAAACTCTTAGAGACTTTCATCATCACATTACTATTGCTTCAACCTTACGACCCCTTGAAACCCAAACCAAAAGGGTTTTATGAAACTAAATTTTTTTCCTATCACCATATGTCAGGACATGATGTAGAAGGTTGTAAGGTTCTCAAAACAGTTCTCCTACAATTATGTCCTCCTAAAGCAAATTTCAGTGATGATGATCTTCTTGATGTGGACCAAGTTCCACCTTCACCTAGCACCACACACCATTTTCCTGTACTTCTTCAGTGATTTTCATCAACACCTCCACAACCCTTTTATCCACCTCCAAAATTCGAGATCAACATAGTTTGTATCATAGAGTTGGCCAAACCACCACCTATATGCCAGTGTGCCTTAATCATTTCACAAGGATCTTACCCTAATTATTTTTTTCCCATCATGACATTATACTACTCATGACATAACTTCTCCATCTACCTCCTTCCCTCATATTAACATGGTCTGAGTTGCCACCCATGCCCAAAAGGACAAAGGAAAATAAAAAGTAACTATCCCATCAACCAACCCCGTTCCCACTATACCATCTACACCTGCACCCAAAATCACCATTCAAGGACCCATATACCTTATTTATGATGGGGTCACCCATCATACAATGATAAAACAATTGCACCAATGCCCTCTAAATTTTTTTTGTACGATCTCGTCCAAACTTCTAAATCTCAGAGACAAGTCCTTATTGAAGTTTTACAATCCATCAAGGTTTTACCTAACAACCCCAATACAGTAGCCTCCATTCTCACCCCTCATCATGTGGCCTCACTTACCAAATCATCTCCTTCTTCTACCCCTATTTCCACTCATCAAGTAGTTGCCCTCAGTTTCTTTAATGAGGAGATTGTACCTCTCTAGTCCAATGACCCTGATCCCACCCTTTTCATCTTCATTTATATCAACAACATACATGTATGACACATTATGATCGATGATGGTGCTAGCATCAACATCATATCCTACCATGTGTATAATCAAATGTGCATCCCTTAAAATTGTATGCATAATAACCCAGTTATGTTGTGCTCCTTCAATGACGCCATCAACTCCACCCTTGGCACCATTATTCTTCAGGTTTGCGTAGGCCCTCACATTTTCCTAGAATTATTATAAGTCTTAGAGGGGGAGTTCTAGTATAACCTATTTCTCGTCTGGCCTTGGAATCACATCATGGGTTGTTTCCTTTCAAATTTACACTGTTGTGTAAAATTCAAACATGAAGGGCAAACTATACTATCCTAGCCGATCTGTCACCATTCAAAACTTGTAAGATGTTTTACCAACCTAACGATGTCCTTGTACTAGTTAAGGCATCTACCACTACCCCCACTTCTCCTTCACCCATGGCACTACCCACCAATGCTACCACCACCTCTTCCACACCTAACTCTCTTATTCCTATTTTTTCCGCAGCTTTAACAATTAGCCCATATACTTCCCAAATGACTGATACCACTCTTTCCTAATCGTCTAGTGATTTTTCTATCCCTACTACCAACATATATACTACCGATCCTTTAGAAAGTTTTTTTTCAATTCCTCACTCTAGGGGAGTACCACCTCTACAATATCAATACATTCCTCACTACACAAGAGTATGGAAACCTACATAGACATCCTCATTATGAATATCGCATAGGAGAGGTTTCCCTTATGGTCCTCACCACCTTCGCACTAACTTAATGTATGGGGGACTTGATACTACCACATATTCACTCAAACCTTCATCCCAAACATGACCCTTTTCATCTGACCTCCAATATCTCACTAACCGCCACTTCACCCACACTTTCCTTCACCGCTACACATGGAAAGGCTTTGGCTTTGGTTTTTATGAATAGGGTCATCATACCATCATCCCATGTACCACTCAAAAACACAAAGATCATGGTGGCATTGGATTTTCCACACCATCCTCCAAGAAGGCCCGCATCAACCTCATTGAGGATGAAAAACATTCTCCACCCAACTCACCAACGTTCCCATCTTCACCCATGGAGTCCATAGATCTCAAATATATTCCTCCTAATTTTTTTTGTCATGAACACGATTTCCCTAGGACCTCTGAATTATCAATGCGATGGTGAGGATCCTTCTTCTTTTCCCTTCTAGTATCCTGACATGATTGATGACGATACACCTTCTATTAATGTCATTTAATATCAGGATGATGAGTCTATCCTCACCTACCTTGGTGCAGAAGATTATTATAGTTACCATTCATTTCCTTCCAAGACATAAACCATGTTGAATGAATTGACTATTGAAATCAACATTAAGACTCAGGACGACCCACACATTCTAAAGATAGGCCAATATTTAGATGTTGTTGAACAAGAAGCTTTTACTTCTTTCCTCTGGGACCATGGCAATGCTTTTTCTTGGTACTATGTTGATATGCTCAGTATTGACCCAAACATTGTGGTCCATAATATTGTAACCATTCCTGACACCAAACCCATAAAATAGAAGCTACAAAAAATGCATCCTCACATTTCCCTTCTTGTTAAAGAAGAAATTTAGTGCCTTCTCTTGATTCCCTTCATCCTACCCATTGACTATCCTAAACGGATTTCTAATATCATTCCTGTCACAAAATCGACATGGGAATCTGAATTTGCATGGATTTTTGTGACCTCAACTTAGCTTTCCCCAAAGATGACTTTCCTCTACCATGTATTGACCAATTGGTTGATCTCACCATTGGCCATGAGATGCTCTCACTCATGGATGGTTTCTTGGGTTATAATCAAATATTACTTGCTCCAGAAGATCAACACAAAACTACCTTCATCACTCCTTGGGGGACCTTCTACTACCGAGTCATGCCTTTTGGCCTTTAAAATGTTGGTGCTACAAATCAGCAAGCCATGACTTATATCTTTCATGACATAATGCATCGCATACTAAAAGATTACGTGGATGACCTTCTTTCCAAATTAAAATAATGGGATGAACACCTTACAGTCCTTAAGGTCATATTTGACCACCTCATCAAGTATTGTGTTCACCTTCAACCAAAGAAGTGTGTCTTCACGGTGCTTTCGGGAAAGACCCTTGGTTTCATCATTTCTTTGCATGGCATAGAATTCAATCCTTCTAAAATAAAGGCTATTCTCTAAATACCTTTGCCCACTAATCTCCATCAACTTTGAAGTTTGCAAGGTAAGTTGCAATATATTCGTCGGTTTATTTCACAACTTTTCGATCACCATCAACCATTTCATCATCTCCTAAAAAAGGATGTCTCCTTAAAATGGGATGATGACTACCACAAATCCTTTAACGCTTTAAAATAGTATCTCCTTCAACCACCTATTCTCATTCCTCCTAAGGATGACCAACCATTTTACCTATACATTTCTGCTACTGATCATTCCTTAGGTTTCATGCTCGCTCATCGTGATAAGAAACATCGAGAGAAAATGGTTTATTATATAAGCCTTACCCTTTTGGACTATGGAACTAGGTACACCCATGCTAAAAAACTCTGTTTAGCCTTATTTTTTGTCCCCACTAAACTTTTTCATTACCTACTCAACCATAAAACCTTTTTCATCACTATTAATGATCCCTTACATTACATGTACACCAAACCATACCAACATCAATGTGTTGCACGGTGTATCATGCTTCTTGTAGACCTTGACCTTGAATTCATCTACAAAAAATATATCAAGGGCCAAACCATCGCTGAAAAACTAGTAGATGCACCTCTTTCTGGAGATCAACCCTCTAACTTTGATTTTCCAAATGAATCCATTGTTACCCTCTCTTTGGATGATACCACTTACCAGATGACCTTATTATTTTATTGTTCTAAATTTTAGTGTGGAGATGGTACAGGTGTTATCCTCATTCTTCTTAATGCTGAAGCTATGCCTTTATCTTTCAAATTAGATTTTGATTATAATAACAACATCGTTGAATATGAAGCACTCGTATTAGGCCTTCAAACCACCATCACCCTAGATTTTAAATCAATTAAAATATTTGGTGATTCCCAACTGGTTGTAAACCAAGTCATTGGTATATACCAGTGTCGTAACAAAATACTCCAAAATTAAAAACATCATGTTGACATACTTTTGAATACCTTTGACCATTACGAACTTCAAAACATCCCACATTTTACTAATAAATTTACGGATACCATGGCCTTTCTAGATTCTCATATACCCTCTTTGTCTTTTGAATCCAAAATCTTTTTCACAATACAAAGGTTACAATCACCTTATTATTTATCTCAAGATGTCAACTCTATCAGAACTATTGCACCTAACCCGCGTGACCTTTTGTATAAGCAGTTTGCAGACTACCTTTCTCTTTCCATTCTACCTCTCGATCTCACTCATAATGGACAAAATTTTTTTATTAATGGTGTATCTTGCTATTTCACCATGGGTGGCCTTCTTTATTAACAAGGCTTCAAAGGTATTCTCTTAAGATTCCTTATAAGTTCTGAAATTCCCTACACCATCAAGGAAGTTCATGACTAAATTTGTGGAGGTCACTTTAGTGGCTTAACTATCACTAAACACATTATTTACCTAGGATATTATTGGAAAAACATAAACCATGATTGTTTTAACTATTTCACACGTTGTGTGAAATTCTAGCAACATGCTAATCTTCATCACACACCTAGTCATGCCTTACATGTCGCACGAGACCTTTGGAATTTCTCTCAATGGGGTATGAATCTTGTTGGAGATATCAATCCTCATTATTCACAACATTATCAATGGATTATAACCACTACTGAATACTACACTAAATGGGTAGAATCCATCCCCCTCATTTCTACAAAATTTGAGAAAATTTGTGAATTCATCAACCATCACATAATTTGTCTCTTTGGTGTCCCACATTACCTCATCACTGATAATGGCAAGAAATTAAAAAATAAAAACCTATGAAAGCTTTGCAATGCTTTTGTAATTCAACTCAGTTTCTCGTCACCTTACTACCCACAAACAAATGGCCATGAAGAATCAACCAATAAAACCTTGAAAAACATTCTTATGAAAGTAGTTGATGATACTGGGAAGGATTGGCATATGCACATTCCTTTTTCCTTGTGGGCTTACCACAATATTATTCACACTTTGATTACTACCACACCTTTCTATTTGGCCTACGGTATAGAGGTTGTCTTTCCTCTCGAATTCTAGATTCCATCTCTCTGCATATCACTACAAGACATGGTCAACGATGATGACTTTTTCCAAAACCATTTGGCACAACTTGAGTTGTTAGATGAACGTTGTCTCAATGCTCTTGATCATCTCTAAATCTACCAAAAACATATTAAATGTGCCTATGATAAACGTGTCTATGAACAAACCTTCTAGGTCAGTGACCTCATCCTGAAGAAAAATCAACATGTAACCAAAGACGAAAAAAATAAACGAGGAAAATTTTCTCCTAATTTTCTTGGACCATATATCATTACTCATACTTATGGATTAGGTGCTTATCATTTTTCTTCACTCAAAGTTAAACCCAAACTTGAGCCCCTCAATGCCTTCCATCATTTACCATTTATTGTTGAAATTTAGTCCTATATCAACTTTTGTCTATTGACTGCTCATCCCTTGAGCACCATTCACCTTCCATGTTACCTTTTTTGAGGATCAATGACTAAAGAAGAATCATGTGATTACCCGTCACCTTTCAGCCTTGTATTCAATATGTTACCTGGTATTGTCTTCTAAAAAAGAACCTAATTCTCCTCTATAATCTTGTCCATGACTTAAACGTCCAAAAGAAAAATGGGATTCAACTCCTTGATTAAAATTCCAATAAAAATGTGACTTTCTCAAAAGGGACATCTCTTCTCTCTATCTCATCGCTATAAATAGATTAGATTGCTCCCTCGAAGGACAACTATAAAAATCTTATCATACTACAGATAGTTTATCATAAAAAGAGACTATCCTTACACCAAATAAATAACATACTCAGAAGCTTCCTGCATTGATCAAATTCACAAATATCTCAAGGATGAAATATAATCATCCCACATAGACTTCCCGTATCGATTAGTCTATAAAAAAAAAAACAAAATAATAAAATGATAACTTTATTGTCATGGACTTGCCTATTTTTTATCATGGGTTTCTTGCTAGGTAAACATGTCATCGTACACTAAGTTATGCTAGACCACCCATTTTCACCTCATTTCCTTTTCACCCTAATTTTATATCTTCTCAAGGGAATCGCTGCAAACACGACATTTTGTGATCATGTGACTTTCTTCAACCTTAGCATAGTCAAACATGCAATGCCTTTAGGGTCTTATGTTCATAAGCCAATCTATGATATGAAAGAATCATCGTGGTTTTTATCAATTAGGTGGTTCTTTTTATCACTACTTACCATTCACCTTCTTCAGTACTTATTGATTACCTTATACATGACAAGCCCATTGATATCTAAATTTTAAATATTTTTACTTTCACCTCAAACTCAACCATGCCTTTCACCTAAGACTCAACCATGCCTATGACCTAGACTCAATCATGCATGAAATCTACCAACACATCCCTCTACATCATCATATTCTTCCCTAGTTTATGGGAGAACTACATCGTCCTGAGGCCTCTTTTCATCAGTGTTATGTGGGTAGAACTTTGAGGACATGGGGCCATTAGAGGTTAGCTAGGAAACTCTTTACCCTAACCAATTTTCTCCCATATATTTTTCTATTAACATTCTACCATAATTAATTTCCATTTTTTATAACACTTGGAAAATTACCACACATACATATCTACCATATTATCACATCATAAAAACATCCAATCAATCATTTCACATTTCCATGATATTAAAGATTTTGGAAATTTACACCATAACATACATATAACTCATCATTTATTTCCCATGTTATCAATAACTTGGAAATTAAATCAAAACTAAAAACAAGATTCAACCATGCCTAACTAACCTAACTCCACCATGCCTAAATGACCTAACTCAACCATGACTAAACTAACCTAAATCTGCCATGCCTTAACTAACATGAGTGCACCATGCCTAATCCAACTAATTTCCATCACATACAAATAACAAACAAAATTACAACACAAGTACATCACTCATCCTGTAAATATCATCATCTATATCACTATGAAAGTTTGTGTATCCATCAAATATACACTGATAGAACATACTATAAGTATCTCAAAAATATCATATACAAACTCTCATGTACATCCTCACCATCATCAACACACAGACTAGTATAGATATCAAAATCTCAAAAGATAAATAACCATACCAGGTGACTAATCATCACCCCACCTATGAACCTCAAGTCTGGTCTCATCTTTCTCCTCCTCTCTACTTGTCTGACACCCTACCAACATCTCTCCACCCTCCATTGGTCTTGGTCTAGCCTCTACCTATCCTGCAGCTGGGTTACTCTTCCGTGAACTAGTAGTCTCACCCTAACCCTTTCTCGAGGCTCACTGGCCCCATGTACTCTCTGCACTATGCATGTGGGATCTCATCCTCTTACTCGAGGCCTACTGTTCTTTGTACTCTACATAATAGGAGACATCTATCTCGACGGTCGTTAAGTGATCTTGGTAATATATGGTGTTATTCAAGGCATCCCTGAATCTCACCATTGACAATGTCTATGGTGGTGCCATAGGTCTCATACTAACTTACAAGTTTATTCCTACTAATAATGTCCTCGACCCCTATACATGTGAACCCTACCCTCCTCCCTATATCATGGGACCATGTCCTGCTGCTACGTGTAATATGGGACCCTTTCCTTAGGCCTATGAGGGTGCCTACTCTATGACCTAGGCATGTAGGGCCATAATCTAAGCCTATGCAGTGGCCAACTAAACTTGTAGACCTACTACCTCCACCTATAAGGTTTCTACCTATCCCTCATCACCATCCCCACCCTGTATGGGTACTTTTCCTTGTGTAACCTGGGCCTGCAGAGCTACCACCTATGTCTGTAATGTGGTAACCTGTGCCTTTGAGCCTGTAATATACTCCTAAAATACTCCCAGTTGTGTTAAAAGGGTGGCCACCTACCCCTGTAATATTTCCTTTTGAACAATAATAGTGGCTAAGTCAGAATTCCCTATCCTCAATGGTGCTTCCCATAGTTGCACCGCCCACCACTTTTTGGATCTGTCACTAACTTTGGCGTCATTAATCTGCATGTTGACTGACTGATCCTTCTACCCTGTCAGCACAATCAGTTGTGGTAGAGGCATAGGCCTCTCCACATCATCTCTCTTTTACTGTGGGAATGGAGGAGGCACATCCTAGGGCATCCCAAACTACCTTCTGACCCTATCAATAGGTATCATCTCATGCTCGCTGGCACATCATCCCTCTATCCATCTGAGCAGTTGTAGCTCATCCAAATCCACTTCTATGTGTCTGTTGGAAGGGAAGCCAACATATTTCCTCTAAATGATGTCAACCCATGATAATCCCTCTAACACACACCTATAATATGCTACATCATGTGTAGCCTTAACATCCTTGCACTCTCTCCTAACTGGTACCCAACTCCTGTAACCAACTTAGACCAAGGCCGCATCAAATGCATCAGGATGGGGTAAACCAACTGGATACACACATAGGATGTGCTCATATACCCAGTAGTGAAGAAGAAATTTAAAACACAAACTAAACCTCCATAGCCTCCCATAGGCCCATAAATCTCTATATAACTACACCAAGAATGCTAGTGCCCAAGAAAAATAGGTCTTATCCTCCATCATGTCATGGAGAACCCCAATTAGAACTCGTGGAATCTCCCACTCTCTACATCTAGAAATGCAAAGCAACACACTACCTCCATGATAAGGACAACAAACCTCATCTCTCGAGGATGGGACACGTACATGTCCCTATAGCTCAGGCTTGTGCTATTGTATCTCAACTCTGCCATCACCTCTCCAAAAACTGCCACTATTGGCTCCTCTGATGCCTCTGAAAATATAGAATAAACCTACTCTCCCACTATGGGTAGCCGCAAGATCTTGTATACATCCTCCAGGGTGACAGTGATCTCACTCGCCAGTAGGTGGAATGTATTAGTCACAAAATCCCATTTATCGATGAGTGTGACCATCAAAATTGGATCTCGAACTGTATGTCTATAAGGTTGGATCCCAATGAGGCCAAAATCCATCACGTGCCTTCATTCCTTCTTAGTCACACTCGACTAAACCGCTAGCAAAAAAGGTGGTACTCTATCCCTCATTCACAATTAGTCACTAGCCTGCATCTAAAAAACTACAACATTGTTCAGCCTTGACCATACCTAACATAAATTTTACCCAACACACCTATTACATAACACCCTACCCAAATCACAACCCTACCGCCTACCCCTTTTTTTCTAGTGTACTGTTACACTTATTCTCCCTTATTCTACTTGTCACCCCCACCATCACCCAACACCCATTTTCCCATATTTTCCCTACATAGACCTTCCCTTAACCCTCCTTTGAATATTTTCCTTCCCCCAACCCTTTCCTTCCCCCTATTCCTCATCATCCCTAATCAGTGTCGGTCACATTAACTGTCACCAGTTTTCCTCTTCTTACGCCAGTTCAATTTCACTGATATTGGTCATCTTAGACTTGAATGATGCCGGCCAAGGCCAACTAATGTTAGCCAACCCCTGAACAATGTTGATTTTTTTCACACAAATAAAAACTAATAAAACCTGAGCCTATCACAATTTTCTCAAAAACACCCTAAAACACCTAATCTACCCTACCTAGACCTACCCTACCTTCATCCCTAACCCTATTTTCACTATCTAGAACCCCCCCTCCCTCATTTCATTTGTTTTTACCTACAAATACAAAATCCATTTTCACCCAAAGCCCCATTTTTATCCAAACCAATTCAAAACATCATTTTCAACCAAGAGGATTGAATCCTACCTCATCTCAGTTCTATCTACATGGTGGTACATCTGGCCATTGCGCTGGTGGTCCATGTGAATGCTATTCTACCTCTGCCATCACCAAATCCAATCCTCACCTTGCAACCAATAAAATCTCTCCAATCGATATCGTCCACCCACCTACCAAATGCCAATCATGCACTAGTCACTCTCCAACTCATCTTGAACACCTTGTACCATCACTTTCTACTCTTACCCCACCACTCCATCATTTTCCCATAAAGCAACAAGTTAAAATGAATCCCTAAAATATGAATTTTTCTTTTTATTAACCCTAACCTAACCTGACCTACGTTGGTTATACCAAACCAATGTTTGTTAAGTTTTAACAACATCATTTACCTATTACTATCATTTTTATCCCATTTTTCCCTTTTTGACCTCACCCAGACTGGTGGCAACCTACCTACAAGCCTGAACTACCCCTGCATTTCCTTAGTTGCATCTTGGTATTTGTTATTTTACCTATACTTTGGCCTTACCTATGTCATGACCTATATACGTAGACTTGAACCACTTTTTGGGACCTTTGACCTTGCATACTCACTATACCTTGCGATGTTATTACCCTTGTTGTTTGGCCTAATGACCATACGTTTCCTATTTCCATGTCTGTAGTCAATTTTACTCATGAGGAAGGAATCCCATTCGCGCTGACCTATCACCTAACAAAAGATTAGTGCTCACTCGAGGCGTGCGCAGGTGTCGAGTCTCTTTTTTATGTGATTTTTTAGTGGGAAACATTCATTAATGATTAGTATAGGAGTATTCAAGAAATAATTTTAGACATATAAGGATTATAGGGCTCAGGATGGCCTCTAGATCCTTGTAGTTTCTTCAGATTGTGTGTTTTAAAAGACTCCATAGCATATAATATAACAGAAAGAAAGCTACAACCATTCATTCATAGCATGTAAGGAAAGAGAAATTCTATGAATGAAATATACATGAAACCCATTGATATTCATATCTAATTGCAATAGGTAACCTCATTGTATTCATCATTTCATTACAAAGAGCCATAGAGGGAAGACTGCAGTCATGCACATCACTAGGTTTGTATAACTACGAAAAATAGAAAATAAATTATAATGCTGAGCTCAGTACATCAGAGCCCCACTCACAGTAATCCTGTAGAGATTTACCCATGTTATCTCTCTGTGTGTATCTCTTTTATCTCCTCCTCTTATGTCTATATTCCCTCCTCTTTGGTCTGCAGGAACTTGTATTTATGACCTTCCTGTGCTGCCAACTTGCCTTACCGCGCCCTCAGATCCGTTGCCAAGTGTCGAATTTGGTCCTTCAGTGGGCATGTTTCCTCAGGCCTAAGCTCTCCACTCCATCTCATGATGGTCTTCTAGAAAATTCCTTTCCTGGCATGCCCTCTCTTGGGCCACCTATTGCCAGGTGGGCATGTTATCCATGCACAACTAATCATGCTTTTCACATGTTCTACCTTTGTTGCTTAAATCAGCTAAGTCATGAATCTCCTTTCACATGTCACACGTGCTATATGCTTCCTTGAGCCTTTTCTCTTGCATGCTTTTGCCTTGTGCACCATCCTATAATGGGGGTCCCACATGCCCATACGCATTCATACTTAGTCAATATTTAAGGGTCCCAACAATGTTGTTTATCTTGATCAAAACTTTGGGGTCCCGAAACATACCTAAAAATACATGTACCTGACGTACATCATGTTTCTAGACCATATCATGTACCCTTGATACTTGAATCACTTCACCCTTGATTAAATAAACCTATCGACCTTGGTTGATGTAGATTTTACAAGCTCTTCAACTAGGTACCGTGTTGTAGTCTATATGTGGGCATATGTTTGATTTTCGTTACCCATTACCTGATTTGACATTGGCCTATTACGTATTACCCTAGTTTACCATCACCCTTTCCCATAGTACTTATACCCTTCCCCACCTACCTTAACTTCTACCAACTATATATTTATCAAACCACTCACTGATTCCATATAACACCTCATCAATTTCTGTTTTGAGGGGGATCACCTTCACCCACACCTTGGGAAACCTTGCTCTCACCCACACATGGGGAAATCACTTCCTATTTTTGTCAGTTTCACTTACCAATACAAGCTATGCGACAAAAAGGGGTAAAATGTAGACACCAAATTTGGGTCACATTCCCTTTTTATCCCACATGTATATTAATTTAATAACCTACAATTAAATTAATGTACATTATCACAATATTCATTAATTTAAATACCTTAATTAAATTAATTTCCACCTCACCCCACCACATCACTTAGACACCTCATCATAGACCTATTCTTAGCATGTTTCCTTTTAACAAGGACTCAATATCTACTTACCATAACTAACTGAGACTTAGTATAATCCTAACAATAAATGCCTATTCTTTCTCTAATAGTATGCCCATTTACCTACGTGGAAAATACCATTTTTGACCCAAACCAATGGGTAAAACTAGTAAAAAGACAACCAAGATCTAATATTTTGGCAACCAAGTATTTCTCACCTCAACCGACACTGGTTAACCTAAACTGTCATCGGTTACCATATATTCACTTGGGTAACCTTGTTCCAGAGGTTGGAATAATTATTCGAGTGTAGAGAGAGAGATATCTGCAAGCAAGCACCAATCAGAGCCCTCTCACACATCCAGACATCTTGAATCAACACCAAGAATGATCTGAAGGTTAAGCATTCAGGGTAATATTCTGGGAAGCACAGTCATGGAACTGACCACCAATTGCACAGATAAACCATCACCTCCACCAAACCACCTAGTCTAGAAAAAAAAGTAAGTGCATTTGTATCTACTTATTTCCATACTTATTTGGACTAGTTTCTTTATCTTTGTTTGAGACTCCTAGTCTCCTTTGTATCCCATCATTTCCCACCTTCATGTCAATCCATCCACCTAACCACTTATAACCTCCCAACTCCCTATACTTGACTCTAAATGTCTCTAAGAATTCTCATATTCTTTGGAAACCTAACCCTAATTCTCCCATTCTCTGTGCAATCAAAGAGAATCTCCAAAACTAATTTTCATTGAGTTTCTATCAGTTCAACCTTACCGAAGCCAGCTAACCTAAACTATTAGTTTTTTGTCAACCAGAATTGGTCGTATCAGAACAATGTCGGTATCTGTATCTTGTAATTCTGCCTATAACAAAAACCCAATAACCTTCACCCAAATAGCCCAAACCATCCAAAGCTTAATCCTGACATGTTCCAGTCACCTTGTCTACCTTTCTAACCTCTAGATCTGATCATAACCTTACATGTTAGATTATGTTTTCTTATTGTATTTGAATGAGATACCTAAATCATATCAACTAGAGTAGGATGTTATTGTCTTACATTATTTCTTGCATTAAATTTTATTCAACAGTTAATTGACATCCATCTAAGAAGGATCACACTTCTCAGATCTAGCATACGCTAGGCAGTCCATTGACATATATTGTTTAATATTCCTCTTGTGGTCTTGTGTTGTATTTGAGGTATTTCCTCCTAGAAAAAAGGAATTTCTCACAATTATCACTGGATCGAGAAATTAGAATGCGCACACTCTATCTTCCACCTTCATTCACGAGTATTCGTCCACACCCTTACCCTATTTGTTTTGCTCATACGTATGTAAATTATTAGTGAAAATTTTTGGCATGCCCAGTGAGACCCTTATTTCCATATAGGTTACATCTCATGTGTCTCCTTTCTAAATTTTTATTCATTGAGTCTTCTTCTCTTGTAATATGCTCCTTATTTCTAATTTCTCTAAATGAAACATTTCTTTTGGTGCATTTAAAATGAATCATTCTTCTTTCTTTCTACATTAGTGAAAATAATCCTCTCTCATATTCATCATTTGCTACATTTAATATAACTTTTGATTTGGGTTAGAAAATTTGTTGCATTCCATCCGTGTATGTTGCATTATTAGCTCACATTTAAAACTGAGGGCAACCTATACCCTAGAAGTCATGCCCAGCTGATGGTTGACACAATTGAATCGTAGAAAGCACATTTCTCTCTTCTCTCTCTTTGCTAAACTGCATAAATCTGAATTCAAACTTATTCTTAAACAACACCTTACCTGTAAGAAGGTGTCAATGATCACACGATCAGAGTATTGACAGTGGGCGGCCATCTGGTTTCTCTTTCCAGTCATTATCTCAGATGAAGGACCACCCCCACCAAAACATAACCAAAAACCTCACCTTTAGATTACCTCTTCATAGGATGCCTTCTCAACTAAAAAAAATTGTTCTGAGTTCACAAGTAAGTCTCAAATAGCATAAGCTAAAGTAACATAAAATCCACTTGTAGGATTATGTGTTTTTCTTATCTTTCTTCCTGAATTACGTTTTAAGTTACGAGGATTACGTTTCTTCATTTTCTTCTTCCTTTAGCACTCCCCATCATACTTGGAGTATTACGAATATTTCTAAGTGTGTTAGGGCCTCATATTATCATCCTCAGGTCTTCTAAGTTGTTTCTTTATCTAATTTAATTCACAAAATCCATTTTTCTTCACTTCTTTAAATTACACAGTAATTGATGTCGGTCTAGTGACCATCATTGGTTCTCATTTGACCATCGTCAATATACCTGACAGGTGTTGGTTACCAACTCTTTTGGTTATTTTACCCTAAAATGATTTCATTACCTTCTCTTTTCTATTTGAAGTCATATGGACATCATCATATTACAAAAATTTTGATATCACTATCAAGTATAGTTTCCCCATTTCATTTTTTTCATCAGTTCTGCTTCATTTTCTCAAACTAGTGTTTTCCCACGTTAACTGGTATAAGAAACTGTAACCGTCATCAGTCATCTTAACCAACGTCAGTTTCCTTATTTTACATATTAATTGAAACATTGACCAATTCTACCTACCAGTATCTATTATTTCCCATTCTTGTTGCTTTCTGTGTCATTTGCAGAATACAGTTTCACCAGGTCAACACTAATTCACATGGTATTGACTCATAACCAAGACAACACCCTTATATTTCATGTTATTCTTCAACCACTCTCACCTATCCCATCACTGTCTTCCATCCTATTACCTATGGATTTAACTCATACTATCACCATTTCTACCGGTGACGAGGAGTTCACAAGACTCCTTAATCAGAATCCCGTGGCCTTACAATATTATATTTCCCACTCATCTTCCTAAGAATCCTCGAGAAAGCTATTATATGACATTCCTGTATCTATTCTTCCTGCCCTCACCCCCACCTCCGCATCAGCTACCACTAGCTTAGCGCTACAATTATCCACATTACTCCATGTGGTATCTAAGTTAGGTCTCACCTTTACCATAACTGTTATGCCAATAATATCTATTGTACATGTGGTGTCAACCATTCCTTCACCAACCACCTTAAACATGGCCCCATCTGCCCCCTTTTCCTTGTATATACCAATTGTATCACAACCACCTCTAGTGTTGGCATCCCACACTCCATTCCAAAACCTTGTTCTTTCCATCCCTTAGCCTCTACCACCCATTACCACAAGAGTCATTGTGACCACCCCACCTATTGACATGCATCACCAGCAACCACCAATCTTATATATCACTTATTCGAGTTGCATTCCACCTTTATCTATCCCCCCTCCATAGTTTTCATATTCGGTACCCCGATGTACTAGGATGCCATCCAAATCATACACCCATCATCAACCTCCCTTTACTGTAGGAGGTGCCCATTCCTGACAACCTACCAATGACCTCATTAGGATGATGATGGAAAATATGTAGACATTAGAAGCACTAGTTTTCGGCTCTCATAAATCCTTACCTATGAAGAAATATGTAATGATCCTATTCATCCATCTATTCTTATTTGCCCATACCTTGTGCATTGGAAAATTCCCAAGTTCAACTATTTCAATAGTAAAGAGGACCCGCAAAAGTACTTGCAGTCATTTAAGCATGGGAGCTACCTGATTTCCCATGATGATGCTTTGCTCTTATGAACATTCCTCATCTCCCTAATAGGACCTGCCTTAGACTGATACAACAATATACCTATATATTCCATCTACTCCTTTAACCAAGTGACTCAATCATTCCTAGACCACTTCTCGATCAATGTAGTCACAAAAGTCACCATGACCGACCTATATTCAACATGACAGTATGATGATGAATCTATCGCAGATATTTTTTCTCGTTGGTGAAGTATTATCAACCAATTAATGTTCCAGTTACCTCAAACTAAACTTATCAAGTTGTTCACTAGAGATTTTGCTAGACACATATCACTTACTCTGCAAGTATAAACCTTTTATACCTTTGATGAAACATTCATCATGGCAGTAAAGTTGGAAATTTGTGTTATTAAAGAAAATAAAATCCAATTACGAAACAAGAACACCCCGTTCAAATGAAATGATTCTTCTTCATCTTTAAAACCCCAAAATAATTATTCAAAAGCCAAAGGATCTACCAACGTAGTAGTTCTCAAAGTTGTTCCATCTCATTCCTCTAATTAAGCCAAACCTTCTTCCAATATTTCCCGTGTTTAGACTTTTTAGTTTCGAGAGGAACAAAAAAAGTACACTTCAATTGGAGAGCCCTATTCTTCAGTCTTAGAAAATATTTTTAAATCTGGAGCCGTTGCACTTCCTCCCATAAAAATTCATACTATTTTCGATCCCACTTTCCCTATTCCTGCATGGTATAAGGAATATGACTATTGTAATTATCATCACATTAAAGGCCATAGCGATGGTAATTGTATAACTTTTAAGAACATTATCCAAGAGATGATAGATAATGGAGATCTCATCGTCGACAACCTGAATGCGCTAGTAAATCAAAAAAATTTACATCTTTAAGAATTTTTTCCCTAATCATACACCGTCATATAATCAAAATAGTGAACCTTAAACCAACAAAAGCAATGTCTATGAAGTCCACACTATTTTGGATATCATACCGGTCGTTCCTCAAATTTTACCTATTTTGTCTATCGAGGAAATTATTGCACAAGATCCTCTACCTACAGAGGAGCATACCTCTTCTAATCCTTTAGCCTTAGAGGAGTCTCCTTCATATCCTCCTTCACCCATGGGGGAATCCATGATTTTTTCTTATGCCATTTCACCTTGCAACCTATAGAATCGTCAACAGTATTAACTCTCACATCCACATGATAATCTTCATCACCTTCTCCTCCACCAAAGGAGAAGTTTATCTCACAACACCTACCATCTCTCCTACCCATGGGAGATTCTTCAGACATGCCACTAACTATTAGGGATAATTCTCCCTCAGCATTCTAGGATCCTATTGACCTGATATCATCTCTTTTATCCATAGAGTCTGAAGCTAATCAATTCCATATCTCAGAGAAATATTTTACAGGGATTGCCACCAAACCAAATGCATATCCTCTTAAAGCTGTCTCATTTTCATGGCTGGATGATCACTTGGATTACATTGATAATTCCATGCTTTGGGGACGTCTTCCGATCCAATTTTCAACTCAAATGAAAATGTTTTCTGATCATGCAAAGGAAGACCCAACCCTCTAAGCCTCATACACTAGTCTCACCTACCACACCTTTGTCACCTTCACCCCTTCCATCCATTCTAGGACTTCACCCATCATCTGTTGATCAAAATATAATATTTGACGTGTATGGAAATTTGTTTCTTATATAATCTCTTCATCCCTTTAGGCACCATACCAGTATGCAAAATATCAACAATATATTCTCAGTAAGAGGGTGTGCGGTTCAATCTGAATAGTTGTGCATCTAGAATTATATCCTCAATGCTCTATGCGTCCTCACTTGAGTTAATCCTTGACAAATGATCTAGTCCATAATTGATTTTTCCTTGTTTGACTACCATTGTAAAGTCAAATTCTATAAATAAAAAAATCCAACAACATATGCACCCTTGAAAAATGGGTTTGTTGACTAAATAATTAAGTGTCATGTGATATGTGTAAAATATAAAAGGAGTTACTAGCAAGTATTTTCTAAACTTATGCAACATGTAAATCATGGACAATGCTTCGCACTTTACAATTGTATAATTCTACTCACTTGGTGTCCACTTCCTTCTCAAAAAACAAATGGGATGATAAACAATCCCAAGTTGTGCAAACAATGTGCAAATTTCCATGCTAAAGGCATCAACATGCACATGAAATTTCTTATCCCAAGAAGGAAAGCACAAAATGGGCACAGACGTAAGTATTTCCTTTAATTTCTCAAATGTTGTCTATTGCACCTCATTCTAATAAAACTTCCCTTTAATTATCAACAATTACTCCAAGGGCACAATGATCTTAGCATAACCCTTAATGAACTTCCTGTAATACCCTATATGTCCTAAGAATCCATGCACATCATTTTGATTGGTAGGTTCCTCCAAGCCTAAGATAACTGCAACCTTGGAAAGATATACCAATAAGTCTTGCTTGTAAATAACATGTCCCAACTAAGTCCCAGAGGGTGTAATAAAAATACACTTCTTAATATTCAAGGAGATGTTTAACTGTCTACAACACTAAAAAATGAGTCTCAAGTTGTCACAATGATATTTTACCGGCCCATATACCGTTCAATAATCTAAATAAACCTATAAAAAACTTATGTATAAAATCTTCAAACGCTTGTACAACAATGTGCAAAGAGACTGCATGCTCATTCTTTACACCAATACAAAACTTCCCCATTAAGTGGTGAAAGTTTTCTTTTCCTTGTCTTCTTTTTCTATGCGCACTTGATAATAACTAGAGAATCCATCAGTGAAGGAGTAGATCTCCCACCCTTCAATGCCTTCTAAGATTTATTAAGTAAAAGGTGTGGAAAAGGGATCTATAACACATGCAACATTCAACTCACTATAATCCACATAGATCCTTATCTTTCCATCTTTATTTATGCTTATCACCATAGGGATAACCCATTTTGACTCCTCAATGTGCTCAATGACTCCATATTTCAACATATTATCAATCTCTTCCTTTACCTTGACATGTAGATTAGGATTCATCCTATAAGGCCTCTTCCTAAGTAGGTGGGCACCTTCCTTTAACTTGATCCTCATGTCACCCAAATAGTGATGTATCCCTTTCAAATCATGATAGTCTCTGGGAAATATGTTGTAGAAGTTATGCAACAACTCAATTATTTTTGCAACATCTAAATCCAACCAATAATATCCAATGATGGCCTCCTTAGGTTCTACATCTCTCCCAATGTTGAAATTTTGAGTTTTCATAGGATCATGCTACGAGCATGCATTCTCATCTACATTTTCTAAGACCTCACACATACCCATAATATGATCAACATCTAGATTCTCCAAGTCCCCACCATCGATCATGTAAACCATCTTTCCTTTTTCTTTTATCTAAGAATGGGTGCCAAAGTTTTTCTTCATCTGTCTCTTCTTCTTCAAATCCTACCTCCAGATCTGACTCACCTACTAGTTCCTAAATAAACTCGTCATCCTTTGCACTATCTCCCATAGTCAAGTGCTTCATAATTTGTAAGGCCTCATTCAGTGGAGGTTTAGTAGAAAAATAGTCAAAGGTATGAATCATACATGTAGTCAACTCTTTCCAATTCCATGTTTCTCTATTCAGCTCCACATAAACATATCATGCACACATGCAACCACACATAGTGAAGTAGAAATTTTACACCCATAGTGAAGTTGGTAAGGCCTCCTACCCCTTTTTAAGAGTCTCTCGCACTTCTGAACGTCATGTGAAGAATAATCATTCCCATGCAATTCACATGTCTTGGTAGGTGCATTGCTCCATAAAATCTAGTAGAGAAGGCGATTCTCACCTCCTGCCACTCTAAAAGACTATCTCCGTGTACCAACCACCATCGCGTTTCTATCCCATGTAAGGTATATACAAAGATATTACTTCTTTCGACTTGATTTGTCCATTGGGCTTCCATAGCATGTAAAATACATCATGATTTCCTTCACCAGTGTACCTTGGTACCTATTTTCTACCCAAGTGCCTAACACAATGTAGTATGCTTACCCGAGTAACTACACTCTTCATTTCAAACCAAACCATTTCATATGACCCATGTGCACATTTATCACAAGAAATAATTGTTTTATCACTCATAAAATGTGCATCATCCCATTGAATAACTCCTTCCTTTGATGGCTCAAGCACTTCAATATCTCTAATGGTGCACACATAAATTTTGTTCAAACGTTCTTCACTCAAGGGTTCTACATAAGGAAAAAAAATTTCATCTGCCAAAGGGATGATCATGCACTCTTCCTTGTTCTCAAAACTGATATACCATTTATTAAAGTGAGTATCAACGTTGTTCACGTAACACCAGGGGCACCTGAGCAAGGCTGGGAAACTATATTCTTCAGCAAGCACCAAGACTTGAAAGTCCCTAGAAAACTTGGCCTCTTGTATAGTAAAAGTGGCATCCTTCAAAAATCCAATGGACGTGGGTTTAGTTTTGTTTTCCATATACATCACATTTGAATATGGATGTAATGGTGTCCTCCCCATCTGATTCAATGTTTCCAAGGTGAGAACATTCACTTCCGAACTTGTATCAATAAAAAATTTTCTTAGTAGCCATCCATCAGTAATTGCATTCAAATTGATATCTTTTTCATAATCAATATTATGAAGAGGTAAGTTTGCATGTAATATCTATCTCTTACACTCAACACCTGCATGCAGTATCTTCTCCCTTAACCATTACCCTAACAAAGGAATGGTGTTTTCTTGGCACAACAACTTATAAACCTTCTTTAATTCATCAACATATTTATAAGTAATCTCTACCAGTTTTGCATGTTCCAACTTCCGTGACTACTCCTTTAAGCATTGTATCTCACCATGTAAGTTTCTAATAATCTCCATAGTCTTTTGATAAAATTCCTTCTAATGGGTATCCTTTGGATAATTTTTATGTAGTACCTCCTTTTTGTAATAACATGTTTATGATTCGGAGTCTCACAAGTGCACATAGCCTCAGCGCATGTAGTCACCAATACTGGGATTATTTCAGGGTTAGGGGTTAGCTTTAGGATCCACTGATCTTCCATAGTGCATTATACTCTTATGATTCCTATGCCCTTATCTTGGTTATGCTTCTTACTAACGTGCTCATAAAAATACGGGCATTCTTAAAACTTGTGATTTCTTCCGCACTAGGAGAAAATAATGTTCTAAGGGAATTCACGCTTATAATGATCATGGGATCTACATGTGTAACATGTTCCTCATGGGAAATCATATCTTCCACCACCATGACCTCAGCTTCTAAATCCTTCACAAAAACATCTACCTCTACCACCTCCATCAGAGTGGCTTTCATTATTATTATGAATATGATGTTCACCTTGTTCCTTAGCATTGTTTGTAACACTAGTCTGGCATACACCAGTTTTAATGACATCATGAATTTAATCAATCAATATGTAATTCTTTGTATCATGAGTGATATAATTACAAATCTTACAATAACAAGACACATTCTTCCTTATTGCATGCTACAACAAGGAGCGCCTACTTGAATCATGATCCAAATGATAGATATCACAATCTAGTAACATGGCACACACCAATTTACAAGGGAAATCATCCTTAGTATGTCCTTCTACTTTACAGTCCGTGCACTAAATACTACTACACGTCTCATGGGATGAATTAACTAACAATTTTCCAACTGTTTCGCCATAGATACAATCTGGGCCTACAAAAATGGGATAACTCTAGTGTCTACACTCCCAACTACCTCTATGTACAGAGTTTCTTCAAGTGACTCACGTGGATTTGTAAACATTTTATGTGAGAGCTACCTCCTTAAAGGTGTGATAAAACCCCCCCAAAAACCACTGATCATGCTAGCTAGGGTGAATATCATAAGAAAACTTTGATATAAAATGTTTAAAGCATGCATCATACTCCCTCACACTCTTAGCCTTGCCCTGCTTAATGTCCTTTAGCATGTTGATGCTTTTCTATTTAAACTCAGGTATATGTAACTCAGCTAAGAAATCATCACACAACACCATATAATCTACATAGGTTTGGTTTGGATCATACTTCTTATATAAACTATGTGTATTCCCTTGCAAATTAGTCAAAAAATGACTTGCCTTATGATCTGGAGCCATGACCCCCTTAGCGCGCCATAGTATTTCACATATGTGTACATGCTTAGTTGCATACTCAATTCCTCTGTATTCTAGCAGATGAAGAGACATCTCATAGTAAAATTATTGGGGTTGGTGTGGACCATGCCCATTAGATCCAAAACTTGTATTACCTCCAATATTCCCTCCACCTCCAAAACCACCAGATCCACTAAATCCCAAACAACATGGTCCTCCTCTTGTAGTGGGTACTAGACCAAAAGACATGCTAGCTTGTGTTCAAATAGTTTTACTGAATTAAAATCCCATGGTATACGAATTTTTTCTACTCCCAGACATGTTACCAATGGTTTACACACCAAATTTTGTGTTGATGACGTGCCAGAAAATATACCTCCAACTAGACCCCCAAATAATACAAACAACATCTATGCTGCCATAGATAAATGTTCTATCTGATTAAGTCCTAAATTTAATGGAAATAAAATCTACTTGTTGCTACTCTACCACCCACACTAGCTTACTTATCAATGAGTATCAGAAAAAGTAGAAAACTAAGTGCAATGATAGGTCACCAGGAGGGATTAGATGTGCACCCACAGTCCTTATAGTTTCAGATAGCTCACTCTTATCTGAATCCAAAGAGGGTTCTCTTCCATGATTACCCAAATGTAGGAGTACCAGATGCTCTGGATCCATGTATTCCATGTGAGCTCCAACTCATTCATGAGCCATCTCTCTCCACAACACCATTTATTCTGTAACATCACACTACTTCTCCAAGTCCCTCTTACGCACTCAAGTAAACTTAAGTTACCTTTCTTATGTCTTTCTCTCTACCACGAAGTCTACCATATTTCATCACACTTGCTCCTAGCCCCATGCATGGTGGGGTTTAGCTAGCCATAGGTTGTGCCTCTAAATATAGAGTTACAATCAATATCTTAATTGCTAAAGGAATAACACATAAATAAGATCATATGTGTTCATGAAAGAACTAGAAATCAACAACCTTTGGATATGAAGAAGTAGTAACAACATTATCCATAGTGTAACTATTTAAAACACCACTCCACCAATGATTTACAATGCGTGTCCATGTTATATTGGCATCATACACATTTTGGTAATCTTCCTATGTCCAAACAAGTTCTCTATACCTCCAATTCCTCTTCGATTCATATGATACCAGCCACTCATACAACTCTATAGGGAAATAGGAAAAAAAATCTCATAGAGCTCATGATACATATTTTGTTCAACCCATGCATGTGCATCAAATTCAGGTCCAATGTTAAATCTATGAGTAAAATCTTCCTCTAAATTCTCTACCCAATCCTCAATGCTAGCAAAAATCAATGGGTAGGTATTCATCATTCAACATCCTTGCAAATATCTTGAAAAGATGTCATGACAAAAAAACCAAAATGTAGTCTTTTATTTTACCAAACAACCTAAGGTACACTAGCACATCACTCAGGCAGGCTTAAATGCTCACTGAAAGTGCGTAAAGGTGTCAGGTCCCTCTTTTATGGAATATTTTTCAAGGAGTTAGCATGATAAACACACATATAATTTAGTTCCATAATAACCATATAAACGTAAACCAAAACTAGATCTAGATCAAAACCATATGCAAGAATAAACTAAATGAGAATCAAGATCAAGTTTACTATGAAAGATCCAGTAACATATACATTAATAAAAAGAGTCCATCTATAGAAATCCATTGTATTAAAATCACCATAAAACACATGGGAAAAATACATACATAAGAGTATCACCATAAGTCATGTGCAATCATAAACCAACATCATAACTCTGTTACAATATGTGCTCAAGATCCCTCATACCATGCAAATCAATACATATTTATAAGTATTGGGGAATTTCCCTTCACTACTCATGCACTCTCCAAAAATATCCCACATGCTAGAAATAGCCATGCATGTGTTATAAGCTAACTACAAGAGCATGCAAGCTCGCTAATAATAAATTATCTTGTAATATAAGCTATAGATCTAATCCTATTAATAACTGAAACTCTATATGACATTTTAACTTCCTTCACATGAGATCTATCTCAAAATAGACTTTTCTTGAACTGCAAGTCTCCATGTTATATTCTTATCTCTAAAACCTTGCTTATCTGCTACTCCAACCCTTTATATTTCCAATTCCACTCATGACCGCAAAATGCAGCTAAGTATGGAATGTAATTTTCCTAGACATGAGCCTTCACACGGTGTCTATTATAATTCCATGCATGCCTTTGCACCTAACTCCCATGTGCAAAAACCCTTTTCACCACTTATACTTAGTATATTTTAGGGGTATAAAATCATTTTATATCATGTTTATCCCTTGTGGCTCATTAACGAGATGAGTGTTTTATTCCCCTGAGGTCACGGGGTCAACCCCCCTTCTTTCTCCTTCACCAATGGTTTTCACATTTGGGATAAAAATCCCACATTGGTCATGGGTAAGGGGATGGAATGGTTTAAATTGGGTTCACTCACCTTCCATATGCATGGCTTCATCCACACCTTAGTTTGTTTTGTCACCATGTATTGTGTTGGCTAGTGCATTGGTTAGATCATCCAATATTGGGCCGATTTTTGTATGAAGTCTATGTAGGTGGACTATGGTGAGTTGATCCACCATGTATTGTTCACCAGACTATGTGGGATGTTAATTTGGCCAATTTGTTTGAGATCCTCATTGGTTTATTTCATATATACTGACGAGTTGTAAAGTGCCACGTCTATGCAGCCAACTATGTTTTAAATACCATGCCAATGTTGATCCCTCTGAGAAGTCCCAAATATTGGGCTCACCAAAGTTTTAGGAGCTAAGGCCAACCAGTGGGGAGTTGACCACCCCACCAAGTTTTTGAAGAGCTATGGTTGAGTTGGCCCAATGCAGCAAGTTGATACTTAGCTTGGGTGAGCTACTCAATGTAATATAATATAGTCTAATTAAATTCCCTATAATACAAATTCCCACATGCATCATGCAAGGGAATTATAAGGCATATATAATGAAATTTATGATAATGTAAATATGAAGAAAGGGTGGAAAAGGAACCCCTCCTTCAAAAAAGTGTATAAATCCTAGCTGAAGGCCGCCAACCAATAAATAGTGGGACCCACCATCCATTTATAAGTGACGAAGACTGGTGTTCAAAACAAAATGTTTAAATTTCTCCTATTTTTTTCACTTTTTCCATGGGTCAACCCTAGATTGGCCATTTGACCCATTTTTAAACCATATTTGAGCTGCGATAAATTTTTCATCCGAACTCTATTTTTCAAGTTCTTTACATCACCAGAAATATATCAAGATGATATATCATTTAGTCATGGTTTAGGGAGGTTTAGGGAACATATGAACTTCAAAATGTCCTCCAAGTCATCAAAGGAAATTTTTAGTCTACTTTGTGAGAAAATATGGATAATAAGTTGAAAAGGTCTACCACTTTTCATCCATAGACAGGTACCTTGGCTTAACTCTTGAGAGGGTACAACTCTAAACATCCTAGGATTTGAGATGAGAACTTGGTGTATATCCAACATTGTTATAACATGTCAGTTCATGCTTCTACCAGTAATACTCATTTTGAAACATGTTTTTGTTATTTTCCTAAGAGTGCATTTGATTTTGTTTTTAGATTACCATATAGTGACAATTAGAAAGTCAATCTGGAACTCCATAAAGATAATAATTTATATGAAAATTTTAGTAGATACACCTCCCGGTGAAGGAGAGGTTAAAAGAGTCAAAATGCAAGTACAAAGAACGACATGATCAATATATAACTAAGAATTTTTTCTTTGTTGGTGAAAAGGTATGGTTGTACCTGAGAAAATAAATTCTACAAGGTAAAGTTAATGAACTTAAACCTCTTCGATATGGCCCATTTTTAATTCTGGAACAAGTGGGTAAGAATGAATTTTTCTTGCATTTGGCTCCCTATATGAGGATATATTCAATTGTGAATGTTGAGAATTTACATCTCTTCAATCCCTCCATGTTAGATCAAGAGGAAAAGGTATTTTTTCTACCATCTATTGAGGATCATTCTCCAAAAAATTAGTTAGAATTGGAGGAAGATGAAGTATTACAAGGAAAAGAGAGGAAAACACAACGAGGATTGCAAGATAGGTGGTTGATTGGGTTGAAAGGTAAATTTCCTACCAAATCCGAGTGGTATTCTAGAGAATAGGTGCAGAAGAAATTTCCTCACTTCATCAATCCTTAAATCTTATAGGGACTTAAAAACCTCAAATTGGGGAGGTATGATCCAAAAATGGATCTAGAAATACCCAATTATATATATTATCCTTCTTTAAGACTTGTTAAACATACCTTCAACATGTTTATTATTATAGGAAAGATGGTTAAGTTAGGATGATGGTGATTCTAGACACCTTTGAATGGAAAAAATAAACCATCTCTTGTACTGTTATGGGTGATGATTGTACATCGGTCACAAAACCACCATGATGGTTATGCTACAATCAATATTTACTAGAGAAGAGATTATTTAACCACTAAGTAAAGGTTGTGTAATTACCACCTGTAGGCACCAACAATTGTGCAACTACTGCAATAGTTCTACAATTTCCTCCTGTAGACAATGATGGTTCCACCCGGATGATAGTCCAAAAAGTGGAAAATTAACTAGTCTGAAAATGTTTGGGGTTCAAAATTTGATTTTTTTCACCTCTCCTTTCATCCTTGGGTAGAGAAACTATAAATAAAAGTGCATTTACTCATTCTAAGTAAGTTATTTGGAGTGAATTCAAGTGTGAGAAAAAGGGAGAAAGTTTGAATTTTTCTTGTTTCATTTATAGACATTTGAGTTCTTTCTTGTTGAGGATTTGTAAGAAAGTAATATTAGTAGAAGTGATCTTGAATCCTTATTGAAGGCCACCATTTTAACACTAAACTTGTGTTGTATTAGAGATACTTACTTAGTGAAAGGGAAGCAATTACTCACCCAGATGGATTATTACCCAAATTGGGTTTCTCCAAGATAAAATTTTTGTCTCCTTTTATTTTATCTCTCAACTTTGCAGTATAGTTTGAATGTTTCTTGCATAATAAAATATTTATTAACATAGTTATCATTAGTTTTACCATTCATTATCACTAAGATAGGATATATTTATTGTCTTAAAAGAGGAACTTTATAAATCAAAAGGTGATTTAAGTTACAAAGGATGAATTAAGTGAGTTAAGTCAACATAAGAATAATATACAACTAAATTATTTGGGATCAAAGTGAGCTTTTTGAAAAACCATACACTAGAGTCATGACCATATTGGACACAAACTGACTCTAACTGTACGTTTTTGACCCTTGAGGAAATATTAAAGATTTGGAAGGTGTGGAAGCATAGATTTGAAATGGATTTATTTTGGGGAAATGGGTATTTCACACATGGAAACTTAGGATCATGCCACTTGGCAAACATACTAAGTGTGTATTCATTGAAACAAGCCACATTTAAGGGAGTTTTTTATCCTCATTTTGGGGATGAGACTTAGTATTAGGTATATGTTATTGGTAATGCACTTTGGGAGTGTTGAGCAAGTCTTGATAATGCCAAAACCAATAGTGTCAAGATGAGTATAGAGGTTGGTACCTTTCTTAGTGTCTACATTCCCCCCATTTAAGTATGGAATGAAATTACATGCATTTAAAGGAAAAGATATGTTAAGTGTGTGGTAACACTTTGTCTTCTCTATGGAGTTTTACGTTATGTTATCTTCTTAAGATGCACCACATTTTGGTGGATGGCACAGCTCTATTTTTGTTTAGAAGGGAACCTGTAGATCCATTAAGGAGTGTAGTCAATGTAAAATTGATGTAATAATTATAATGTAGGAACTCAAATGGACCTAAAATTTGTAATGTAGAATGAAATAGTGAAATTATAAACAATTAAGCCAGGTGAGAGGCATAACATGGAAGGAATACATTTTGATTTTATTTACCTGAAGGAACCAAGAGTTTATTTTTTATTGCTTGTACTTGGAGACATATGTGGATTTTTCAACTTTTCCAAAGAATCTAGGGGAGTTCCCCTTTACAAGATAATAAAATATTGATAGAGTGTGCTTATATTTGAAATGTATCTCCCTTTCTCTCTTGATTCTTCTATTCCATATGATTTTTTTATTTTTCTTGGAATGCATTTTTGTTGGAAAAATTTGTGTAATCTAAATTCATTGGTGTCAACTATGGAATATATTCAGGAGTTAAGGGATTCAAGAGGATAATGGGTAAGGAATTACTCCCAAATCCATGTAGCTACTTCGAGGTGACATTTTGTGACCACCACCATTATTTATGGTGCTTTGACATGAAGATGGAAAATCTAGGCCCATTGGTTCACATATATCTTATTGAAATCTTATTTATGGAAAAGAAACTTTTGTTTCCCCCATACTCTCCCCATGTTGCCATGTGTGAATCAAGTATGCAAGGATTTAAATGAGAGGTGAAATGTGTTGAAATTTAGACTTATATGAGACAAGTGAGACCCATGCTCCCAATATCCCTGATAACTAAGTGTTATGCTAAATTGGAATGTAGAAAATTGTAAAGCTTTAAGTTATGCTTAAAACTTCTGGAAATTGTGCTCCTTTTCTTATGTGAAATCAAGAAGACCATTACTGAAATATTCTATTTCTCCTACCATTCTGTATGTATTAATAATAGAATGGAAAGACCATTTAAAGGAATTGTGAAAAATTATCTCTTTGTTTCTTTTTTTTTATTCATAAATAGAAGGTTGCATGGGAATATTGGTGAATATTGGCCTACTTTTATCTTGTGCCTGGGAATGTGTCTTATCCTGTATAATTGGATGTATGAACCTATTTTATATATGTAGAATATACTCTGTAAATTGGAATCCCCCTCTTTTGAGGAACATGTGATAAGATATTTTGAGTACCTTTATTTCTCAAAAAAATAGATGTATCAACCATGTCTGATAAGATTGATAATCTTGTGTAGAAAATACATGAGAAGTGTTAATATGGTGGCCACCAAGAAGAACATGGGTTTCTACAAATAGTTATGCACACTGGAATTTCTTTCCTCATGGTGCACAACATTGGACAAATAATAGTATACAAAGCTCTCTCTCTCTCTCTCTAATCTATACTAGGTATTATTGATTGGCCCTGTCTTTTGGAAAAAGGATGGTAATCATTTGGGCTTATTTAATAGTCTGGTTTACATCACATGTACTTAGACTAAAGTAGTGATAAATAAAAAAATAAATAACAAATAAATAAGTTAATAGAGTGAATGATAATACCTATTAATCACTCTGTTCAATTAAGAATAATAAGTTCCAAAGCTTTGATCCCTTAAACTTCCTCATGTTTAACTTGTCTGGAATTGTAATTTTAGAAATACTATGGTCTCATTTCTAGAATTTTTCTAGATAAATATTATTATACGAGGTTTTCAAGATGATTATGATGTCCATAGGTTGTAGTCTTATAGAAATCAAAGGATAGGTTGATAAATTAATAAATGAGATTGATTAATATGGACTTTAAATCCATCATATGACATGTGGATTCAAGAATCATTTGATATGAAATTTACATAAATGAAAAGCTATACCTTCCCAAGTAATTACCTTAATTGATTAGGCATTTGTCAATCGCATTAAATTTATCCAGGGTTAGCAATACCTTATGAGTCATAGTTGATCATGGGGATTATAAGATAGTATGAAAGTTTTGTAAGCTCAATTACATGAAAAATGTCATAAGTAAAAGTACCCTATAAAGATATATCTTTCTATGATTTAAATGGAAATTTAGTCTCAATTCTGACTCAAGTGTAGATGTCCAAGAGTGATAAGTAGGATTAAATTAAATTGCTATAATGAGATTCTCACCTAAACCCGAATGACATGATACATGATGTGCTAATGTGTTTTGGGTAAATGTATATGCATATATATATGTGTGTGTGTGTGTGTGTGTGACTTGGATTAAACGTGTATGTCATTTGTGTGACACACACACACACACACACACACACACACACACACACACACATGACATTGACTACACACACATACACATATATATATTTGTAATACTACTATTTATCAAGTATATCAATTGTCATAAAAAAGGATGTTATACTAAAGCTCGAATTTCTTGATTTACTTTTTTATACTTTATGTTAAGATTTATTATAAATAAATAAATCATCTTACACAAGTATATTTCCAATGAGTACCAATTATGTGAAGTTCCATGAAGACCTAGAAATTTGGAAAGGAAATATGAGAGAGAATTGGTCAAATAAATATGATGCAAGGTGATAATTTGGGATATTAAATGGTCATAATGATATATCAAGGAGTTATCAAGATAATGACTGGAAGTATAAAGGATTTTATAGAAAACCTAACATATGATGTAAGAGAATCAATTATCTATCATAAGTACCATAATGAACTCACTATGCAATATGTCTTGTATTCTGGTTGCCCCTATTTAACCAATTATTCAATACCAATTAAACTAAAACAATTATGGAGGATATTTTTTTATGTGGATTAATACAATGTGGCAATTTTCCTATGAAGTTAACTAATGTTAATAAAGTGAAAATTATGTAAACATATCAAGAACTAAATTTATGTATTTAAATGGTTGATGTGTTTAAAATAATTTTAAAATGATATAGATAGTTGTTAAAATAAAATTTGATAGGAATTCATAACATGGGCTAAGTAAAAACAAAATTATTAATAATAAACCTTCCATAAATTTAATGCATGCTTGGTTCCCTATTATGGTAGTACCCAAAATGCGGGTAGGTGAACACTGTCTAAGAGTCCATTAAACGTAACACAAAAATGTCAAAAGTCTTAAACATAAACTATCCATATAATTTGCAACTCTTTTATTCATCTCGACTCGATGAATTGTCATTTCCTAAGATATATCACCGTCAGTAGAATCACATTACCATGCACCTGCATTCATAATAACATTAGTAAAGCATGAGGTCATAAAATTCACCAATGACTTATAAAATATTTATCAATAACCCAAAATTAATATGCCTCTCATTAATTATTTTTAAAATCATTATAAAAAAAATGATTCCAAAATTTATCGACATCAATCAACTTAAAAGTTATCATTGTTTTTTTAATGGATTGAGGTCAATGAATGCCCCGCCTTAACACCATAACATTAGACAATACAAGTTTCCATAATGTATTTGGATTTTATTTCTCAAGGGGAACTAAATTATACAAACCTTATCAATATATACTTCTATTTTCCATATTGAGAGTGAGAAAAATATTCCCTTTAAAGCTAGCTGAATCCTATTACGAAAATGATTTTTAGTAATGAAATGAGGATTGGATTCACTAAACTTGTTGAGGATCCCTCACTCCTCTCTATAAGAAAATTTGGTTGAGATGTCATCACCACCAAAAACTACTATATAAATGTGTCATTGGGTACCACAATGTAATGGGTTTATATTTGTATATGTAAATAATTTGTATTTAGTTTATGTTTAATGTGTAAATCTTATTAGAATATGAATCATTTTAGGTAACTTAGGTTACAAAAAAGGTTATAATATAATCCTATTTTTCTATTTACCATTTTTGTGTCAGCTTCACGCTACTTGAGCTCCACTATTTTTCACTATAATGATACACACACACACATACATGCATGCATGTATGCATGCACACATGCACACATGTAAACATGCACACACATGCATATGTGCAAGTATTTCCTTGAATATGTGAAGCTCCATGATCAGACCTAAAAATTTGAAAAGGAAAAATGAGAGAGAAGGAAAGAAATTTAAAAAAAAAAGAGAAAGGAAAATAAATCATCTTTTTTTGGCATAATGATGGCCTTTAGGATTTTATAGAAAACCTAAATATGATGTAAGAGAATGTTTTAATCCTAAGGCCATAATGAACCCTACCTTTGCAATTGTCTTGTATTCCACTTGCCCCTAGGTTGATTATTCAATACTATTAAACTAAAACAATTCCATGGATATTTTTTTATAAGTGAGATTAATAATAGAATGTTCACTAAGTTAACTAATGTGTTAAAGTGAATTATGAAAGAGATGACTAAATTTATGTTTAAATCGGATGTGTTATAAAATAATAAAATGATCTAGATAGTTGTTAAAATAAAATTTGATAGGAAGTCATAACATGGGCTAGTAAATAGACAAAATTATTAATAATAGACCTTCCATAAATTTTATACATGCTAGCTACCATAAAGAAACCAGTGCGGGTAGTGAACACTGACTAAAAGTCTATTTCGTAATAAAATAATGCAAAAGTGTTATTTAAACTATCCATGAATTTGCAACTCTTTTATTCATCTCATTCACTCGATAGTTATTGTCTTTTCCTATTTAACCGTCAGTCACCACATTACCATTGCACCTATCATTAAGTTATAACAGCATGGGTCATAAAATTCACATGATGACTTATAAAATAATTAGATAACCCAAAATTAATATGCCTCTCATTAATTATTTTTAAAATCAAACAAAAAAAATGATTCCATAATTTTACTATTCAATCAACTTAATTTGAGTTTTTTTAATTTTGGGTGTAATGCCCCGCCTCGGGACACCGGAAATTAGACCAATAAGCTGGTAATTTTATTTTTTTGAAGGGGAACTAAAGTTATACTTACCCCTTTTCATTAATATTTAATTCATATTAATTATTAATTTCCAAAGTTGCCTAAACGTTAGCCCATCACAACTTGATTATTTCATTCTATTAAGTATTAATTGAAATCACCAATTTAATTAAGTTTACACAACCTTTTAAATAAATTTAAACTTCCCTTTTTGTTATTTAATTAGTTTTCCCCTTTTTATGTTTAATTTTCCCCCACATCCCCTTTTAATTTTATTTTCCCCAAACCAATTTATAAATTGCTCAACTTAAAGGTGAACATGCTTATTTGTGAGCCCTTGGATCTAAGTAAATTCTGGCCCTTGATTTGGAATTTTCCCTAATGTGGCCCTAAACATCTTGATGTTCCTCTCTTTTCTTTTCTTTTCATTTCTCTTCTCATTTTGTTTTGTATTTATTTTCTCTCATTTGCAGTTTGGAAGAGGAAACTATGGGGTTTGATTGATTTTACATTGTATTGTTTGAGTTTCAAACAATAACAATAAACATTTCTCTGTTTTTTGTTTAATACATATATTTTTTGTAGAAAAAGGGGGTGGATTTGAAGGGGAAGGGTTTTGGCCATAGTTTGGAGGGTGGCGGCGGTAGTGAGGGAGGGGAATCAGAGTAAAGGGGGTTGGTGGTGGCATGGGAGGTAGGGTGGTTGTGTGGTGATAACGGTTGGGGGCAGGGAAGGTGTGCAGGGGGAGACAGTGAGGGGGTGAGGTGCTGTAATGGCGGTAGCATAGGCAACGGCGTTGGGGACGGTATAGGGGTTCAACAAAGGCAGTGGAGGGTGCTACGGGGTCAGGTGTACAAGGAGGTGGCGACGCTTGGAGTGGCCGCATCGGATGGGGGGGAGGGCTCAGCCTTCGCCCCCCCCAAAACCAATTTTTTTGTTTTAAAAAAAAATAAACTTTGTTTTTTTCTATATATATATATATATATATATATATATATATATATATATATATATATTTAAAACAACATTATAACATACATCATATATATTATATGTATCATAATATATATATATTCCATAATATGTATACATTTTACTTTATAAATCTGCAACACAGATTTGGTTTAGGAAAACAATAAAACTAAGACTATTGATATTTTAAGTCTCAATAGGAAATTTTTTTTTTTTACTCAATGATAAAATGATGATGATTTCAACTTATAAAATAACATGTTTTAATTTTACTATTTCGAAGCAAAAAGGAACTTAAAATTTTTCAACTCTTCACACTAAATGAATTATCTACTTTGTGGTAAAGGGAAGCACAAGTATTTCAAATGAAGATACTAAGCACAAATCATTAGCTTCTACATGGAAAAGAATTCAAAAACTATGTACATTCCATTTAATAATGTTTCAAAAAGAAATAAGAGTAGTTACTTTCTTTTCAAAGGAAATAATAAATGATTAATTCAGATTTTTTTATACAAATGAGACTTTCAACAAGGTATTAATATTTCTTTTCAAATGCAATAAATAAATAAACATTTCATATTTTTAAACAAGAGGGATATTCAACATGAAGTGTGTATATATGTTCACAAGAAAGACATATTCCCAATCTATACATTTTCTTTTCAAAAGGAAGAATACAATCAAATTTTCATACTAAAGAAAACCAACTAATACAATATTTTATTTTTGAGATTTGAAGTTCACATATACAAACATACACAAATACATAACTACCCAAGAAGATTTATCACAAGATTTTTACAAGTTTTTTGGGGTAGGTCACTAGCTCAATAATGGCTCAAGTTTACAAGAATACAAATTACAAAATAAGGATTTTACAAGGACTACAAGTTTTCCACAAGCCATACTCAAGAGGTTATAATACAAGAAATGTTTTACAAATATTTGAGAGGACAATGAAACTCTTATTATCTCCAACTTCCAACTTTGAGCTCCAACTTCCATGCCTTCAAGGAATCCATACAAGGAGAAAAAACTTGTTTTACCACCAAACCATATGCATCATTACATGCCTTCCCATGGTTGGGATGCATGCTAGCCTCCCCCAAGCCCATAGGAAATAGGACTACCATCCAAAACTTGCAAAAGAGTGAGGGTGAAAAAAAATGATACATCCACATGAAAACAAGACAAGTATAAATGAGACTCCAAATTTTACAAAGATGAAAAAGAGGAGAACCCAAGTTCTACCTCTACAACCAATGGGGAAGAGAGAAGAGGAGTTCTCCAATAGTTGTAACCAACAATAGTTGCATAAAAAGTAAGATTTCCATACCCTCCTTATTTCTCCTAATTCATTCAATCCCTCCTTATTTCTTCACCCTTTTAACAAATCCTTCATGGAAGGATTTTCAAACCCCAAAGGGGTTTCCTTACCAAGAATGGGGAAGGAGGTTCAAGCTAAATGAACCAACTTCCCCACCTCAAACCATTTGAGGGGAATAACTAAATCCTACAAGGCTTGCCCATCAAGCCATGAGGAATGAGAGGGAAGAATCGCTCTCTCTTCCCTTACAAACTCCAAAACTCCATCATGCCATATGATGGAGGGAGTAAAATCAAGAAAACAAACACAAATTCTACATGCAACAATAAGCATTTCCAAATAAAAAACTAATATCTAGCATGATATATCACAAGCAACAAAGCTGAAGAAATCTACCTCAAAGAAAAGCTCTCAAAAAATATTTCCAACTTCAATATTTTCCACTTCTTGACCCAAGAAAACTCTAGCTCCAAATCCACAAGAATCCAAGCAAAAGCTCCCAGAAAAAGATCTCTTATTTTCCCATGAGGGGGAATTTGAAGAGAAGCAAGAAAAAATCCTCACTAATGAGGGGGTGACATGTGTCACCCCTCTCCTCCTTCAAGGTCAAAGATGCCAAAGATAAATGAGAGAAAGGATAAAATTGCTTTTATCCCTCTTCTCCCAAATTACTCTAAATGATAACAAAAAAATTCTTGTGCAACTTTTAACAAGCACACTAATCCATACCCCTTACTTGGATGTGACAAAAGGAGAGGAAAAAAGGGAGGCAAAAATCCCTCTAGTCTTGGAAATAAGCCCCCCTACCTATTAGGTAGGGTCCAAGGGCTCATTTTCATGTTAAGAGAACTCCCAAACTAAAAAGGGGTCCCTAAAAATTCATAAAATAACCCAATTTCGGGTTTGGAAGATTTGGCACAAGTTTAGAGGGTGTGGGGCCCACTCAAGGGTTCACATGTGACCCTAAATCCTCTTGATTAAGTACATCATTAAAAAAATTCAAATCCTAATACAAGTGGGGCCATTAATTCCCCTAAACAAGTTTATAACACAAACTAAACACCCTAAGCAAGATTAATAATACAAGACATATTACATTACAAATGAGGGTCACCCATGGTGCCCAAAACAATAATCCTAATGCTAAGGCCTCAAGTAATAAACATGGCTAGGACTTAGCCCCGTGGGATGCTTGTGCAAAGTTACGTAGATGGCCTAAATCCCACGTTCTCCTGTGATATGTCACCTGCACACTCATTACAAACATTAAACACACATGTTCGATAGAATATAAATCAACTACTAAATAAGATATCAATGAATTCTAGACTAACATATCATCTTTCTGGAATCAAAAGTGTGACAATGTGCAGAACTATACATAATTCACCCATAAGTTAGTCATAATGATAAAATGACATGTATCCATAGAATCCCAACATGCAACAAACTGAGTATCCATCAATGTAATTACGTTCCAAAACAACATCATATCAATTAATATCCATGAAATCATAAGATAATGAAAACAACATAGTAATCAAGCTAAATCAATGTTATACGCCTAAATGTCCATACATTCCTAATCAAATCAAATATTCTAATGTAATGTCCAAAAGATAACAAATCTCTATCAAAACATGTCTATAACTAATTACCAACAAGTAACTGAGCTGTTGTCTCATTGTATCGGTCCCACTGCACTCTAACCTGGTCCAAGTCTCGACCCCAAAGGGCCAACCTCCGGTGCTCTAGTATGCGTATGGGCTCCAGTCTCCACTATCCTCTATCCTCTACCCATTATCTCGACCAATCCAAAACATGAGAAACATATGGTACATATCTACGTAGTTTAAAAACATGGAAAACATCATGGGCCCATGCAAGGCGTGGTGGAAAAGCTAGGTAATAGGCAACTAGATCGATGACCTCTAAAATATCAAAAGGCCCCACAAAATGAGGTGATAGCTTAGAACCCTTTCCATAATGGATCAGACTCTTATGTAGATGAACTCTTAAGAAGACTTTGTCACCCACTGAGAAGTGACGATCAATCCTCTTAGTGTCTACATGCACCTTCTAGCATGCTCTAGCCTGCTCAAGACATTGTCTAATTAGAACAACCTGCTGCTCTAAATCCTGTAGATAAGTTAGTCCTAGAATAATCCTATCATCTAGTCTGTCCCAACTCAAAGGTGTCGTACAAGGTCATCCATACAAGGCCTGGTAGGGATCCATACCAATGGAACTATGATAGTTGTTGTTATAGGCAAACACAACTAAATTCAAGTAATCTTCCCACTTCTTCTACTGGTCCATCACATACATCCTCAACATGTCCTCCAGTACCTGATTAACTCTCTCTATCTATCCATCTGTCTCTGGATGATATGCTAAGCTGATATTAATTTGTGTACCCATAGCAGTCTGAAATGAAGTCTAGAAAACTAAAGTGTAGATAGTATCCCTGTCATTGATGATGGTCTTCAGAATCCCATGCAGCCTAACAATGTCCTCCATTAATACATTAGTGATGGCCTACGCATTATAGGTGACCTTGGTCAACTTATCCATGGTGACCATAATGGCATCATGACGATATGAAGACATAGGGAGTCTGACTATAAAATCCATGGAGATCACATCCCATTTCCACTCAGGAATATCATGAGGATGTAAGAGTCTGCGGGACAAGAATTCTCTTCCTTGACCTTCTAACACTCAAGGCAATGTGTAACAAAATCTGCTATGTCCCGTCAAAGACTTGGCAAAAAATATAACTCCCTCATATCAGCGTGCATTTTCTTCACTCCTGGATGTGCTGCATATGGGGCTCAATGAGCCTCTATAAGGATGAAGCTACGTAGATCACCAGCCTTAGGCACTTATATGCACCTATGGAACTGAAGTAAACCATCTGTCTCTAAAACACACCCAGAATATCTTCCCTCTAATAAACCCTGTGACTCCAACATCTATCTAGCTCCCTCATAAAACCTATCCTCTAGAAGGTGCTCAAGAATCCTACCTCTCAAATTTGACTGAAGTGTCAAGGAAGCAAGCACATTTCGTCATCTACTAAGTGCATCTACAACAACATTTTCCTTTCCTTTGATATACTACACCTCCATGTTACACTCACATAGGAACTCCATCCAACGCCATTGACGAGCATTGAGGTTCAACTGTGAGAAGATATGCTACAAGCTATGATGATTTTTCCTCAAAATGAAAGGTCTACCCAAAAGAAAATGTTGCCAATGCACAAGCACATAAACAACTGCTGTAAGCTCCAAGTCATGAGAAGGGTAGTTAATCTCATAGTCCTTGAGCTTACGAGACTCAAAGGCAATAACCCAATGCTCCTGCATAAGAACTACTCCCAAACCCTCTAGTGATGCATTAGAACAAACAAAAAAATCCTCTGTAGGGTCCGGAACTACTAAGATGGGAATTGTGGTTAACCTTTCCTTAAGAAACTAAAATGCCTACTCACACTTTTCTAACCAATCAAACTTCTTCCCTTTTCTCTGAAGAGAAGTGATAGGGTGAGAAATCCTAGAAAATTCCTATACAAACCTGTGGTAATACCCTGCTAAACCCATAAAACTCCTCACCTCAGTAACTAATGTGGGTGCTGGCCAGTCCATGATAGCCTATATCTTAGAGGGATCTACTGAGATACCCTCACCTGATAAGATGTGTCCTAAGTACTAAATCTCTGTCTGAAAGAAGATGCATTTTTCCAAGTTCCCATACAACTTTTGTTCTCTCAAAACCTAAAGTACTTGCCTCAAATGATCCTCATGTTCCTCCTCAGAACAAGAATATATCAATATATCATCAAGGAACACTAAGAAAAAGTGATCTAGAAAGGTCCTGAATACTCCATTTATGAGGCTCATGAAGACAACTGGGGCATTAGTCAAACCAAATGGAACAAATGTGAACTCATAATGCCCATAACATGTGTGAAATGTTGTCTTATGAATGTCTGCATCTAATATGCACAACTGATGGTACCCTAACTTGAGATCAATTTTGGAGAACACTTTCGCTCCCCGCATCTGATCAAACAAGTCATCAATTCTGGGGAGTGGATAACGGTTCTTTATTGTGACCTTGTTGAGCTGTCTGAAATCAACACAAATTCTGAGAGAACCGTCCTTCTTTTTCACAAATATGACTAGTGCTTCCCAAGGAGATACACTAGGATGAATGAGACCCTTCTCCAAAAACTTCTCTAACTGAATCTTGAGCTCATGAAGCTCTGGACTCATCATCTGATAGGGTGCCCTAGAAACTGGTGCTGATCTAGGTACTAAATCAATGGTGAAATCCACATCTATGTGGGGTGGTATCCCTAGAAGCTTGCCTAGAAACACATCGGCATACTCCCTCAAAACTACATGATCATCCAAGAGTGAATTCTCTAGAGTGCTCTCTAATCGGTCACTGATGGTGATAACAAACAATTGACAACCCTTATGCATGCTTTGCTTGAGTTTCTTAGCCAAGATCATGCGCAAAGAGATAGGCCTTATTTCTGCAATCCACCTTAGCTCAATGAGCCTCGAGCCAATCCATACCCAATACTACCTGATATGATCCTAGAGGGATAACTCATAGGTCAAGTGTAGTGGAGAAGGCTCCTAAATCAAGTATGCAACTATCCACATACAAGTCCACGACGAGCTTAGCCCCAGAGGCCAACTCAACCTACCAACTATCTGATTACTTAGCCAACACTAACCTACACTGGTCCACTATAGAATGTGCTATAAAATAATCTAAAGCACCTGAATCAAAAATTACTGAGATAGAAATACCCCTGATAGTACATGTCGTCTCAATGACTGTGGCCTGATGCTCGGCCTGGCAGTTGTCAACCGCTGCATATACATGATGGGTACATCCCACGTCAGCCACCATCTGATTAGATCTAATGGCTCTCTATGCATCCATGGTATTGGGTTTGTGTGGGCACATACGCACATAGTGATTAAGATATCCACAAATGAAACATCCTCCTATACCCCTCTGAGATGGGGTCCCTCCTGTACTCTGGTGTACTAATCCTGCCGATCCAACCCTAACAGACTACTATGTGCGAGATGGATGTACCTGCTGAGTACCCTACCTCCTATCCTTGGCTCCACCAAAACCTCCTCTAATGCCAACTCTCTGAAATATTTGAGTCTTCCTAGCCTTTTGCTACTGGTGGCCATGACGTTGCGTCTACTGCTACGAGTGTGGTGGAGCCCTCATGGCTACTGGTGGAGGCCAAAATCATCCTCTAGTGGGTGGTGCTATACCTCGTGACCTCTGACTCTGGAAGGCCTGTATCCTCTCCTAAAACTTTCTCTTATTTCTATCTCGGTGCTCCTGTGCCTTGGTCCTATTCTCCTCATCTAAGTAGGCCTTCTCAACAGCCTTCTCAAATGTGGGAGGGGATAACATCCTAACTGCTCCTACTATATTTGCATTAAAGCCTTGAATAAACCTATTAACCTACAATTTATCATCTTGTAGGTAGTTCACATACTGCAGAAGATCTAGGAACCTGCTCTCATACTGTGCTATCATGCCAGATCCCTGTCGTAAGTCGTGAGATTCATCGATCTTCTTCTGCATGAAATTTTCTGACATATAATGAGCCCTGAATCACTCCTCAAACATCTCCTAGGTCACTATCTCTCAAATCAGATGGAGCTTCTGCTCCTCATTCCTCCACCAAACACCTACTACGTCTTCGAGGAGGTGTATAGCGAACCTTTCCTTGACATTACTCTCGTAAGAGTGTAAGCCAAAGAAACTATACAAGCTAAGGAGCCATGACTCAGCCCCAAAGCCATCTGTAGAGCCAGTGTAGGTGGGCGGCTACAAGTGAAGTAGATCCTTGATCACACTCCCTGTATCCTGATCTTGGTGATGTATTCTAACAGGTGAAAGGGGTCACCTGTCCCCAAATGGTCCCTTGAGACTGAGTGAGCAGCTACGACGGTGCGAGGCTACCCTCTCGTGATGAATGGAAGGGCTACGTGACCTCTCCTACCTTAGTGTATCATTCTCTGGTGGATCTGAATGCGCGTCCTCACCTATTAGCTCCTCATCTCCTAATGGAATATCCTCTCTTGCCTCCTACGGTGGTGGAAGACGTTGTTGCACAACGCCTATCAGCTGCTGTAGGACCTTTAATATCTAAGGCCCAAATTTGGGTGTCGGTGGCTCTCACGTAGGTGCACTATGCCCCAAGGCTCTAGTTGATCATCCCCTCTTGGGTGCCATCCTATACATGAGGTGGGCGAAGAGGTTATTAAATGGTTTTGGAAAATGTTTAGTTATTTTATTTGTTTATTTATTTTTAATGTTATCACCAATATTGTTAACTGGTTGATTAATTACCCAGAGTGTCCACGTGTACGAACTTCTGCTCTGATACCAAATGTAATGCCCCACCTCAGGACATTGGAAATTAGACCAATAAACCGGTTAAAAAAAAAATTAGAAGGGGAACTAAAGTTCTACTTACCCCTTTTTATTAATATTTAATTCATATTAATTATTAATTTCCGAAGTTACCTAAACATTAGCCCATCACAACTTGCTTATTTCATTCTACTAAGTATTAATTGAGATCACCAATCTAATTAAGTTTACACAACCTTTTAAATAAATTTAAACTTCCCTTTTTGTTATTTAATTAGTTTTCCCCTCTTTATGTTTAATTTTGCCCCCACATCCCCTTTTAATTTTATTTTCCCCAAACCCATTTAAAAATTGACTCATGACTTAAAGGTGAACAAGTTTATTTGTGAGCCCTTGGATCTAAGTAAATTTTGGCCCTTGATTTGAAATTTGCCCTAACTGGTGGCTCTAAACATGTTGATTCTTTCTCTCATCTCTTTTCTCTTCCATTTCTCTTCTCATTTTGAAAGGTGTAGGTTTCTGGGAGAAGCTCATTGACATGTTCAAGAAGAGGAATCTCATGGGTTTTCCTTCTGATTTTACATTCTTAGTTTTGTTGATTTATATATATACAAATATATCAATAATATCTATATATATATAAACGGCTTGGGTTTCCTACATTCTTTTTTGGGTAGAAATATAGGGGGCGGATTTGATAGGGGAACCTGTTTTGGCCATAGTTTGGAGGGTTGTGAAAGCAGAGAGGGAGGGACAGATTGGAGTAAAGAGAGGTCAGGTGTGGCGTGGAGGACCAGGAAGGAAGTATCGGTCAGGGGGGTGTGCGACGGCGCAGAGGAAGGTGTCGTGGGGACAGACAGCGGAGGGGCAGGTTGGAGGGAGCTACAACAGTGGCAGCATAGGAAATGGCATTGGACAAGCCGTCAGGGGGCGGAGCAGGGAGGCGGTGGCCAGGTGTGTGTGGGGGCAAGGTTCGGCCCTCCCCCAGGGAGGCAAACAATACTTGGAGTGGCCAAAACAGATGGGGGGGGAGTCACTTTGTCTTCCCCCCCTTACAAACTACTTTTTTTTGGGTATTTGAAAACAAGTTTTTTAATTAAATTCATATATGTAAATATATATGTGTGTGTGTGAGTGTGTATATATATTTATATATAATATTGTAACATATATTATGTATATTATATATATCATATAATATATACAGATAATAACAATAATATATCCATATATAGATATATATATATCCAAAAACTATCTATATGGATACATTTTACACATATAAATCTATAACACATATTACTCAAAGTAGATATAATAATTAAGCTAAGGCTATATACCCCCCCCCCCCCCCTTTTTTTTTAAATTCTGAATATGGTTCTTTTTCTTTTGTACACAATGATAAAATGATGATGATGATATGCAGGTCTTATCAAAATCTTTGCCGACATTGTCAATCATGTATCACATCAAATTTGATGCAAAAATGAACTTACAAATTCTCTTTATTCACAAAAAGTGACTTTCCTCTATCACTCCACTATCAAAAGAAGAAATCCCCACCATGGTATTTCAAATGTTGCTACATATACACAGAAATTAATTTCATAGATGGCAGAGGTAATCAAGATAAATCAGAGCATATTCCATTGGATCAATTTCTTCTTTGAATTCATAACTTGTAGAGAAGATACTTTCTTTACTAAGGAAAACTAAATGTTTGATTCTGTTAGATTTATCCCAAGTGCCAATGACTGTTACAACTTTTTAAAAACTATTTTGGAACTTTATCAATTCATCTCCACTAAATAAGCTTGATTCACAAATATTGTCAAATGTATGGTATGGAGAAGAATACAAACATGGAGAATGTTTAGAGAGTAATAGTTTGAGATATGAAAGATATTCATGTCCACAATTATATCCAATTTCTTCTTCATATATTTGTGTATGCAATCAAATGTTTTGTATCAAAGGAAATGCTAAATCTCCTACAATGATTTCATGAATTCAGATTTGCTTCACATATCAAACTATACAAAAATACATGGACTTCCCAAGAAGAATAATATTCTTTTATACAATTAATGGAGGATAAGTGTACTATTTCCTTGATTGATTCCAAGATGGTTACAAATTACTATAAGAAGGATTTTACATGGTTGTACAATTTCTTTCCTATTCTTGACTCTCTAAGAATTTTTCCTTACATTTGTATCAAGTGCTTTTATCACATTTTTGAGATCAAACCAAACAAAAATTGTTATTATCTCCATTTACGTTCCAATTTATCCACCTCTCGATGTTCAAGGAATTCAACATGAGAAGAATCCTATTTCTTTTCCACCCAACCATAGTCAACATTACATAATCTTCCCAAGGTGGTGGTGTCTTGAGTAGCAGGAATATGAACTGGTTTAAAGCTCTCTTGTGAAAGATGACTACCATGTTTCAACTTGCACAAGAATGTGGGTGAAAGGGAGTGATACATCCATGATAAAAACTTTGACATATTATGAGATATAGACTCTTGAAATTATTATATTCACTTAAATCAATATGGAACCCGAGTTGAACTTGTATCACTAATGGGGAAGATATCAGATAACTTGTCTATTACATTTGTATCCTTTCAATCCAGTCTGGTGTAAAAAAACATTCCTAATTCATTGAGCCCTCCTTAATTCTCCACCCTTTCCAATATCTTTCAAGGATGGAGGCGGTCTTGAAAAATTAAGATCTTTTGTGTGGAAGTAATATGAAGCATATGTTTCAGTTGTTCTCCATATTACTTTGATTTTCCATTGTCGGTATTGGTGTTGAACATAGGTTGTTTTATGTTTAATTTTCGTTTGCCAATTCTGACTCCTTTTCTCAATTATCTAAGTTTCTTCTTTCTTCTTTTTTGTTATAACCTCTAAAGCATTTCTTTTGATAAGACTGGGTTTTTTGAATAATGAAAATAATTTCTTTCCTGATGGTAGATCTTGAAATATTTCATTTTGTGGACTATTGATTATTGGAATTTCTCCCTTTATGGCAGCATGGAAAATTCTTATGTATATTTTATTATGGATAACTCATTTAGTATCATAATACATTATACGATAACATAAGTTTCGGCTCCTATGGAGGTTTCTATGGATATTAGGTACTAATTTATGAACTAAATTCTGGGATTTTAAGGGTGTAGATGGTCTATCCTTCATTATGTCTAACATATGATTATCCCTAACAAGGATAAATGATAATCATAAATACTTTTTCCAAACTTACACTGGAAAATTAATTTCCCATCGACCTCTAGGATGCTGATTTCTTCAATAAAATTTTAAGAGTCACTAATATCTCCTTCCTTATTCCAGATGGGATTAAAAAATTCACATCCATATATGATACAATACTACGCGGTAATTCATGTAGTCTTACAATCTCCTTGAAAAAAAATTCACAATGTTAGTCGTAACACTAGTTTTCCTACAAGATAATAAATGTGTCATCTTTTAAACCATGTCAACAATCATAAATATTGAATCATTTCCTCTTTGTGTCTTAGGCAATCTAAAACTAAATCCATATATATATTTTTCCGCAGTCTCTCTCGAATAGGAAATGGTTGATATAATAATGTATTTTGAATTTTCCCTTCAATCAAATGACATATGGTTGACTGTAAAGAGCACGCACTAACATACATGGCTCTTTACGTTCCCACCACCCTCAAGAACAACCAAACAAAGAAACCAAAAGATGTTTATCCCCCTTACGTTTAAGCCACATAAAACACGTGGAAAAGGTAATGACGACGTGTAATGGATGATCTGAAGTGGCTAGGCGGTGTATGCATCATCATTTTTCCATATTTTATAGTGCAAATTTGAAACATTTGTCAGGTTCTGAAATCCCCTCCACTTCCCTATGCTATGCGCTAATAGAAATGAAGAAAGCATAATATTAAAAAAATTTATCTGGTTTGTTGGGAAAGGGAAAGCATTTTTCATAGTCCTAAGCTCCTCTTGGCACCTGGCTTCTAAATTTTATACACATCTGAACTCTTTCGCAGGGATGATCCTGAGTGTGAGTCTACAACAAGATGATGGGTATGAAATTTTTCCCATTTTCATGTGCATGGATTATTTTAACTTGCCGATTTATGCATGTTTTTATTATCTATTCTTGTGAGCCACTGTTATAGTCAAACCAAGCTTGAAATAAAATGATAAAAGTGTCTGATTTTCCTTCGTCTCTTTTGCAATGAATGTTTAGAAACTATCTATCATCACCTAATTTTATAATTTACTTTCCCCCAATCTAGCTATGGGTGTAAATAGAGCTTTGTATACTAGATGCACTGAATTTACTTTACCCCAAGTCCTTATTACCTGTCAACTAATGTATTTTTCTAAAGGCACAAGCCCTACTGGAGGCTTAAAAGGATTTGAAGGAAGTGGGCTTGGATGGTCATGATACTGCTAAATTCGTTTTAGGATATGCCAAGGAATTACTTCCCAAGTACAAAAATGTATTTTTCTTTGTTATCAACTATAAAACAAAAGACTATGATTATGCCAGAATCTATTATCGCCTTTCATATAATGTAAGTCATTTGTAGGTTTTTCAGTACCCATAAGACAGTCAAGTATGGTCAAGTTACAAAGATCATGTAATACCCTCTTATTATTTACCACTCTTCCAGGAGTTGGTTGAAGCAAAAACATAGGAAAAAACAAATGTGTAGACCCAATATTTTACTACGTAGAAGGATTGACTTGAAAACTATTTGAACAAATACCTCAAATGTGTTGGTCATTGTGTGTCAGTGTTGTCATTGATGTCAAGTCCATTGATGGAAAATGATTTCATGAGGTCATATGAGTCTCCATGAGGTGTCAATCAAGGTCAAGTATGAAGATTGATTGGTAGTGACAAGATTTGGTGAAGTTCTATGGTACTTTGGAGCATGGTTCAGTGTGTATAGTCATGTTTTGAGTCCTACCCAGTTGGTATGAGGTAACTCATGATACTATAGGTGTGTTATAGGTGTTTATGAGTCTATAATGCATCATCATGGTATGTTCATGATGTACATGGCTTGAGTCAGGGCATTTCAAGCTTATTCCTAGCCCTGGAACATGCAGAATGGTATGGAGGCTTGAGATTTAGTGATGATAAGTCATGATGGAACATGGTAGCAGCATGGTGAAAATTTACATGAGGTGCATGATGAGTTTCAGGTCATATTTCAAAGTTATAGTGCATGTATGATGGTCCTTGGGAAGCAAACAGGTGAAGAACAAACAAAATAAGACAAGTAATTCTTAATGAATAAAGTGTTTCAGACCTATTTGGTATAGATGGTGATTATGGACATTGAGAGGATGTTTTCATGATGCTTCATGACAATTTTCACATCATTCTGAAGAAGGAATTGTAAGATATTTTTTTTTGTAAAATTGGGTGATTTAAAGTGTGATTTCGTGTTACCTTCTGATGCTCACTGTGAATTGTATGCTTTACGTGGAACCTAAATATTTTGAGGGATGTTTTTACATGGAAATAATAAGGTTTACCAAAAATAATGAGGTGGTTTGATCACCACATTTTTATGAACGATCGTTAAGAAGATACATTGCTTTGAAACCCTAACTAAACCCTAGCTAAAAGTGAATTGGAGAAAATTGAGTATATTGAGTCTGTCTTGATTGGTTTTACAAATGTGATGATTGGAGGTTGTGTAGAACTCCTCCATATTTCCATAAATTTGTATTAGAGCATGTGACAGTATGTGGGCCCCACCTGAAAATGCATGTTTCTAAAGTTCAGTTTTTAGAAAAGTTCTCCAAAGAAGGTATGAAATAAATTGACATTGTTTTTATCCCTAGAGTTGTAATATATTTACATGATAGTTTCAGATCATGGTTAAGGTCCTAAATGGTAAAGTTTTCCCTATTTATGAGGATTGGTTTTTGGTCAGTTTGGAGCAGTTTGTAGTAAAAGTGGAATTTTAGGATCTACAAGTGGAGTTAGGAATTGATTCAAGTTGTGTTGTGTTATTGGTTCTAAAATATTTTCGATTACATATAAAAATTATGTTTTTGATAAGGGATGAAGAATTTATGACCTATTCTTTGAGGGTCAAATCTGGAGGATGTTTGGTCTAACATGGTCTCAAGTAACTTCACGAATTAAGGTGATTGATCTAAATTCTTCATGATGTTTGAAGGTTTTTGAGTACATATACAACATGTATAAGGGTGTTCCATGCTTTTTTTAATCTTGGAAGTGTGTTTGGAGGTGATGGAGCAAGTTGATCTCAAGCTTGGTTCTTGAGTCTTAGAAGCCTAAAGGAGATGTTTAGAATATGGACATGATTAGAGCTCTTCCACTTGGATTTGGAAAGAAACGTAAGATGTTATGGAAAGTAGATTCAGATGGATTTCCAATGGTATAATTTTTGTCTCATGATGATGGGATTTGATAGGTCAACCAACTCAATTTGTGAAGAAGAAGGTTTCTTGCTTCTCAAAACAGGATTGTTTTTGCTAGAAGATTGAGGTAGATGATGCATGAGATGGATTATTTGATCCTTGATATCATTTGGAGAGTGAATAGAGATTATTTTTTTTCCTACTAAATGCATTTGGAGTTCTTGAAAGTGGAAGAAAGGGTGCAAACCAATTGAGTTTCTAAAACAAATTTTTGGGCAGCTCTGTTTGGTGAAGAAAAAATTCAGTGTGGATTGCACACATGGATGTGAGCTTTATATATGTCAAGAGGGGATTCCAATGAGTGATTACATGTCATATTTTAGTTGTTCTTAGGTGTTTTTGAGGCCCAAAGGTGAAGACAGAGTGATGGAGACAACTATTTTGAGAAGGATATATGCCTTCTTGGGTTGGTTATGATAAATTTAATTGGTGCAAGATAATTAATGACCATTAATGATTTATTTCATATTACACATATACTATGAACCTTGGAGATTGAATAATCATGGTTTTGGCATTTTTGGTCTTAGCTCATTTAGGTGATGGGGTTTTGAGCTAGTTTTGTACATGTTTGTTGGTTTTGGGCATGACCGGCCTATATGGGTCCAATGTGAATATTTTAATGAATGTATTGGGATTTTTTAAGTTTTTTTTTAACTAAATGATGGATACCAACTTTATTTATGTTTTTAAACTTGAATATGGTATAAATCAAGGGTTTGAGTTCAAATTTGAACTAATTGTGCATGGGGGAAAATTGTGAGCCAAGGGAGAAATAAAAATAGGTATGAGGGCATGAAATTAGAGCTGAGGATTTTGGAATTTTTTAAAATAATTTTAGATAACATGAGTGTGAGTGTTTAAATCTAAATCAATGCATGAAAATACAAGTTTTAGCGAGTTAAAGGAATGAGGGTTTGAAGGTGCATGTGTGATCTAAAATGCCACTGATATATATTCTTCATAATATTGTTGAGTTTTTTCTTTATAATATTAGGGGGTTATAGCCTCCTTTTTGAATGGGTGCTTCACTAAATTATGGTTTAGTGTTTCTTATAGTGTTAGTGCTCTACTAAACTATGGGTCAATTATCCTTCTGAGGTTGGTGCCTCACTAAATTTAAAACATAGAAATATAAAGTTTTTGTTTCAGTGGGTTTTCTTCCCCGTCATGGTTTCCTATTTAAATATTGTGTCTATGTGTTATCTCTTATGTGTTATGGTTATTTGAATGTATTGTGCACACATAATAAGCTATTGTTGAATATATATTAATAGATGGATGTTAATAGATGATGAAATTAAATGGGAAATGAAATAATAAATTTTTAGGAATGATTCACCCCCCATTCTCAGTACATTGTGATTTGGGTCCTTAAGAAATAATTTTAATCACTTGAAGAAGATCCTAGAAGTACAAGTTATGGGTAACACCTCAGATGTTGAAGAATCCCTAAGGAAGAAGTGTGAAATTTTTAAGTCCCTAATCTACAAGTTGCAAGATCAAATTAGTTTCATGGAGAATGATCGTGTTCAAGCCATCAAAAGACTATAATCTCAAGTTTAAAGTATGTCTAAAGTACTAAAGGAAAAGGAATATACTTGACTCAAGTATGGAGATAAGTTTAAGGCTTTGGAATCTGGTCTTAAAGATGATTCTAATAGGTTGAATATGTATAAGAAGTTATAAAAAAGTTCTAAATTTCTTGGTGGAATTTTCAATGTGTAAAGAGATGTTAGTGACAAAATAGGTATAGGATTCATAGGTGAACATGTGAAGAAAGATGATGAATATGGTCCAAGATCTCAAGAAAACATGAAGGTGATCAAGAAGGCTAATCCAAAAAAATTTAACTCTGCTACAAAACCTAATGCTATGAGGTATGGTTCTTTATTTAATATTCATTGCTCTATTTTTAATGGTTTTTTTTCATGAAGATAGGGATAAAAAAAAAATATCTCTAAGCATGAGCACTCATGGAATGGTAGCAGCTCTTTCAAGGGTCAATGTTATTCATGTTTTTAGTATGGCCATAAGGTATCTAAATGTGGTTAGAATCTCAGTATATATGAGCCTAGAATATGGAAGAATGTTATGTGACACACATGTCACAAATAAGGGCATGTTGTTAGATCTTGTAAAAAAATTAAATATCCTAGAGTCTACAACAGGTTTCAAGCTCCTAATGGGATAAATGGAAGAATTTTCAAAAGGAAAAATAGCCCTATGGATGATTCTAAGGTAGAGAAGGATGTTTATAAGCTTGAGGAAAATAAATAAGACTCTAAATATTTCAAATACATCAAGGAGAATAATGATCAAAGTGTTATGATGGAGAAATCAGATTTGTCTATCAGTTGAGGTGAAGTATTTCCTAAGGATGACAAGGATGTAAAGGAGAAATAATTAGTGATATATAAGGGGTAGTAAATATCCTTTAGATTACCAAGGTATGTTAATATGATCAAGAAGTAAACAATCTAGTTTTTCAAGCCTAGCTCAAGTCAAGAAGGACTATTAGCGCTAGTTGAAAAAGAGAAAGTGAATGAAGAACATAATGAGCAAACATATAATATCCAATCATAATATGAAGGGTTTATAGATGAAATTACTATTTCAAAAGGATCATCCAAGATCTAAAAGTTATAAATTGAGGATATTGGAATATTTGAGGTCACTTGATGCTTATATATTTTTCTAAAAAAATCAATGAGCCTTAAGTGCCTTCTCTAAGCTTCTAGGAGGAATTCTTCATCTTAAGGAAACATGAGTTAGTCTTAAAGTTGTATCATCATCTTCTGTTTCTACCCTCGGTACTAATAAGGTATGGTTTTGTATTATATGTCATAGTGTCATCATGGAAAGTGTTTGAGTCTATGCCTAAGGTATCTTGTGTTGCTCAAAGTGTGTATTTAAATTTGAATGTGGTTGAGAAGCTTTAAGATCATTTTTGTCATCCGTCTAAAGTGTGTACAGGTAGTATTCATTATGATTAGTGTTGAGATCTATCATGAGGTTTAATATCATGGTATTATATGATGTAAAAATTCTCTAGATGTCTTAAGGCCCTTGTTAATCCTTGGTCATGATTATCCATCAAAAGGATTTTGTGGCATCAAAGTCTTTGTAGTAGAAGTTTAATTCTAGGTTGTGGAATGGTGTCTCAAAGGTATATCTTTGGATAAGCCTATTAGGTCTATCATAAGCCCTCCATGTCACTTTCGTGAAGGTTTTTCTTCTATAAATATTAATTTTTAATGAAACATGGTTATTGAAACTTAGTTAATGGTATGAGAATGCACAATATATGTGTCCATGTATGTATAATATTCAATAACAAGAGTATCACTGGCAAGAGTCCTATTTCATGATTCTGGTCTAATAAAGTCTTGGTCAGTGTTATAAGTTATTGAGAAGTTAAGTAAATATATTTGAGGATATGTATCATAAATTTTTCTCCCTGAATGTATTAAGGAATTTATGTCCCAAGTCAATATGTGAATGAAAAGAGTTTATAGTTCTACGAAGTTGGAAAAATTTTAATCTAGACCCAAGTTTTTTAATGAGGTCAAAGTATTTTCATGAGCAAGGAGTATGGTGGAGTTTTAAAGATGATGAATACTTTTCTCAAGGTCTCAAGGATTGAAGACACCATGCCAATCCATCATCAGACTGATTCTAAAGGTTTAAAGTCTGAGTGAAGCAATCTGGGCCTACATCAAAATATGAGAATGGACGTCTTCAAAGGTGGTTTCTATCAAATTTTAGTGTTCCTTGTCTCTATAAGTATGATACAATTATTGCCATAAGGTATTATAATTGTTTTAATGCTTTAAATTATTTGAATTCAAGACAAGGGTGGAATGCATGACAAGACTTGTAAATATGTTTCAGTTCTAGTCTAGAATATGAAGTGGTTTATGTTAACATTGTTTAATCCATGTAATAAATTTGGTATATGTTGATATGTCCTGCCATAGTTAGTTTTAAGCCCTATATTAGTTATCAATGCTTGTCAAAGACAAAGGGAGTTAGGTGATAATGTTCAAGCAAAATGTTCTCTATTCTAACAAGATTTTTCATATGTGCATGGCTTCATGGGAATGCTACAGGTGTGAAGAGCTTGAGATTTATATCTTTGAAGGTTTGTGAGACATTAAGGAGACATGATGTGGATGATTCTAAGTGTGATTAATGACTCATTAAGGATGAATGAATATTCTCAGGGTATTGAAAAAGGGTGATAAATGGTAAGGTTGACTCAATAATAGTGAGACATAGGTTTGTAGAAGAAATAAAGAGGTTCTTTTCCCCAAGGAGAGAAAGGTTTACCATGCTCATAGTTTTTGTGTGTTTTTCAAAGTGTTAAAAAATTGTATGAGTTAAAGAGGCTATGAGAAAAACCTACAGGGTATGTGATGTTGAGAAAAGTGCTTTGATTCTGTGTGAATGTCCAAAATAGAGAATCAAGTTCTAGTCACTGAGTATGTGGAAATATCAAGATTATTTAAGTACAAATCGACCATAATATGACTCTATTAATCTTCAGAACTAAGAATGGTCTATTGAAATATGTGCGTAAGTTGGTAACAAAGTTGATTAATCAAATAATGAAGCAAACTCCTCAAACAAGAAATAGTGAGCTACATGATTTTAATTGAGATCTGGGTAGTACAAGTTGACAAAGTTTCAAGGAGGCTTGAATGGTTACTCATGACTAAAGTTTAAAGTTGAAAGAAATTATTTTGATGACTCATGGTGAATAGATTATGATGGATCATCTCTCTTGAATATGTGAAGAAAGTTACAATACATGAATATTATTATAAAAAAAATTACTTTGAAAAAGGTAATAAGTAAGCTACATGTATGTGAAGGTCAATCTCATGTGTGTGAACTAAATTCATTTAGTTATTGAAGACATGTGTAGAGTTCAAGGTGAGTCATTTTCAGGTGTATAAGATGCCTAAGAGGATTGTATGAGAGATTACTATGTTGTAGCAGTGCACTAAAAGTCTATAATAAAGCTTCAAATAAGACTCATGTGGAATATTAAAAGAATGGAAAGGTTTTATAAGGATAGATAAAAAATTTGAACTTTATTAAAGCATAGTGTTCCTAACCAAGGTATGTTGTAACAGAGATAGGATGCCCAAGCCATGGACTGAGAATGAGTAAAATAACATGTTATAGGTATATGAGGCCTATCAACGCAAGAAGAGTCTATCATGATCTTGAATCAAGTGCATATGGTGTCTAGGTGAACTAGAAAGGAAAATTAAATCATGATTATAGGTACAAAAATTGAAGAGTGAGTTATATCGGCATGATGAATTCATAAAGTTTAGAAATATGATTGTGGATACTAATAAGTGCTTCAGGGAAGTGGGGATTTTATTAACCCCTTCCCATGACTTATGAGCAAGGTAAGTACTCAAGTTTTTGTATTCTCAGTGAGTAATAGGGTGTATAAAACCAGGGGGTATTTGGAGACTTTTTTGCATCATTGGGTTGAGTATAGATCTTGGAGAAGTTTGGTCAAAATTTGTTGAAGATGTTTTTTAGGGACAAGTTGTTCTAAGTCAATTTTGTAATCTTTGGAGGTAAAACTAGTTATTTTTTAGATGACTCAGACATAGAAAGAGATGTATGACAAGAATGAAGAAAAAAAAGAGGAGTATTAGTTCAAGGGGAGCTATGTTAAGGCTCATTACAGTTCTATGGATACTTATATGCTACTGAAGAAAGCCAAAATGAGAGATTTCAGTTCCAGAGGGAGCTATTTAAGTCAAGTAAGTCGTGTTTTGCATTGTTTTCATATGTTGTATTTTTCCAAGTAGTGTCATCATTGTATGATTTTTCATATATGTCAAAGGGGGAAATAAGAATCATAAACATAGAAAAGAGTAAATTATGTGTGTTTGGTTGTATGGTTACCATTAATGTTTTTGAAGGTGGTTATAAACAATGATAAAGGGGGAGATTGTCGTTCATTGTGTTTTTTTTCATTGATTTAAAGTACATTGATGGAAAAGGGTGTCATGATTTCATATTTGTTTTCATGAGGTGTTATTCAAGTGTCAAACATGAAGGTTGATTGGTAGTGATGGGATTTGGTGAGTTATCAAGGTGTTTTGGCATGGTTCCAACTCATATAGTCATAGTATGAGTTCTCTTTAGTGGGTTGAATGTTATCATGAGGTCAAACATGGTTGGTATGATGTTTCAAGGGTGTGTAAGGGTCTTCATGAGGTCAACAAGGTCATTTCATGAGGTCTCATGGTTATGTAAGGTCATTAGAAACCTATTCCTAGCCCTAAAGGATGCAAAATGAGATGGAGGTATGAGATGGAGGTAATAAATATTTTCCAAATATATTTGAAACATGGTGACACTATATATGAGGTTTATGGTTAGTTTCATGTTAGTTTTTAGAGGTTAGGTAGTGTTTCATGCTCCTTGGGAAGCAAGAAAGTGAGAAATAGGAAAGTTTACATAGGTAAGTCTTAATGGATAGATATTTCAAGAAATATTTATGCTAGATAGTGAGTATGGAAAATTAGAGGATGTTATCATGATGCTTCATGAAAATATTTAGGTCAAAGTGAAGAATATTTTTTAAGATATGTCAGTTATGGAAAATCTGGGTTTCTAGAGTGAAGATTTGAAGCAAAAGAAGACCTTTCAATGCTTGTTTTTTACTGTGTTCTTTGCATGGTGACCTAATCTATTTGTCATATATTTTAAGGCTAGTTATGAATATTTTCCAAAAATAATGAGGTGTTTTGATCCTCACTTTTTTATGAATGATCATTATAAAGATAAGTTGCTTTGAAACCCTAGCTCAAAGTGACTTCAGAAAAAGTGAGTATACTGAGCATTTTTTATTCCTTTTTCTAAAATGATTATTGTATTTTGTAGATTAATCCATCTTTTCAGAAAGGTAAGATAGTGATTTTGACAGTATGTGGGCCCCACTTGAAATTTTTTGTTTATGAAGATCTTCAGTTTAAGGAAATATTGTCCAAAGGAGTTGTAAAATAAATTGAAATTAATTTTTATCCCTTGATTTTTTTTATATATTTCCATGATATTTTTAAATCACAGTTGAAGTTTAAAAGGTCAAAGTATGCCCTATTTATGAAGACTAGTTTTTGGGGCAGTTTGTGGTAAAAGTGGAATTCTAAAAGCTACACAAGGAGTTAGGAGTCCATTCAAGATTTTTGTGATCTTGGTTTTGATATATTTCCAATGATCTATAAAAATTGTGTTTTTTATATGGAATGAATAAGTTATGACCTATCCTTTAAGGGTCAAATCTAGAGGATGTTTGATCTAACAAGGTGTCAAGTAGTTTCATGAGTTAAGATGATGATTATGATTTTTTCATGCTTCTTTAAGGATTATAAGTGTTTATAAATAATTTATAAGGGTGTTTCATTTTTTTTTCAAGTGTGGAAGTGATTTTTGAGGTGATGGAGCAAGTTAAGCTCAAGCGTGGTTCTTGAGTCCTAGAAGGCTAAATAAACAGTTTTCATAGATAGACTTAGTTGAAGGCCTTTCACTTGGAGTTGGAAGGAAATGTGATATGTTCTAGAAATTTTATTCAGATATATTTCCAATGGTATATGGTTTTTCTATTGATGATGATGTTTAACGGGTAATTCAACTTAGTTTGTGAAGCAGAAGGATTGCTTATTTTCAGGACAAGACTACTCAGGATGAAAGAATGAGGTATATGAGGCAGGAGATGAATTATTTGATGATTTTTGTTAGTTGGAGAGTGAACATGGATTAATTTTTTTCCTAATGAAGTCATTTTTAGGTCTTTTAAGTGATATAAATGGTTAAAACAAGTCGAGTTTGTAAAACTACTTTCTTGGAAGCTCAATTTGGTGCAAAGAAAAGTTGGTGTGGTTTTCACATATGAATGTTTCATGATATATAACATAAATGGATGTTATGTAAATTTATTTAGGATTCCAATGAGTGTTTAAATTCCATATTTGAGTTGTTATTTGGTGGTCTTGAGGCTTGAAGGTGAAGACAAGGTGCTAGAAATAATTGTTTTGAGAAGGATATGAGCCTTCTTGAGTTTGTTATGATACATTTGATTGGTTGAAGCTAATTAACAACCATGGATGATGTTTTTATGAAATATTACAAATATATGATGATTATTGGAGCTTTAATAATCATGGTTTTGGAATTTTTGTTTTTAGCTCATCCATGTGATGGGGTTTTGAGCTAGTTTTGTCCATGTTTGATTGTTTTGGGTATGGCTGACCTATATGGGTTCAATGTGAATGTTTTAATGAATTTATTATTAATTTTTAAAGTTGTACCAGTCAAAATAAAATATGGATACTGAATTTCTTTATGTTATTGAAGTTGAGTAGGGTATAAAACAAGGGTTTGAGTTTAAATTTGAACTAGTTGTGTACAGGGGGAAAATGTGACCTAAGGGAGAAAGAAAAACATGTATGAGGGAATGAAATAATATCTGAGAATTTTTGAAGAAATATGAATAAGGTTATATAGCATGAGTACAAGTGTTTGAATCCAAATAAGGGCATGAAAATCCAAGTTTGAGCTAGTTGAAGGAATGAGGGTTTGAATGTGTGTGTGAGATGAAATTGTGATCTCCATTAGTTGTGTAAGAAAAAAAAATTATATATCTTCATCATTAGATGGTTGAGTTAGTGCTTGATCATATTAATGGTTTGTATCCTTCTTATGGAGTGGGTTATTCACTAAATTATGGGTTGGTTTTCCTTTTAGGGTTGGTGCTCTACTAAAATAGGGGTTGGTGCTCCTTATAGGGTTGGTGCTCCTTGTGGGTTTGGTGACTTACTAAATTTTAAACATAGAAATATACAATCTATGTTTTAGTGGTTTTTCTTCCCCGTGAGGGTTTCCCACTTAAATTTTTTGTCTATGTGTAATCTCTCATGTTTTATGGTTATTTGAATGTATTGTGCACACCTAAAAATCTATTGTTGAATATATATATGAATGGATGGATGTTAATGGTTGTTTAAATTAATGGTAAATGAAATAAGAAATTCGTAGGACTAATTCATCCCCCAAGTCCATTGTGCTTCCAACAAAATTAACACACTTATGTATCTCCCACTCCTCTTGAATACAAAACTAATGAATTTGATAAAAAAAATTAACTATTTCACATACACATGATTTTACTGTTGTTTGTAATACTCCCATTGAATTTGAAATAAATTATCCTTCTTGCAACAATAATGTTTCTACTATTAATTTTTAATACAATAATGATACAAATGATTACATTCATATTATGCATTCTATGGATGATACAACTTGAATTTATACTTCTCCTCTCAAAACCAAATGTAGTGATGCTATTTTTACTTATCCTCTACTACTTGTATATAATAATGTGCATATTGATGGATTTGTTAGAAAAAAATAACATGTTTCTTCTTTAGTTGCATATTATACACATAGTCTAGTTTCCTCTCCTATAATGAATGTTATGCTTGTAGATAACAAAAATACTCCTGTAGAACCTAAATATATGATCAAGCTCATAGAGAATATAATTACACCTTACAAGAACTTACCCCACATTTAATTTAAATGAAATAGTGTTCCTATAGTCACTATTAATAGTAATATATAACCCTTAAATAATCCTTTAGATTTTAATTCCATACCTCCTCTAGAGGTCCCATCTCTTATGTATGCATTAGGATATTTGCAACAAAAATTCCATAATCTAACCATAGTAAACAAATCTTACTATGAAGACTTTATTCCAATACTATTTATGGATATCCTAATTGGTATAAAATCTTCTAATGACAATTCCTTAGGAAATTTGTATTCCTTAATTCCAATTATTTGATGGTACCTCTGATCATTATCTACATCTTAATAATTTTAGAGCACTTACGGATTCAAATAACAATGATAGATTGATTCTAAAATATTTTCCTAAGTGTTTCACAAGGGAAGCTATTTACTAGTATAGTCACCTTCCTATTGGATTTCTAAGTACATTTATAGAACTTGAAGATGTTTTCCTAGCTCACTTTAGTTACAATAAAGGCCCTAGGACTACATATGAGTAGGTACCCTATTTACATCAAGGTGAGACTAAAGCTATATATTAATATATATTAAATTTCAAATCAAACACACACTTATTATAATGTCAACCCATTGATCTATAGATGTAATATATATATATTTTTAGTTTTGTTACGACCTCTTAAAGAAGAATTACTTTACAACACTTGTGATTCATTTACCCAAGATTTTTATACATAGTATTGGCATAGATAATTATCTTACACTCCCACATTAACCTAAAAATATCGATGTGAAATTTGTAGTTGCTTCTATTATGCATGAATATGAGGCATCACTAGAATCGATACTTAATGATACTTGATGTTCTACACTGTGGTAACACATTTATAATCTAGAGCCTAAAACAAGAATTATCTCAATGGATCTCCTAGGCCTAAGTTTACACCGGTATAGTTTGACAAATCTATCGATTAACCACACGATATAATTGTTTCACTACTCGACAAGAAGTTAAGTTAGTTATCCTCTAGTGGTTACTATCCTCCACATCAGATTTAAAGAGAAAATTGAAGGCCATTTTAAAAATTTCACCATATCAATGGATACCATGATAATCATAATTACGCATTGGATTAAAATCTTCAGTTACTTGAGGAAAAAAGCATGATATCTTTTGAGACATCCTCTATTGACATATCTACTTCACCTCCTCCAAGACATCGTTTAGTACTAAGTGTTGCTCTTAATAAGAATTATTCCACTAATATATCAAGAAATTATTCTCATGATGACATTATTCCTCCATAGAATTTTCAATAACCCACCTACACATGACCGAGCATGGAGGAAAATTTTATACTAAAATTTTCACATGAGACTCATATAAGTTTTGTGGCACCATCAATGACATGTATTGTTAAGCTCAAGATTCATGTTTGATTTGCACCAAAATGCACTTTATATTTTTAGAGTGATTGAGCACACCCAAAAAAACTTTATTTCTCCATCACAATGTATTTCATACCCACATGTTAACTTCACTATCTACATCTCTTTTGACTTCTTCCATTTATAGTAAGTACCTTATGGGGTATATGAGGATCATCCTTCCTTTTTTCAAGAATAAGTTTCCTATCCCTATATTCTCATGATATCTTATGTAGAGGTTACACTCATAACACCCATCATGTCATATAGTCACTACACATATATTGATAAACCCAAAACCCATTTCCTAATCATATGATCTAGATTAACTCACACATATTCAAATTATGTTTACTATGTTTTTCTTACACATCACAAATATTACTTACCAATATTAAATAATAGACATACATCATACAATGGGAACATAGTAATATAAAATAATATACATCCATATAAAAAATAAATGAAATACATCTAACAATCATCACATAAATTTATTCATCTCATCAACTATGCTATAAAGTATATAACCAATATGCCAAACAAAATTTATCTATGAATCCAAAACCAATATATTAAAAGTATATAAAATATGCCAAGGGAATTTCCCTTATATTCACTCATCATCATCATTGCTCAAAATATGTATTGAATCTCGAGAAGTCAAGAACCTTCTTCCCTCAAAAATTCCCTTCTATCACCACAACTTATCAATCATGATCTCTTTTGATAGTTATCCAATCACTCATGTAAGGTGGAATTATCTACCAAAACCTATGCATACTAAGCATGAGACTCCAAAAATATCACCAAAAAATCCTACACCAACTCATTCCTAGGATGGGGATATGAGAGCTAGGATCACTCTTCTCAGTTCTCATCCCACTCACTCTTTAACACTAGACATGTGGCTACCACCAAAAATGGATTAAATAAACACACATGCTCATTCACTATATCATCTACTCACTTTGTCATACCTCCATTCATCACATCTCCCAAATATTTAAGTTCGATTTCCACAATGATATATCAAAAATAGTGGTCTAATATGTATCACCTTTAATTAAAACTCGACTATATCAAACATCTAATAAAGGAAAAAACAATAATTATTTCTCACTTAATCAAAACTCAAGCATCACACAATACTTATGTTTCACTACTAATACAACCACCACATCTTCAATAGGTAATATCACCTTTTTTCATCTCCTCCACCCATGGGTGGAGGCATACCTATAATACCTAGTACTCCAGGTACACCAACACTTCCTAGAGGACCTAATATAATAAGATACAATAGCATCCATCTAGCCTCTTCCAACCACTTGGCATATGATGCTTTGAAACCCGTGTCATCTTAGTCACCTAACATAACCCTATTTATATGCTACATGCATATAAATACTCAATTGATATAGAGTTGGAGTAACCTCTTGCATAATAAAAAACACCCGTGTCACACACTCATACCAAAATAGGCTCCCCATCTAGGGGAATTGATCCTTTAGCCACATGATGTGTCGAAGTTTCCAAATCTTTGCAGAATCCTTTGATGACCCTATGAATTCCCTTTATGGCCTTGAAATAATGTCTTGTTATGTTAACCTATCCAACATGGACTTATAAGTCATAGTATCAAATCCCTTCATGTCATCACCAAATTCACCATTACAATATCTGGATGGGTCCAATCTAGGAATGGCCTACATAGTGAATGCATAATAATAATGTTCTCGTAAACCCACACATGTAATAAAGTAATTAGTACTAGACCGCCACCATAGTTCTCTAATGTGAATCTATAGAGATACATGTATAAGTGAGCTAGAACAAAATGAACCCATGTATATTAGGTCCCATTCTCCTTTATCACATGAACAATCTACCACATATTGTATGTTATAGATACCCCTCTACCATCCACTACTATGAATAATTGCAATAACACATAAATAAAATTTCGTAATTGTAGAACTCAAGAACTCACCACAAAACTCAACCTAATCATGGGATCTATAATACCCCACCTCCCCACCCAAAATCTATGTGCCTATATCATATAGTAGGAAATTCCTAGGATAAACACCTATACCATATCCCCTACAATCGATAACCAAAAAGTATGATACACATCCTCTAATTTCACCATCATCTCCCCTATCAAGAGACAAAATGTGCATATATATATATATGCATTCCATCACTAACACAATGTCATAATCAAATGAATATTTAGGGTAAATTATCCCAATCCAGCCACATGTTAGAAACTAATCCTATGTAAAATTTCCCAACCTACATCATCTAAACGTAATGTAAATAATGTAATCATGTGGTGCCCTCCATGGAACTCTCTTGCATGAATATCTCTTTGCAACCACAAATACACCCCACATGTAATTATTCCACATCAATAGTGTAAAACATCATCTTACATTAAGATAATATAAATAAATTTATCCAAATGAAAATTTCTAATTATTTTCCAATCATTCAATGTCTTAGGTCATGAATGTATAGTTCTTGGTCAAAATCGTACAACTTTTGTCAATATAGTATAGTTTTGTATGATATCACCCCAAGGATAAAATTGAACCATTCGGTTTGATTTCATCACTTTATGATAAATTCAACACAATTAAAAAAAATAAAAAATTTACAACAAAATTATATGATTTCACACCAAAACACCTACACTAATTACACTTACTAACTCATGGGTCATTTATGCCTGAATAACATCTCATAACCTATTGAATCATGACCGCATGGGATCTCTCACTCATGGAATTTTAACACTCTCATAATTTATATCAAACTTAATAACAATCAAACAATGAAAATTGATTTTTACATTTTCACTTTACTATTTATAACAAAATTACTCAGGGAATAAATTACCCCAACCGATTGCCTACCCTAATGTGCCAATTACATCCTCACTACTATCCAGTCAATATCTGGGTCCATATTCATCAAATTACACATCATTTGCGACATCAAAATCATGTTTATGACCTATATTATGTAAGTACATCACTATACTCTATAGCACATCTTTTACAGTGGTACTCTTATTTCTCTACTAACTTTTCATCTACCTCTCTTGGTCACATACAACTTTGTTATATTTTGTTTATCAATTTATCCAACATCTCTAATTATATGACCCAAATATACTTCCTATACATTTCATAGTATTTTTCATTATTTTATCTAATCACTTGTGTCTCAAGTGACACTATTTCACACTCTCTCTTTCAACAAAAGGGGGTCAACTCTACAAGCAAACCACACATGGTCTTATCATATTTCACTCTAAAATAAACAATTAAAGTCTAAAAAATTGGTCATACATGGACATATTCCTTTGTGTACATTATACATAAACCAAAATAAGGTTGGATATGCAAGGAAACCCTTTCCCATCATCCTTACACAAATCAATCCAATTATATCACCAAAAATCCACTCATAAACATTAAGATTCTATTATGTGTTGAACATGCTTAGTCATTGGTGAAAAATGCCTTTATTATTGGTAAAAATGCAAGGGAAAAGAAATATCATTTTCCAAACTCACAAAATCACCAATATTATAGTATTACACCCATAAAAAATGGCGGAGTAAATGATACATCATTTACATTTGATCTTATAGGTTTTTTACACATACAAAACCTAGATTCATCTGTAATGGTGTGGTCCTATTATTGGGAAGTGTTATAGAGGAAACTACAAAGCCCTGTGACACTCTTCCATTGGCTATGGGACACCCTATTCCCACATTATTGTTAAATCAAAATCCTTGTTGATAATTTTATCACCCCTAAACTCTACAAACACAAGTACAAATCTCCATGTCTTCAACATTTCTTTCTACAACTACGATAAATCCCTTTTGATTCCTATGACACACTTCTCCCTCATCTCCATGAGGTTTTATGACGAATCACATTATTTTCCACAAACAATTACTTTCTTTCAGCGTGCTTTTAGTTTTTATTACTTCATCACTCTCTCATGTATAAATTTCTTCTCCTTTACACTAGTAAATTTCATTCACTAGCATAAAGGGGGTGCAAATTTAGACACTAAAATCTAGAAAAAATAATCATTACATCATGTTTTAATTACACTTTTTGTATACAAGGAAAACTGAAACAAATGAAAGAAAAAAACTATACTAATGTAATGCAAACCTTTCTTCAAGTTCTCTTGCAATGTCAGATGAGATAGCTGAAATGTGGAATAGATTACCACACTTATTTGATCTATTTGAATGATTTGATTTTGGATTCCCTAAACTTGTTTCAAAATGGAAGAAGGATGTGCTAAGAGAAATAGATGATAAAATTGGTAGAGTAATGCTACAAATTCTTAAAGCTTCCAAGAGATGATTTGTGAAGGAAAGAGCCTCATATTTATAGCTAAAGGAGAGGCCATGGATTGTGGATCAAGATTAGAATGAGTTGCAGGTTAATGAATGCATTTTCATGATTTAGTATGTTTCTTTGGTTTGTGCAATTAGCTATTTTGAATAAGAATTTAAGGGGAAATGAATTTTAATAATTGGCTCTTGAATTATTCAATTCTATGTGCAATTTTGCTTCCACATTTTTATGATTCTAGAACTTGAGTGGAGTGAGCTAGTGAAGTGGATTTGAGTGAGAGGTGAGTGGATAAATAGATTTTATTCTATTTAAATAGATAATTAAATTATCTAAGGTGTGCAAGTGTATTGTTATTGCATGATAGAATTAATTAAATTAATTCTAGTGAGATGTGAGTGAATTCTAATGGAATGTGGGAGAATAATGGTCTAGAATGCATGTTAGGACTGATTTCGCATTTTGTGTAGGTGATAGGGATGATTATAAATATGTATGTATTTTTAGGGTGTCTACATTTTCCCCTCCTTAAAGTGTTATTATTAAGTAATAACATTTTAAAGATAGTATAATGCTTGTGTGGCCATTATTTTGAATGAGCATACCACTCTGTTGTTACACTTGATATCATATTGACGTTCCAACAAGTTTGAGGGTTTGAAATATAATATATCTCTATATTTTCCAAGTCACCCCTTAGGTTCTCTCACATTGGTTCAAGCAGAGCCATAAAGTAGTAGGATAACAACCACATCCTCATTCATGTTACTCCCTAGCATTCCCATAAGGCATGGTTAAGAGAGATAGATAGATTTTTCCCAAGAGAAAAATGACACAAGAGGAGGTATATCTTTTCTCCGTTCCCCCTTTTTTCATTTCCTTATTTGGGGTGTTAGATTGGGAACCAACACAATAATGAATCTACAAGTATTCCTACCATAGAATAATAGGTCATGTAAATAAAAAATCTCACTAATTGTGTAATGTTTTTCAATATCTCAATGAAAAATGTGTTATTCATGTTAACAATACGGCTCCATATAACCAAAACTCAGATGTCTTCAATAATCCATTTCTATCATACATGGCTTCAACTAATCAAGTTATCCATAATGCATCATCTTCCTCTCACCAAGAGTTTTTTGGAATGATCCACATTGTTGTAATAATTTATTCGACCAACACAAATTCTAACCCAACATTTGAATCCACATCAATATCTAAATCATCACCAAACATGGATTCACACTCACATATGACAATCACACTCAAAAATAATATAAATAACCAATTATAGAGCACACCAACTAAAATATCATTGTATCACCTCATTTTTCAACCTTCTAATCACCTTAAAGCCCTTAAAAATTTCCAAAAATAAATCAAGTTGTCCACTCGAAACCCCAATTTTTTTTTCAAATTTAATGAGAAACCTTTAGAATTTATCTTTCTCATATTTTAATTTTTATTATTATGATATCAAGTGTGAATCCCCTGTCATAATTCAATTAGGGATTAGAACAAGTAATCTATCATTATTTATCATTGCTAACATCAAACACAAGAAACTAAAACACCTTTTGATTGATAATGGCTCTATCATTAATACTATATCATCCAAATCTCTTTTTCTTATCAACATACCATTGGATAATATTCTAGCTTCTACGTTACAATTGTGATCATTCCATGATGCTCCTTATGATAACTTAGGAATAATTGTCTTACCTTTGAAAGTGGGATCTAAAACACTTCATATTCCTCTATATGTCATAGAAGGGGAACTAAATTATAACATCCTATTGAGATGTCCTTGGATTAATGAGATGAGATATATTCCATCCACTCTCGATCAATTCCTCAAGTATCAACAATACAAACTTACACAGTGTGTCACCATCAATTCTAAACCATTAAAATTATCACATTCTGATTTGATAGGGTTGTACCTACTACTTAAGTTACACTGGTTGTTCCAAATCATACACACGTATATATATAATAATTCTACTCATACTCCTATAGGCATGGATCCATCTTCTTAAACACAACATTTTTACCCACCAAAAAAAAAAAATCATCTTATTCATCCTTTTCATCTCATGAGAATCCATCATCATCACTCCTCAATGTAATCATACTTCCTTTCACTTCACCACCCACATCATATTTGTCACTATATGATTTGAGTTCCATTCCTTCTAGTAAAAAACTTGTAGCTACTAAAACATCTCAATACCATGGTAAATCTCTCATGACCAATAATGCAAAATCTATTAGTTTTAGGGAATATAGAAGAATTTAGATTATTATATCCCTTACAAAATACTAATTTTTAACAAAATGGTTATACCATCCTCTACTACACTTGACAATGGATCTTTAGTCTCATTTAGCATTCCTCCTAATAACACTTTTTTCATGTATAGAGGACATGACACTATAGATTCCACTTCAATCAATAGTGTTATGGTTTTGAAAGCTAAGTTTAATGTTGGAATTTCATATGTTTCCAAACCAATATTTGTTATACATTGATTAATTGATCAAGGTGGAAAGGATACATCTAGAAAATTTTGAAACAAGTATCACCAATTCAATTTAACTTCATTAAAAAATAAATTCCAATAAATCTGGGTTTGGTTATACCAAATTAGATGATGACATTGAAATATAAAATCCTCCTTTACTAATATTAGTTGTCATCCTAAGTGGAAATATTTTTTTATAAACATCTATATTGTCTTTAATCAATCATTCATTCAATACCACTCCCATATATTACTCAACATATCCATTTGATTCCACTTTTTAGAATTATTTTATGAATTTAGGACTATGTTTGATTCATATATTAATAATCCCACTTCATAAACATAACCTACACACTGTAATGACATTTATGATTATATTATTCCCCTGCCCATGGATAAACTTGTACCCCTTAGTCTATTCCCTTCATAATATTTCATTTTTTACCATTAAGGTGCTATGGATAAATAACCTTAAGACATTTCTACCTAAGGTAACTAACTACATAGATAATCCTACTTTAGGTACTTTGAAGATGTGCCCCTAGATGATACTGATGAGATCCCTACATTTGAATACCTTGATAAAGTATGATATATACTCATTAAGGAAACTTTTGAGGTCAATATTAGTATACCCAAAGGAAACTATGATTAGTTGTGCATGGATAGGCTAAGAATAAGTGGAGGTTGAGTCTTACTTAATTAATAGGCTAAGAATAAGTCCATGGTGAGGTGTCTATGTGAGGTGAAAATTAACCTAATTAAAGTAATTAGATTTATAAATAATGTGAGGATGGGCATTAAATCAATTGTAAATAATTACATTGATGTGAATGTGAGGTAAAAGGGTCATGGTTAGGTGAACATACTATGTTAACTGATTAAAGGGGACCAAGGGGAATGTGACCAGAATGTGGTGTCTACAGACACCTATCAAAGCTTTATGACCAACATATTCCATGAATACATTAATGATAATTTTTAATACTATGTTGATGACCTACTTAGAAAATGTAAACTATGTGCTGAACACAAAGGTGTAGTCCACAAAATCCTTATACACCTACTAGAATACCAAATCTCATTAACACTTAAGAAATGTGTCATTTGGGTTACATTGGGAAATTTTCTTCCTTCATAGTCTCACATCATGATATAAACGTAGATACGGACAAGGTTAAGGCCATTTTAGACATATGTATTCCTAAGAACATCAAATAGTTACGTAGTCTTCAAGGTAAAATCCAAGTTATTTGATGCTTCATCATATAAATTTTATATCATTTTCAACCATTCAATCACTTTCTTAGGAAAGGTGTTTCCTTTGAATGGGGGAAGAGTGTCATGCCACATTTGAATAACTAAAACAATATCTCGTCATTCCCCTTGTTTTTTAACCACCATGGCCAGATTTTCCATTCAAATTATACATTTCCACTACTAAAATCTCTGTAAGAAGTATGTTTTCTCAATGTAATGTATCCAATCGTGAGTCTTCTATCTACTATACTCACAATGAGAAATTTTTACTGACCATTTCTGTTTCTACACACAAAATCTAGAACTATATTCTTAATCACATGAATTATATTGTGGAAAAATCATATCTCCCCCACTACATGATGAGTAAAACATATCATAACAGTCATACATACAAATGGATTATGGTGTTCAATGAGTTTGACCTGAAAGTTATCTCTCAAACTATCATCATTGGATAATTGATTGTCAATCAACATGCTAAAGAACCCCTTACATATTCACACCTACTCAATATTGACCTTCCAAATGATTCCATATTTATTGTATCCAAAACAAAAGACCTTATTGACATTAACATTTATTTCAACATAATTATACATTCTAATGGTTTGAAAAGTGATAAAGGGTGTGATGTGGTAATTTTCATTTTCATGCCCCAAGGTGCCTCTATTCCACTCTCATTCAATCTTAATTTCCCATGCACTATAAACATGGACAAGTATGAAACATTTGTTATAGGTCTCCAATTAGCTATCTATTTCAATATCAAATACGTACAAATTATTTATTACTTTTGATTCATTTTCAATAAAATATTCATGATTTGTACCAATGTTATAATGACACTTCCAATAATAGAAGATCTTCAAGGATTCATCACTTACTCAACTTACATATTTTAAAATTGATTCCACCTCATGATCTTCTAATAGGTTTTTAGATACCATGGCTTCCCTAGGATGTTATATACCATTGGAAAAAGAGATTGAAGTTCTCCACATTCTCATCTATATCCTATCACAACCATATTTTTGTCATACCAACATGCTAAAACAATTTAATATTAAAACCACTCCACCTCCTATTTGGTATGAGGAGCTCATTATCTATTTGAAATTCAATACATTAGTGTCAAGTATTACCAAAGAAAGATGCCATACTTCTCATCAAGGCCAATTAATTTTTCCTTGTTGGATACTTCCTCTACAAAGAAGGATATGATGGTATACTCTTACACTTCTTATTACACCAAAAGGTATCAACCCACTCATAAAAGCATGTGATGGTACATGTGGGGGTCATTTTCATGGCATGGATTTTTCACAATGCATTCTCCACATGGTATATTATAGTCCTTCACTCAAACAAAAATCGTTTACATATGTCAAAAATTATGATAAATTCCAACAGTTTACAAATCTCTCTCATGTTCCCATGCAAGAGCTATAACCTCTCCAGTCCATTTTCCCTTTCTCTCAATGGGGACTTCACCTTATTAGTAAATTATAACCTCTATCTTATTATGGTAATTTTTTTATCATTATTTTCACCAAATATTTTATGAAATGGTTCAAGGTTCCACCTCTCACATGCACAGTAGGTCCTCAAATTAGTAAATTCATCGTAAAAAATATCATTTGTTACTTTTGTATCCCTAACAAGATTATTTCTAATAATGGTGTCTCATTACAAAATAAATACATTAAAGTTTTTGAAAAAATAAGAAAATCCAACATAGTTTTTACATGTCATATTATACAAAAGCTAACAACAAAATAAAGGCCTCTAATAATACAATCAAGATAATCATTCAAAAATCTATCAATGTTTCTTATAAATATTGACACACATAATTGTTTGATGCCCTTTGGGTATTTCATACTAATATACACATTTTTAATAGGGATACACATTTCTCTCTCATTTAGTGGGGTGATGTTTTAATACCCCTTTATGGTAATATCCCTTCATTAAGAGTAACACATTGAATTTCATCACTGATGATGACTATTTTCAAGCGTTCCTTGTAGAATTTGATCTTCTCAATGACAATTTTGTTAACGCTCTTGATCATCTATGAGTGTATCATGATTGTAGAGCTATATTATATCAAAAAAGATTCATATCTATGATTTTGATCTAGGTGAACTCGTGATTAAAAAAAATCATCATTACTTGTCGTAAAAACCTGACCAACATGACAATTTTTCCCTCATTGGTTTGGACCCTACATCATCATTCAAAAATAAAGGTTTAATTTTTATAAAATAGTTGATATTGATGGAAACAAATAACTAGTCCATTGAATGTTATGCATTTTCAATGGGTTTATACCTTAAAACTTCTAAAAATAATACAAATTTCTTAAAAACACCAAAAAAAGGAAAAAATTGTCAAAGTCACTAAAACAATATAAAATTCAAAATATAAAAACAATACAACTTGTTTAAAATAAAATAAAAATGAGTTATGTGAATATCCATGTGCACTATCAATTCCATTTATTTCTCATATATATATATATATATATATATATATATATATATATATATATCTAGAATAAAAGTTCACCCACCTCTATTTTTAAAGGTGTGTCAATGCTTATAGGCCTCTAACACTCGCTCTATTCACATGCACATTAGTCTCCACATGGTTAACTTATACCTTTTAAGCATGGTCTTCACTACTTGGAAGATTTAAGAATGAATTCATCTTATGAGAAATACAAGAACTATACACACATTTAAAATATTGTTACAAATAGCAAAGGGAATTATTTATCGTACGCTAGCCAATGACATCTCCATTTTCACTCCAATATCCTTTATCAAGTCATAATGATTCTAAAACTCCAAGAAAAAGTTAAATATCAATTCAAAAAAAAAATTGTAAAAGAAGAAAAACAACAACAATAAAGTCAGCAACCTCAAGCAATATCTAAATCTCTCTCGAAAAGTTCTTTGCAATATCTCTATCGGGGATTTGTATGCCTAGCTAGCAATAGAGAAATGATATGAATGTATCAAGTATATATCCTGTTATAAAAATAAATACCTTAGTTAGTTGGACAACTTACATTCATAATCTGGATCTCAAGTTCTACATTGCAAGTTACACACACTCCAGCTATCTACTTGTCACAATTCCTTGGCTGCATTTCCTCGCATGAATTGTATGCTCTGCTTCTGTACCTTCCTTCCATTTTACTTTTCCTCTTTATTCCACTCTTCCCTTATGTGAACCTTCTATGAATAATCCTTCTTCCAAGAAGTTATTCATCATGTGTGTTCACCTTATACTTGATTTCCAAATCAGCTAAGTCCCTAGCATTTGTGTGCCCTTTCTCCTTATTTTCGTACATTATTTTGCAAAAGTTTCACCTCTCTCATATGTTTCTTCTTTGGGTATTTCTCCCATTTCCTCCTACATGTGTTACCTTTGTGCATGCCTTCCCTCTATTTTCTTTCCTTTCCTCATCCTTCTATGCACATGCCTTTGCACCTTCTTCTGTGTTCTCTATGCCACGTGGAAATCTGTTAGAACATGAGTGTATCACACACAACCTATCAAATTGCGCCACCAGGGATCCAAATCCTTGTAAAAAAAATAGTGTCTTACACGTGGTAGAAATGAAAAAAAAATCAATAATTGGTCATTTCTTCATCCAATTCGCATGTGCCACATGTCTTGTGTGTCTAGTTTACAATGAAGATCTTTTGATAGTCATAACTTCTGTTTCAGTTCTCAGATCCTTTCCCACCCAGACTTTTTAGAAATCTGCTAATGTGGGCCACATGCTAAGACATTTAAATTCAAATTTTAGTGGTATTTGGTAGGTGAGGAGATGGAAAATGTCTTTGATGCCATTCATATGTGATATGATTGCTTCAAAAACCCAAATTTGATCCGATCTACTTTCGTTCCTTCTCCAACACACCAAAAAAACATGGAGAACCATAGTTGACATATTACAGGAGAATTTTAAAGCATTAATGGCTTGTGTTTGAGTTTTTAAATGAGATTTCCCTCCTCTCCTCCATCGATTCATCTATAAATGTCTAAGGAACTACTTCACCCATCTCAAGTAACATTTGTGCCAAGATGTGATATTTGATATAAATAATCCTAGTGCGCAGACCTAATCCTAAAGAGTTCTAGCAGAATAAAGTGTTTTTTATTATTGGTAAATATTTTTTTGAAAAGGACGATACCCTTATACAAAAAAGGCTCAAAATCTGGATATCACAATAAAAACATACCAAAAGTGATCAAAATTAGGATGTTACATGATAGCATAGCTACAGTTAAACAACTGCACGGAAAATTACCAAAACAATAACAAAACTACATATCAACAGAAAAAAATAGCAACTAAGTAGCTACTAATATTCTAGTTTATTGTAATCCTGCAAGTAGCTCATCACTTGGATGTTTTGTCAATTGTTCAATTCAATTCTTGTAGGGCACTAAATATTACAAATAGTTGTAACTTGTGAGGGTTCATTCTTATCAACCTTACAAAATACTTGATCTTGAACTGGTTCTTCCCCCCATATGTTTTCAGGAATAGTTTCTTAACATGCAAACATTCTTGACTTGTTGTTCCAGTAGAAATAGGTAAACATACTTTGAGCCTTTTGTGAGAGTAAAATCTTGTTTTCTTAATCACGCAAGTTCACCATAAAGCTGTTGAGATGGTTCTACATTATGAGAATAAATAATGGAAATATGTTTATTTCATATGGAAAATCCCAAATGTAAGGCTTGGACAGATCAATAGTTTCTTGCACACCCGATGGGATGAGAAACGAAAGCTTTTAGTCCTAGCCAAAACTACCCTTGGTATAGAACGTATTGAGTTGCATCCTTTTGAGGCTCATTTTGAAAACACATCTGATAGACTCCCAAAGGGACTCAAATTTATTGTAGCAATCATTAGTATCCCAAGTAGCGCATGAGAATCATTAGTTCCATACAAAACAGAGTTTGAACTAGAGAAGGAGAGTCATTTTGCAAGATATCTCTAAAATTTCACCAAGAAGACACCGGTATAGGAGAGGAAGAAACTACGTGATAGACCATCTCCACCTACTTCTTAGCTGCCAATTTTTCTACACCTTAACCTAGTAGACTTTTCCTCAAACAAACGATAGAAAAAACCTTTGGATTACAATCAGGATCATTAACCCAATCATATGTCGATTTTTTTCACGAGCATCATTTTTTAGGAGTAGTTCCCTCTCAATATTCAAAATCTCAGGCATGCCAGTTGCAACATCCTCGCTAAAGAGCATTCTATTTAAATCGATAGGAGAAAATTATACTGATCCCTTTCGACCATCATATAGGATGTCGCCAATTTGTGCTAAGGTGTACTCTGATCAACATCAATGAAATGTAGTATTGCGGACAACAGTTGTTAATTTCCAAGACTCAGTTCAGAACAGGTAAAGTTCATCCAATGGTGTTAAGAGATCTTGCAATAGGCTCATTAGAATTGGTCACCTGTGATGAGATTAGCCATCTCTATGACAGGACTAAATTTGGAGAAAAGGTGAGATAATTTGGTCTTTATTTTAAGTAATTGATGCTCAAACAATCGGAGAGGGATCCCAAATGAGCAGTTGACTGATTTCAACTTTATATTTTAAAAGTACACCCTAGGATAGTAATTCTACTTAAGTGGTAAGACTTTGTACATCCATGAACTATCCCTTTCTTGTATTTCCTAAGGGATATGTCTTTGAGATATCAGCCATGATGATCTAATCAATGGGTAGGAACATTCTTACCTAATGCCTATAACATTCAGTGAAGTCATAAGGATATGAAAACAACTTCAATCAAGATGGCTAGCAAATTAGCATTTGTAGGCCACCTGCCTCTCTATCCTTGTTTCATAGATGCTCCTACTGCTAGTCAAACACCAGCCTTTATTACCCTTGTTCTAGGAATCAAATTTTAATAGTAACACATTACTTCTACAACCTAGAACTCCCACAAAATAATTGCAGAAGATTATGAAATGAAGTCTACTTAATCTAAGGAACTTCGTCCAATATGATTTCCTTAGATAACAAGCACATCAGTTGTAAATCCTTCCATAGTTCTCCTCAAACTCAGTATCAAAATAGGCAATCCATTGTCAGAATCAGTACAGGAACCAACATCATGGCTATAAGCATCAAAATGATAAACATGCTAGTGAAATTTCTCAAGATATTTGAAGGGTCCTGCAGACATTCTGACCATATGATCCAATCATGATAGCTTTAACATCGAAATGGTCTTGTTAACACAAAACAACATGTTTACACAAGAGTATCAAAATGGTGATGATTGATCCCTTGTAAATGCCTACCAGTCATTAGTCAACTATGCTAAAATGTTTTGCAATCAGGCCTACACAGAACCTTCAAGATTCTTGTAATGGTGAACCACCATTGAGTGCAATGTGTCTCAAGCATCACCAAGCCAAAAATTCATAATCTCATCTTAAAGACAACCCAATATCTCATTGGCACCTCCAATAGAATACATTGGTTCACATTAATTTCAATAGAAGTTTCTATGGAATGTAAGTATCACCTCATGCATAGGTTGCTGCCAAAACATGGTATCGAAGAAGAGGAATAGACGATGGAATAAAGTAATGGAAGTTTTTATTGTTAACATCACTCAGATCACTCATACAGAAATGAGGTAACTTTCATGAGCTTCCAAAATATGAAGCCTAGCTTAATTCGTACAAAGTGAGGCTCTTGTAAGGGTCCCGTTAAAGAAGCACACTGATACTCCTGTGCAAGGTCAAGCTCTACACCAAAAGGTGCCTCATGTACTGCACCTGAACTATGATTTTCATGAAGGGATCTTGAATGTCCTGCAAAGGTGTCATAATGGTCAGTGAACTATTATGAAAGATTCAACAGATGTGGATCAGAGGAGATGACAATCAAGAAAACATAATGTCCAAAACTGAAATTTAGAGATGCCCTGAGTCATTGCAATCTTAGTGACAACGAGATTTGTTATGAAGCTACTATGGACAAATTCCAAATCTACCTATTCAAATGGATCAAACCAGTTTAGATAGGAGAGAGTTCTATGAAAATGTAGTCTTTATGACAGGGTGGTGGTCAAGCAAGTTAATGTAAATTTTTGAATTCCACCCTCTACAATGAGTTTAGTGTTGTCATTGGCGATTGTAGGAAAATACCATTTTGCATAACTGCATGATCTGAATTTAAGTGCAAGTAACTTTGTCTATATGAATTCCTGAAGAAAATTGCAGATCAGATTAGGTCTGATGAAGTATGAGATTTTTTTAGTACAAAAGGAATGGTAGTAACTAGATGGATCAATTGTTGTAGTAGGAATGATAGGGCTATATCATCAAGAATTTTAAGTTACACTCTATGTTTGTCCTAAGCCTCACAATTCCGCAAGATCTGTCTGTTAGAATTTGAGGATTCTAATAAAATACGTGATTTAATCAACTTACATATTATATAATGTTACAATAGAATATTTAAATAAATATTACATTATAACATAAGTAAATAAAGAAATACTTACAAGAAATCAAATAACACAGTGACACAATATTTATAGTGGAAAACCCCAATAGGATAAAAACCAATTTGAAAATAACTCTTTTACTTCAAGAAATTATTTTACATGATCTAGTAATATCACCTCCTCCGTTGAAAACCTATTTACTCAAAGGTAAAACCAAATCACTTGATTTGACACACCTTTGATATATTTCTGGAATATATCTGAAATGAGGACCTAAAGTCCTTTTTATATAAGGTGATCAGGAAATGTCTCCCGACCCACCTTTTCAACCTAAAATGGTTGACACATAGACAGTTAGGAAACTTTAGTAATATTTAATGGTTATAAAGCATAATCATGTTTGCATACATTATTAAATGGTTTGAACCTAAAGTATATACCTAGGTGTAGAATATTTAATAATAGATTTAAATATTTCATATTATTAAATATTTAACCTATATATTAGTGATTGAGCCATATGGATTAAGGGTTGGCCAGGACCACTTAATCATTATGTTCCAACACTCCCCTATTAATGTTAAGTGGGATAACATAACATATGCCAATAGATTACCTGTTGCAATGGTACACTACAGGATTTACAATCCTTAAACCATAAAGGTTTTAGGATAACATATTGGTTGAAGGAATTATAACACCTTCATCATACTGAATTTATCTTTTGGTACAAAAAGATTTGGAATCCTAAAGATCATCCCATGATCAGTGGATAAGTATGATTTATGAGTTTTACACGTTCTCATGGGTTCTCATAAAAGGTTATTAAACCCAAGCCAATATAGGATCCTTTTACAACCAAGGACCTCCTAATAACAATATGCTTGTATTGGATGTTTACCAGTAAAATCAATAGATACTAAAGATTTTACTGAAGACCCATCCTTTAAGATATTTCTACACTTCTTTCTAAAAAATAAGTCAAGGAGGTATACATGACCGAAGTAGTCTTTTGGACAAACAAGCTTGCCCAAAGGTGTTTTTTACACTTTCCTGAAGGTCTTTTACAAATGCCCGAAGGTCAATTTTTACAGAGAAACCAAGTTACATTAGGAGGTGACATTGTCATGCACACTCCAATCTCAATGGAGAACTTCTGGAAATCCAAGCTTTTCACAAAAGTGACAAAACTTTGCAAGACTTATAGGACTTTGTGAAGATGTCAGCAACAGTGTTCTTCATTCAACATGAACTTGATACCTTCATGTCATCACTTTGCACCTTCTCACAGGTGAAGCATATATGTATCTCAATATTCTTAATCCTCAGGAAAATGTTGAAACCAGTATTATTAATCAAGAGTAATACAACTCTAACCACCACATAGAAGATGAATAGATTCCTTTAACTTCCATGTGTATCTCTACCAACAGAACCAAGTTGAAGCCACATGGTTCCGGTTTTAGACTTCTTCCATTGTATTCTCTACCTCAGTAGATCAAAATGGAGACTGTTGATTACATTTCCTTATTCCAAGTAATGTCTTCCTACACCAAAAAAACTTGAACACAGTATCCAATATATTTTATAACACAACATCATTATGGTTAGAATCACAAAATCCATATAAGATAAGTATTTTCATTCTTAGTATAATATCAACCCATAATTTATTAGACCCCTCCTTTAATGATATCTAAAACTTGCTTTTTGCAAGATTCAAATGATCTCTAAAAAAGGTTCCTACATAAACCTTGAAGTATATTCCTAACTATATAATAAATATCTGATTTAGTTATAGTTAGACCCAAATCCAAATTCTATCAACTAACAATCATATATAAAATAGGATCAATCCTTTTTCATATGCAAATTTAGGATCAATATTTATTCCAACTTCCATTGAAGTAGAAAAATGGTTTACAATCAATCATAAGAAATTTGATCTTTCAATACAATGGTTACATATTATGTTTTGAAAAATAACAATAGAATGAAATACAACTTCATACAAAGAACACCCTGATGTGAGATACCTAACTCATTCATTTCAAAGTACTGCTTCAATTTATTCTTTAATCCTATGAATTAGAGGTTAATGTTATTCGTTACCTTAGTTTCTGTATTTATTATCAAGTTTTAATACATGCAAATAGGATTCCTTGCTCATTTTTTATCATATGGTCCATTGAGGGACTTTACATCAAAGCTTTGGAACTACTTAGCTCCAGTTTCAATAGCTTATTAACATAACTAACCTTCTCATTGAACACATTTGGCATGCATCTGGTGGGACACTTATGTCCATCCTCTATCAATGGAGGTATTTTAGAGTTTTTCAAAGTTCATTTTCAAGTTTTTTTGGGTCAAATCACTTGTTATTTCCTCATTTTCTATTTTTAACCCTAGATAAATGACCTTTATTTACATGCATTTTGTGGGTTTGATAGAGAAATAGGAAACTTTGACTAATAACTAACCTATTCTACTCTTGAAAATTTTAAAATCCATGAGTTTTGCAGGTTTTTCACAAGGCACGCGTGTAGGTGTTGTACAAGGGACGCATACACTTTGAAACCCTAGCATCTCCGTCGGAACAGGTGTGTACCTTTTTGATAGTCCTCATCCTTTATAAATTTTTCACTTTACAAGGGATGTGCACACGCATTTCTGTCCATAGGTCAGCCGCGTATCTGCCTCTCTGGTCGCGTCTATGTAGATCAGGGGCTCAACTATGTAAAAATTTGAATACTTTAAATTTTATCCTCTATAAGCGTCTCTGTTGAAACGCTAATCTTCCATCATCTGAGTTGCCATGTATCTTTGTCTCTCTGGAAGCTATCGTATGTTTAAATGGGTATGACTGTGTAACGATTTGAATATTGTCCTTTTTTTACTAGGGCGCGTATCCATGTTGAGTTGGGGACGTCCGTATGCGTCACTCTAGGCGTGCATGTGTCTTGAAATCCTGCATAGGTGTTGATCCCCCCTTTGTATTTTTTACCATGCTCACATACCTTTCTACATTGGTTAGTGTGTATCTCTGTTGGCTGGGGTATGTATGTGTCATTCTAGGCGCGCAGGTGTCTCTGTGTAGTCTGGATTTATCCATTTTATTTTTAATGCTCCTTGTTTTGATGATATCTTTTGACTCGTTAACCCATTTTCAAAGTTTGAATAGGGGTTAGAAAGATAATGAAGAGCATAATTTGCGAGGAGACTTCCAAAATTTATATAACTTTGGTATAACCAAGTCTTATCACAAAAACTCCCAAAGTGCTCTAGAGACCTCTAAAAATGCAAATTACTAAAAACTGTTTAAAAAGTGCTAAAAATGGGATTTGTAGAATTTTATCAATTTTCTTGGTTTTCTAACTCTTGCATGATTCTAACAGTGGTTTAAATGTTTCCTCTTGAATTAAGTTTATTTAAGAATAACTTATTAAAAAAACATTTGCATCTTTATTCATGTGAAAATTTGAAATGTGTATGCTCTTTCTCTCATGCCTTTCTATGTGCAATCTTGGGAATCAGAAACATATTCCACCATTTTTCTTCGTAATTGCAAAAATGGTTTAATTATAGCTTTAAAAAGTTAGTTAAAAGGAATTTACTTTTCACATTGTACTTAGGAATTTTCCATTTATTGTAAATTTTAGTGAGATGCCTTGTTGCGTATGCTCTTTCCTTGCATCTTCGTATGATCTGGGAAATCAAAAACAACATCTTATCTCGTTTATATGAAATTTTGGAAAATTACTAACCTTGGTATGTAGGACCAAAATCGCTTGTCAAAGAAATATTTCAAAACCAAAAACAAGACATAAACCCTCTAATACACATGTTTACTTGCAGGTTGCCAAATGGTGAGCCACTTAAAACCACATTAAGTTAAGCAAGATAGAAAACACACCACTATTCAAAACACTGTATTACAGGTTTTAGAAAAGGGTACATCCGTCTCCACTTAACTGGAACGTAACCCCTTTGGCATAACGCCTTAAGCTACAACAATGGAGGTAGATACTAGGAACCCTAAAGTAGTCCACAACTATGTAACCTTGTGGATGAAATAGGAAGCGCCTCACTTACCCACTTGACTAGTTTTCCTTATCAGTTAGCATTACAAATTCGTCTGTATCGCAACCCTGGCAAGAGTACACGTTGGATGCATTTAGTGCCCACTATACTTGAAGAGGGAAAAGCCAAAATACTCCCAAATTAGTCAGTATGAAATTTTTGGGTAAATCGTACTCACTCTTAGATGGCTTTATAACACCTAATTGAGAGATCTTATTAAGGAGGGCCATTTTTTCTTGAGTCCCACTTTACTAGTCCTTGTCATGTCTTGGCCATCATGAAGTGATAACTTGTTTGGATTTAGAACCTTTGCTTTTTGAACAAGGTAAAGAATCCACTCAAGTTGGATCTAAGTTGCCTTTCATCACGGAAATTGGACGATGTTTCACTTAGCTTGAGATTCTTTCTCACCTTTGGACAACGGTGCAAAGCTCTGCCCAAGTGGAACGCTTAGTTCATTTTCCATCTCTTTGATCTACACCTTTGCGTTCTTGTTTCCCATTTTGGGGAAATAAAAGGCATATTTTGGGACTATTGTCATAGATAGTGTCCCCCACTTTTTTGTCCATTTACACTCATCCATATTTTTCGGCTGAGTTGTTAAATGTCTAAAGTACGTGTTGATGCATCCTCATATCTTTAATGGCCACTTGATCTTGATTTCAGGATCATCATCATAGTTCAGGATTGATTCATCATTTGATCTCCCTTTGACATGTTATCTTGTTTACATTGTCTCGACACAATTAAGATACTTATGTTTTGTTTTTCGTAAACATGATCTAAGTATTTGCATTGTGGCATTACGCTGCGCACATTTTAGCACATCCTTAGTATAATTTGACTTGATTTTACTTTAAACTTTGTCCAAAATCCTGAAGAGTGTTGCTTACTTTGTTTGTGTCATTTTGATACCACTGTTGGCACTAATATCCCACTTCTTCATAAATCTTGATTAACATGTCCAATTGGTGTGGTTACATGGCTTACATTTGTAAACCTCGCCCTTTAACATTTTTTGCCTTGTTGGTTTTTTAACACATCGTTGTATCCTTTGATTGGGAGTCACATCTACCCTTTTTTAATATTTACGTCCTTGTTCATTTTGAGCTTGACGTAAATATTGACATTGTGTTGATCATCTTTGCATTTAACTATCACTTTACACGCGCATTTGCATAGGGTGTATTTCCTTGTTGATTAGCTTTGTGTTTTTACACTCGCATGATTGTTCCTTATGATTATTGATTTGGAAAAATTATTGTTCTAGGACAATCCATTTTGATCTCATCAAGATTGCATTGTCATGATATCTATTTTCCTTAGACCTTCTTCAGAAAATCATGCACGCATCTCCATACTTACCAAATGTATAGTTAGATTTCCCTTATGCTACTCTAAATAAACATGTCACTTCCTTCCCTTTGAAGTAGTTCAATCACACTATCTATGATCTAGGATATTTTTGCTTAAACGATACCAACAATGACTGACTATCACGTGGTTTCTCACATTTACAACAATACGGAACCTAGGTTTAGCAATTCAAATCAAAATATTCCCATTACAACTAAACCTTGTTTGGTTATTTTTGCTAGAGATCCCAACTTGGGTACCCTTTGTTCCCCACCTTCAGCTCATAATCGGTGGTATGGTTTGGAATCTTCTGATCTAAATTATTATTCAAGTTCCCCCCACTCTTCTTCTTCTGATTCAGATCCAAACTACCATTCAGATTCCCACTGCTTCTTTTGAAGATTAGGATCCCAACTATTGTTTGGATACCCCTATATAAAATCTTGACTCATCGGTTCTCCCTTTCTTCACGGGAAATTTATTCCAGCTCACCTCAACAATTTCTTCCTCCTTTGAAGACTCGTGTGACTCCAAGTTCCATCGATCAAACATATAATTTGGTTCTTGAGTCACGTTCCTCCCTTTCTTTGTGGGACCTCCTTCATCAGTCATCTCAATGACCTCTTCCTCTGTCAAATATTTCCATGACTCAGATTCCCTCTAGTCAATCATCTAATTTGACTCCTACATGTCACAACTTAACGAATGGCTATGTGATCCTACTTTCCAACCTACATTACGTTCGTATTCTATAAAAGTGACATAGGTCTAAATCCAAAGTGTCCATTCATGAGATGTTTACCACCAATCCTACTTCCTCTCTTCGATTCATCTTCTTTTATCAATCAATCTTCCCTTGCTCATCAAACCTGTTTCTTCTTTTAAACCTTCTATGGCTGAAGAACACAAAAATTCTACAAATTGATTTCTCTCAGAATGAAGGAAACAATTATATTACATGATGATATCCATTTAGAGGATTGCAAAAAAGGATTATTTCTAGAACTCGATACACTTTTGTATGGGAGGAAGAAGTTTATGGATCCTTTTCATCAGAACATAGAGGAAAAGCCTAAAGTCATGGAACTTGATTCTTCTTCTGTCTATTTCTCTCTTCACCTTCCTTTGAGCATGATGATATGTCAGGGGTCTAACATTGATTCATGGCCTATCTTCTCGTTACCAACTCATTCATTATCTACCATCATTCCTCAATCAAAATATCTCATTGGGTCACCCATTGGGTAGTCTATCTTCATCTTCTTTTATCCTGGGGCCACATCCTAGTAGCCCTCCATTTTCTACTTGTGGGTCACCTCTTGGTATCCCATTACTCTTCTATTCCTGTGGCCATGTCCTAGTAGCCCTTAATCCTCTTCTATCTATGGGATACCTTCGAGTAGTCCCTCCTCATCTATACTTAGGCCACATGCCCTAGCAGCCCTTCATCGTCATCTTCTATTCTTGGGGCTCATGTCCTCATGACTATCCTAACTTCTTCCATCTTAGGGCCATATCCTGGTATCCCTTCATCATCTTCTATCAATGGCTCACCTCTCTTGTATCCCATTCTCTTTAATTCTTGGACAGTATCCTTTTCATCCATCACATATTTCTTCTATTAATTGTTATGGCAAGCCCGCATTCATTTCTCACATCATTTCTAAATGTTAACGTTATCTTTCTTCTCCTTCTCATGGTCATAAAAGTCATGTGTTAACTTATAAGAAACCCAAATAGGTTCATTATCAAGCTCAATTCAAAACTTCTAAGAGCTTGAAAGCCCCCAAAAACTTGAACAATCTCAAGATTGTAAATCAAATGCGATTCAAGAACACACATCAATGTAACCATCAAGTATGGCATAAAGTGCATAAACCTATGGATAGGGAACTCAAGATCCTACATACAAAATCCTTGTTTCAAGATAAATCATAGTCATTTGTTGAGTATGAGCTCACCACGATCATCGATATCAGGGAAAACATTCTGCGTGATAAACAAATGCACCTAGTCACCCTTATCAAGGAAGTCACAAAAATTGTTGTTGGATATTACCACATAGAGTGACTTTGTTAGTCCCAACCTCTTAAAACTATCAAAAATCTAAAAATAAAAAAATAATTCAAAATACAAAAAAAAAAGAGAAAACATTAAAAAATCAAAGGTACAAAGATCAAACATTACAATCATGGTATTTACGTACACATGGATGTTCTTTATTCCCTTTATTTCTATTCTTCTACAAGTCTTCGTACCATTTCCATCCCTTTGATGATATTTTGGTTAGCCTTTTCAAACCCATTTTGTGACATTTATCCCTATGGTATCTGTTTGATCTTGGTATTTCATCACCTTAGTAAATTAAAGAACGACTAACCTCTTAGAGATTCTATCATACTCAACATCTAATAAAGTTTTTGCGAAGAAATTTTGGACATGTTTGTTGACACTAGCCAATGTCATCATCGTAATCACTTCCATTTCCTTCCATCAAGCCATCTATGGTTCTTAACCCCTTGTCAAAAAAGAGACCTGAAATAAGTTTTCAGAAAGAAAAATAATCAAAATCAATAAGAAATCAAAAGCTAAAAGATAAAACAAAAAGCAAATTCATATATTACTCTCTCTTGGGGTATTTCTAATAATCTCTATCAGGGCTATATATGCTTGAATGGAAGTAGAGAAATGTTGTGATTAGAATTAAATGCATTTCTGTTGGGGCTATGGACACCTGGCTGGCAGCGGAGCAATGTACAGCTATCCTTCCACCCTTCATTCACAAATCACCTATCACCTATCAAAATCAATCATTCCTATACATTGGCTATGGTGTCTTCACTTATTGTCTAGTAAATATTCACTTTGAGAGGTAATTAATTTCAAATTCCACACACTAGATCTCTATGAGTAAACAAGATTAGTATATTACCAAGGGTCATTTTTTTGGACCTTATTCAAACTCTTACTCTAGTTCATATCGCGTCTGACAATTTTTACCTTTGGCTAATAACTTCTTCATCGCAAGGCTTTTAAGCTACATTCATATCATTCACACCATTCTTCTACTTTGTTCTGAACATCCATGTGTATAAGATTAATTTTTTGCCATGTTTTTGGACACCGTTTGTCCTCTTCTCACAAAAAACAATCTTCTCCTTCCTTTCTATCATGTGCTTTTAGGCCAACTTACACTGGGGTCATCCTTGCTTCTTCTTAGGACTTCATTGGTTTATGTTCATCATCATGTTGAACCTATCTATAATGGCCTTGGGTCCCACTTCTACCTGTGAAGAGTTTTCCTTTAAATACTCCCACCTAATCACTGGGGCATTTTTGCATCTTCATCGTTCTCGTACGCACGTGGCCTTCTACACTTGTACACCCCATATATTGCTAGGGTCATCCATGCTTTCTTGTCTTCCTATGCATAGCTTCAGAAAAACTTTAAAACCAAAAAAACATTCAAATATGTTAGAAAAATAAAAAACATTCAAATATGTTTAAGAAAACTTCTAAAAATTTAAAATCATCCTACAAAACGTCTCTCTTTAGTTCTCACCTATTTATGTGCACAACTCATGGATCATTTTGATCTACCTCCATTAACCAAAGCTAGGTTGTTTACTTGATTTGTACTCTGGGGCAAAATGAGTTTCCTGGTACGATTTTGTAGTGCACATTAATTTTTCATATGACCAAAGTGTCCTCTGTTATTCTCCTCGCATGTATCCTTGCTTAGGGCACCATTATAACCCTTGTCATTAATTCACACAGGTCAGAACTGAAGCTCGATAACAATAACATTGTACTTATTTCTTTGCTAGGCTGGCTTGCTTACTTTCTTGTTGTGCATTGCATTATGTATGTTGAA